>CM051272.1:6953182-7335682 GCA_027921565.1 Artemia sinica | reverse complement strand
TTTTTGTAGTTTCCCCACATACATAGTTGATGGAACTTTCAATTATTTCGATTGAAATATTCTTCTTGGTTGAAATATTCTTACAGGTTGAAATTACCTTTCTAACCCCTATAAATATATTCCATTAGCCTGTAAGTAATTATGTCTCCGAAGCCAGATAGATACGTGTTGTGGAAACAAATTATGCGACGTCAGGATTTCTACTTCAATAATTCTTAATTTTCTCATAACTTTTGATGGATTAAGTTAAACAAAATAATTTAAAGATATTCAAAATCAGCATTAAAATACAATTCGGTTGATATGTATATTGAAAAAATTACAGCACCCGGATCAAACATAAGAACCCCTCCATCCAAATCTATTCAATCCCTCCCTCTTTACACCCTCCCAAGAAGTTCCCATTTCCCTTAAAGAGTTGTTTTGTTTTTTTGTTTTAATTGGAGTTACGACCAACCACCTTCATCTAGCAAATATATATCGAGTGGCTTAGCCCGTAGTTTTCTATGGTGGTTGATTCAAAAGAGAGTTCCCGCTTTTTTCTTAAATACGTTTTACCCTCTTTCTCACTCACAATAAAAAGTTAGAAAAATGCAGCTTTTGATAAGAATTTTTTTCTTATCCTGGATAAAAAAAAAACATTTCAGCTTTTGGTATGGATTTTTTCATGCTTCTGCTGAAGCTAGCTTCGAATATTGAACTTAAAAGATTCATATGACCATGGTTAAGAAGTGTTTATAGATATGTTGGTCTTTATAAAGACCGTTGGGTAGTCATGGGTGTGTTGGCTATTATAAAAATTCACCATTGTTCGTCATCCAGTTAGTGTGATTCCAATCTATATCACGGATTTTGTTGTTCTTCTTCTTCCTGGGATATCGTACACACATATTCCGAGCAGGAATAGTTATCGGGACCCATCTGCTAAAAAATCGAACCTCGTCCTCTGGGTTGTGTATTCTACTCGGAAATATCTCACAATTAAAATCTTCCAAGTTGAATATTGGTATATCTGATTTGCATTTGTCGATTAAAAGTTTATCAGTGGACACATTCCCTTTTGCGTACAGTGCTGTTACGCCAAAACAACAGCATATCTCTCTAACTTCCTCTTTTACAAAGGATAGATCCTTCCCTTTGTTATAGTATGGAGGTATTATTCTATCATATAAACCTATTTTGTTTGTAACGTATAATGTATTGCGCCATCTGTCTTCATTGCAGTCATACATATTGAAATTAATATGCCAGTGGTAACAAGAGACTTCTCGATGATCTGTAGTCAGCAATAGAAACGCACATTCAAAAATCACTCCATACGGTGATTTCTTCAAGCCAATGAATTCGCAATCGAAAACACCATACATCCTTGAAGTTATATCGATAAAATGGATGAAGTATTCAAACTGTATAAAATTCCAATTTGAAGCTCGACTTTATACTAAAGAAACTGAATATATTAACACATATCCCAAGACGCACTGGTTTCTATTTAATAAACTATTATTATTATTAAGGTCACAGAATATTTATCTTCGCGAATGACAAATAACGATTTTCCTTAAATTAGAATGTTAGAAATCACATGCAAACAAGAAACTGCCGGTGTTTTATACATAAATTTCTCACCCCCAGAAGGGACTCGCATCTCATGATCCCAAAGAGACATGCTAATTTGGTTTCATCGCATGGCATATTTTTACAAGTCAATCGCGACTGGAAACTTTTTAGTATAACGTTAAACTATATTTTAAATTCACAACACTGCCCCAAACACCAGTTGTGTATTATACAGTACACATCTAGGAAGTAAAGCTAGGTCAACTCATAAGACCATTTTATCATCGTTAACCGTTTCCAAAAATTGATATTGTTTCAAATTTATAATAAACAAGGTATGAATTAATATGCTCTTCAGGGTTATCTTAACTGCTAATCACTTTAACCCTTTTTTTCTCCATCTTCAATTCGCAAATGTTATCTAGACAAAAAAAAACAAAAAAAAAAAAAAAAAAAAAAAAAAAAAAAAAAAAAACAGTTTCTTGTTATGAAAAGGCATGTAGGTCATATATATATATATTATGAAGTAGAAATCTGGCCTATTATGTCAGAAACCTGTCCTTCATAACATATTACGCAATCCCAAATAGCACAGGATGGAACATGGCGTCCTAGAAGTATAACTTAGATCTCTACTCAGAAACAAGCCTTGGTGCAGTTCCTGTTTGAAGGAATTCATAGGAACAAAGATCCGTATGTTGCATCACTCTCGTAGCAACTCGCACTTAGAAGGAATTCATGTTGTACAGCTCACAATCAGTGTTTCTGAATTTAGTAGAAACCGCATGAATGCACAGTCTGAGAGCATCAACTCTCAAATAAGATAAGATTGGCTGCATGGTTTGCTAATGAAGAAATTTCCAAATTGTGAAGGCAATGAAGATGAGAAGGCCTGCAAGCAGTGGAATTATTATGCATGTTTTAGCTTCATATGAAAGTGAAGAACTTCGTAAGTTTCTGAGAGTATCAAAATTATCCCTTATTGTTGATGAAACAACTGACCAAACAGCTACAAAGTGTCTTGTATTAATTGTTAAATATTGGAACTGTTCTACTGACTAAGTTCGTGAGGAATTTCTTGGTCTACTAGAAGTAGAGGACACTTCGAACCGCGGGCTAAAAATTATCATCGACAATTACCTAGAAAAATAAGAGATGCCAAAAACCAACAAGATAGGTGTTACTTTTGACAATGGTTCAGTGAACACAGAAACAGTTGAGGGTCTTGGAGTACATCTTCAAAATGAAATAGCGGGCCTGTTTGTTTTGGGTTGTACTAGCCATTCAACGGCACAGAGTGCAAGTTATGCAATGAAAGCTCTACCTGATGGATTTGAGCTTTTACTCAAGGACTTGATAAAGTATGTGTCAGGAAGCAGTAAAATGCAAAAAGAATTTCTGGAAATGCAAGAATTTGCTGAAAAGGAGGTCCATAAGCTTCTTTTAATAGCTAATACACGTTGACTTTCAATGGAAAAAGCTGTCAATAGAGTGCCGGAGAAGGGGCATGTTTTCCGCTTTTATTTTACCAATCAAGCGTAAGAGATTAAATGTGTTTCTTGAGTTTTATGCTACAGAAAGTCAATAGCATGAATGCTGAGTTTCAGTCCTCTGACATGCGGATTCATCTGCTTCTAAAAAGTACATGTACATTTTAAAATAAATAATTAGATGTTTCATCATAGCTTCTGTTATTGAGGCAGAGCCCATTTTCAGTGAATCTTACCAAAAAAAACTTTCTCCCCATGGAAAAGTTATATTTTGGCCCAAACACTATGGTGTACCTGGAAAAGCACAATAGTAAATTGGGTCCTATTGAAATTGCTGGATTTAGGGAGCACTGTTTGGCGTACATGGTAGAACTTGTTAGTCAGAACAGAAGTATAATTGACCACAAAGACGAAACATTGAAAGCACTCTTCTGCAGCTGCTATAAGACAATTTACGCTACTGGGTAACATCAAGATCAAATTACGCAATCGTCTTCTAATGTAAACGACCAGTTGTTTCTTGCATGTGAAGAAGCTAATTTGGTGTTCTGGAACGTCGCTGGAATCCTGAAATATACTTTTCGAAATGCAAAAGAAATACTCCGATTGGCAAATAGCTAGCAGAAAAAGAGAGAAGACTGACTCTCATGCTGAGCATAACTTACAAGAGGAATTCTCGTTAGAAGATTAATCGTAAGCTCCCAAAAGTGATTTTTTAGTGTTTACTTGTTTTTATGAGTTTTGTGCTTGTATTAAATGACTTTTTTTGTATTCAATATATTTGATGTTAACTGGCCGCTTTGAAAGAGGTTTCCAAAGTGTTTTTTGGTCAATATCCCAAGTGATAATAAAAAAACCTCTACTTAGTGAGATTTCAAGATGGACATATTATGGTCATACTTTAGGCGAAATAAGGACATATTTTGGCCAAAAAATGACATATTTTTGAATGCCCAGGGGACATTTTTATGGACCAAAAAGTTGGTAACCCTGTTTGGGCGTTACAATTTTTTTTTGGTCCCATGGCAACCATGACTGTGTAATCGATGTTGTTTTCGCTCTTCCGATGCCGATTAGAATTGGAGGAACAAGCCAAAGCGAGATCTTAAGTGTCAATATGACTTAGTTTCATATAATTTGAGATAAAAAAGGGGTGTATGCCCAAGAGTGTGTGAACTAGGCATTTTTTCTCTTCCCTTTGTTAGATTCTCTAGTAAATGATATTCTATTAAATTAGACTGTTTCTTTGCTTCAATGCTTTATCATTTTGGATATTTATAAGTTAGGTAAGATTGAGACTAGAAAGTTTTGAAGAATATCGTATTACTCAGTTTTGTCCGAGTCCTCCCACTTGTTGTCAGAATTCATCAGAACCCGTGGGGTGGCTTTGACAGTTTTAAAATCGTGTTCTTTTTCTTTATTATCAAAATGAAACACAACATTACGCAAAAGCCCCCCCCCCTTAATCTTAAGCCTAGCGTCGACTTATCCAAGATAAATCGAGATTAATATTAATTACAACAAAAGCTTTAATTACATTAAAGTTATACATTACAAACTTTAAATATTAATTAGATTAATTACAATAAAAAATTAGTGCGACCCAACCCTATTCTTTCCTGAATATACTTTAGGACACCCTAGACGGTCAATCATTTTGATCAAAATCTTCCGTCAATCAATGGATTAAAGGATGATTGACCGTCTAGGAACCGACTGAGTCATTCAAACTTCCTATCGGTTACCATCAACGCTTGACTCAAGCGTCAAACAGGTTCCTAGACGGTCAATCATGCAGGTTCAAGACGGTCAATAATCAATTGATTAACAGACAAAATGATTGACCGTCTAGGGTGTCATTTATACAAATTTGGGCAGTGGGTAATTATCCGCTAAACAAATCTTTTTCATTTCGTCATCTTTGTTACCCAATAAAGGAATATGTAATCGAAAGGGTAATTGCATTTTGTGCCGCAGTTTTAGTTCCCCGGTTATTCTTTTCCTTTCTGATACAAACCATTTATTTCAGAAAAAGTTTTGTAATACCCTACATGTGACACATTTTAGATGCTGTAAGTTTTTGCTTCGTTTACCAAACTGTAGATAGATATATATAGATAAATGTATATGTAGATATAGATAAGGTAAAGGTAGAGAATAGGGCATGGGACTTTACAGTCCCCACCGGTGGTGCTGATCTCCGTTTCTTGGCCCTTCAGCCAGGAAGTGCAATGGGGGGTTGAGAGCCAGCCATCCTGTGCTTTTGCACACCCTTCCTGTTTACCTTCTCCAGATTTCTCCAGGTACCCATTTAAAGCTGGGTCGACTGTGGCTGAGCTTACAGAGTCAGGCTACTGACCCCCGTCCCAAACCAAATAATTGGGTACACTAGGACTCGAACCCTCGTTCTGTCGGACAAAGGATCCTCAATCCAATATAGATAGATGTAGATATAACTTATATACACTGGTTTACCACGATCGTAACAAAAAACTGAATTAGTAGATAGGTTTAAGTATGTTAGTATACCATTTACTATAAATGGCCATAATGAAACATATGTATGAGAACTTTGAATTTGATTTCTGAGTATGACCCTCGGTACTTACGTATTATAGTGACCACAGTCAAGAAGCGAAGTAAGTTTAATCATAATGAAATATATAATACGTTAGTAACACAATTATGGAAACTACCACAGAAAATTATGGAAAGCATTCTGCCCAGAACGTATTATATTAAATACCTAACCTAACTTCACCTAGCGTAACCAACTCTATGCATTAAATATTTAATTAAATTATACCTGCATAGTAGTGTATCGCACTCAGGCTACGCTAATTATCTCCGAGTGCACACAGAGAAACCGGTTCTTACAACAGATCAAGAACAACAGTGTGGTCGCTATAATACGTGAGTACCTGACCCTCTTTTGCATTTTTCCTCCCTGAAGTTGGTTAATTGTTGTTTTTTTTTTAGCATTTCCAGTTGTTTTTGGTTGTTGTCTCAATTCTTTTCTTTTCATTTTATTGTCACTTTTACCCCACATTGTTGTTTTTATTTTTTGTGGGTATAAAAAAAAAAACACACACAAGAAACAAACCAAACTGCTGGTTTGGACAGGCTATGTTCGAAGCTTGCAAAGGTTGCTGCGCTCAAACCAAAGTATAAACACATACTGACCAAGTACTGAAAAAACTCTCCAAAAGTGACCCCGCGTACCTCAGCGCCTCTAGAGGGTAAATGTTGTACTACTTAATCGCTCCGAGCCAATATATTAAATTTAATACAGCTTTTACGGAACAAGTATAATCACCTACGGAACTTGTGATTTACTCGCCAGGTTCGCATAGGTATGGAATCGTCTCCGGAGACGCGGACAAAGGGTCACTTTTTTTGTTTGGAGAGGATAGGTTTTGTCAGTACTTGCTGTATGTGTTTATACTTTGGCTCAAACTAAGGTGCCACCATTGCCTTATCTGTCTTTTTTGGGATTTGTTGTTAGTCTTTTATTGGTACTCAGGATTATATCTTACACACGAAAGAAGTCAAGTTTGGTTAATGCTAATGAAATAAAATAAAATAGGATGAAAAAATAATAGTTTACCTCAGCGCCTCTAGAGGGTAAATGTTTTACTACTTAATCGCTCCGAACCAATATATTAAATTTAATTCAGCTTTACGGAACAAGTATAATCACCTACGGAACTTGTGATTTACTCGCCAGGTTCGCATAGGTATGGAATCGTTTCCGGAGACGCGGACAAAGGGTCACTTTTTTTGTTTGGAGAGGATAGGTTTTGTCAGTACTTGCTGTATGTGTTTATACTTTGGCTCAAACTAAGGTGCCACCATTGCCTTATCTGTCTTTTTTGGGATTTGTTGTTAGTGTTTTATTGGTACTCAGGATTATATCATACACACGAAAGAAGTCAAGTTTGGTTAATGCTAATGAAATAAAATAGGATGAAAAAATAATAGTTTAGAAACAAATTTGGGCAATATATTTGCACATTAGGGGGGGGGGGGCGATGTTGGGTAAAGCATAGCATATATTAATACGTAACCTAACCTAGGTACCTTCCCTCCCCCCTAAATCTCCAAAAACAATAGTTTAAATATTGTAAACGCAATGAGAAACCACGCTTTGCGATCCATTTATCAATTGCAAATACCTGTTTGACTGGTATCCTTTAGTATTTCCCTATACAGTCTATAGCGATGTGTAAGATATAATGCATAAGTACCGTTTTATTAGTTGATGTTTATTTTTTTATGTTTAGTTTCGTTTCTGGTGTTTTTTTTTCAATTATTCCACGACTGTCATATATTTTAGTACAATGTGGGTTATAAATTTAATTATTATTAATTCTACTAATGTTGTTAGCTGTTATGGTTAAAGCATAGAATTAGCAACCAAAACTTACGTACTGTCCAAATAAGGGACTTATAGAAAATACTATTAGGTGAAATACGCCAAATACAAGTCCATATTCAGTAGCAGTAGCTCCCTTTTTTTCTGCCTGAAAAAGAAGTAAAATGTATAAATAAGTCTTCTTTTCCTAAATCAGCTTCTCCACGTAAAGTATTTTTACATTGCATTCAAAGGTTGGATTTTTTTTTTATTATTTTTAGATTTGGTCCCAGATTATACAACAATAAAAAAGCAAACACTAATACAAAACAAAAAAATAAATACAAAACAAATCAATTCAAAACCCACAAAAACTGAAGAATAGTTAGTGTTCAAGCCATTTCCGATCTGCAGTCTTTTATCAGTCAGGAATAAGTCTTCTATCGAATCTTTTGACTTTGTTTTCTATCAGATTTATAGTAACAACCACAAATAGCATTTTTGAAGCTCGGGACCTAAACTGACAGTTACAGTTGCGGTAGGATTGCAAAAAAAGCCCTATTTGGGGTCCTCAAGGGACCCTCTTGGTATGCTAAGGGTTAAGACAAGAAATATTAGTTTAAGTAAAGCGGAAATGACGTTGTGGTCTTGAGAAGAGGGTGGGGGTACCCCTACACTTATTTATGGCAATGTTTTCTAGTTTTAAGTTTGGCTTGATTAGGCTAATTATTTTAATTTTTGTTTGTCTTAGGATTCATCAATATCGGGGTCTTATCTTGAGATTCGACTTGACTGTTCCTTTTACTTATTCTTATTGTTTATTCATGATTTTTCGTTTTGGGTTTTATTTATTCATTGATTGTAGTTTCTGTTCGTTCTAGGCTTAAATTATTACATGACTTTAATTTTGCTTTTTTTTAAGTTTTAATACAGCTCTTTACTTTTCTTTGAATAATTTCATTTTGGAAAATGTTTTTTTGAAAATAATTTCTGGTTATTTTTTCAATTGAAAGAGTTTTATATTTTGCTAATTGTAGGAATATTTGTGAAGCTGTTTCAGTTTTTCTGCTTAATAAAAATTTTGAACTGTAATTTAAATTTTTTGACAAATTCTGGATATTCGGAAACGCTGGATACGCTATAGATTCTAGGAATGAGTTTTTAATAATGTTTTTACTATGGCATTTGCTTGAATTGGCAGGGGGATTTCATTTCAGTAGGTGGATATTTTATTAGCAGGGGGTTGAAAATCTGCATAATTTTTGGGTCACCTGTAGGGCTGAAGCCATCCTGTAGACACCCTTTAATGTACAGGTATCTCGATCCACCACTGGATTAAAATACTCTTTATGTTACTTTTGTTGTGTATAAGTAACATAACATATTTTGTTTGGTTGTTTGAATAAATCCTTGTCAAGGTCATTTATAAAAAAAAACCTGTTTCGTTGTTTTGAAAAAGGAAAAATTTGCTCTCACGAATCAGTACAAGTAGGTTTGTTTCCTTAATTTTTCGCCGTAACGGAGACTCAAAATTTTCAGGCGGATCAGTGAGAAATTCAAATCTACTTTTTTAATCAAACTTCAAAATGCTTGATTAAACTAGGCTAGCTTGATTAAACAAAATAGTATGGTCTGGTTTTTCAAAAATGTGCCCTGCAAGGGCAGAGTCAAAATTTTCTGTTTTTTCCGCTTTTTGAGTGTATTATTAATTGAACTAGAGTGCTGAGTTAATCTATCCGTTAGTCGCTGATCAGTTTTTCCGATATACCAAAGACCACACGAACAAGGAATTCTGTAGACAGCGGAGTTTTCACCTATCGGGATAGGGTCTTTACCTTGATAAATTTGGGACCTGATAGTTTTTCTGGGTCTATATTAGCCTAATTTCGCATGACAGAGGTATTGTCCAGCACTACAGAGAAGCTGTTGAAATTTATAAATACCAACATTTAGGTCTAGCTTTGAACAGAGATTCTGGTGATTTAAGAATAAACGAGTCATATTTCGGTTTTCTCCAAAGAGAAGCCGATACTTTAGTAATCCTGAAATAAACTTTGAACCACTTTCCCAGTCATATACTCAAACACGTGAGCAACCCCTTAGGTCTCAAAGGGTGTCTGCGAGAAATGCATTAATTAAAATCCGAAGTCAGATGACATAGTTATCCAACTTATTTAATTGCTGGTTGGTTTTGTTTTTTGAGTTAATGAATCGTTTTCTTTTCTCTTTGTTTTGTTTTCTTTTTTTTCAGTACTTTCATTTGCCCTATAAAAAAAAACCATTTTTGCTCGTTTTTCTTTCTTTGTGATGTCAGGCCAATGTGGTTTAATAAATTATATATATATATATATATATATATATATATATATATATATATATATATATATATATATATATATATATATATATATATATATATATATATATATTATATATATATATATATATATATATATAATATATATATATATATATATATATATATATATATATATATATATATATATATATATATATATATATAC
The DNA here is from genome assembly GCA_027921565.1 of Artemia sinica. Lineage (NCBI taxonomy): Eukaryota > Metazoa > Arthropoda > Branchiopoda > Anostraca > Artemiidae > Artemia > Artemia sinica. The sequence goes on along the minus strand of CM051272.1, from coordinate 7,325,753 downwards.
ATATATATATATATATATATATATATATATATATATACATATATATATATATATATACCTAAATATTTAAGAACATCCTTTGTGTTAAGGACAAAATCCCAATATTAATATTTTGAAATAACCCATAGTTTCTATATAACCAATAGTTCAACTTCTTTCAAAAGCCATAGATTCTGACTTTGTTGGCCTTTGTGAAGTTTCTAGGACATTCTTTTCCCTCTTTATTTAAAAGAGGGCTAGTTTATATAATTTAATTTGAGCTAGTTCACAACTACGTTTGTGGGCTAAGATTCCCTTTCAAATCTGTGACCTAATCAATATAATCCCGAATTTTCGTTCCCCTATTCAAAAGTTTCCAAATGTATGAGTTTCTACCGTGACAATTGCAAACCAGCCCACCTCACCCCCAAAATGGGGTCAGATCTCCTTGTGCTATATATAGAACTTCCGGGTATTTTTTTAATTGCCATTGTTTTGTGTTATGAACCAACTGTTGATCTCCAAGATAAACACGAAAAACACAAAAATTGAGAGAAAACACGGGTTTAATTTATATAAAGCAGTGGAACAAAACAGAAGATGGAGAAACCAGCAACTAATTTCTGTTCGTTTTGGGTTTCGTTTAGTTATCGATGGTGATTTGTGATAGTTTCACGCCTGGTAGATTATTTGATTTTATTTTTGCTGATTTTTGTTTAATGGAGTTCTTTACTTTTCTTTGAAAAACTTATTTTGTGGAAAGTTTTTTTTTAATTAATTAAAAAAAGTGGCAGATACTACAGCATTCTGCCTAAACGGCATCTTTTTTTCCAAAGATAGCTTGGCACTGGAACATTGTAGGGAGTTGTTCAATGGCTCATTTTAAAGGAAATTAATGGGGTTAAAAACCTTTTGTAATTACAACAAATTATTTCTAAAATAGAATCAATTTTTGTACGAAAAAATGCATATTTCATGTTGAAGATTGATGTCATAATCAATGACGTCAGTAGAAAGGCCTTATTGACTCCCACGCGAACCACGTGGTTTATGGTTTTTGTCAGTGAGAATGGAAAAACAGTATTTTTCTCACTTGAAAAAACAGGAATTTTCTCACTTTCATGGATGTTTTCTTGGATTGTTATGTGTGTTGGTCAATTTATTTGATGTTTTTCATGGATGTCAACAGCAATTCATGTCTGTTTTATGGTTCGTTGTCAGTGAGAATGAAAAAACAGGAACTTTCTCACTTTAATGGATGTCAACAGCAATTTATGTATGTTTTATGTCTGTTCGTTGTCAGTGAGAATGAAAAAACAGGAGCTTTCTCACATTTATGGATGTCAACAAAAATTTATGTTCCTGTTTTATGATTCATTGTCAGTGAGAATGAAAAAACAGGAATTTTCTCACTTTCATGGATGTTTTCTTGGATTGTTATGTGTGTTGGTCAATTTATTTGATGTTTTTCATGGATGTCAACACCAATTCATGTCTGTTTTATGTATGTTCGTTGTCAGTGAGAATGAAAAAACAGGAACTTTCTCACTTTAATGGATGTCAACAGCAATTTATGTCTGTTTTATGTCTGTTCGTTGTCAGTGAGAATGAAAAAACAGGAACTTTCTCACACTTATGGATGTCAACAGCAATTTATGTTCCTGTTTTATGATTCATTGTCAGTGAGAATGTACATGCTCGACACGAATGTTATGAGATTGTTTGGCTAACCTAACCTGAGAAATTGATTTACATAATCGGTGGGGGAGAATGTATTGATTTACGAAAGGGGGAATTAAGAAACAATCATGGCTTCTTTGATCTTTAGGCTAAACTAACCTGAGAACTTGATTTACATAATCGGCGGGGAAATTATTGATTCACGAAGGGGGAATTAAGAAACATTATGGTTTCTTCGATCTTTAGGCGAACCTAACCTGAGAACTTGATTTACATAATCGGCGGGGGAATTATTGATTCACGAAGGGGGAATTAAGAAACATTATGGTTTCTTTAATCTTTAGGCCTGAGGGATTTATTTATTATTGTTGTTTTGGACAAGTGCATGCTAAGGATGAATGTCAAGGTGTCCTGGAATAGGAAACATCCATCAACTTGTTATCTTGGAATTATGCGGGAGTCTAAAGAGATAGAAGTTCTATTTTTAAATACGGCTTCACTGAGCTTTAAGTCGGAGAGATAAATTGATATTCTAACGAAACCTTAATAGTGTAGCTAGGAACATTTATGAGATGAAGAGATTAACGTAGGAAAGGGTTTCCTAGAAATTTGAAATGTGTCAGCGCAGAGATGCCAAAAACAAAAGGAACACGCTGAAATTACGTTTAGGGATTATTTGGGCGAAACCGTTTTAGACAGGTTATGGAATTATTTCGGCGAAACAGTTAGAGACATTTTAAAAGATGATTTAAAAGATGATTTTAGAAGAGGTTTTGAGTGTGGACGTTATAATACACAAGTTCCATTTGAACAGTGTTGTGAGGTCCCCTACCACAACCCCAAAGGGTTCCGATCCCCCCACCCCAACCCCGAAGGAACCCCCCGGTCCTCAAAGGTTCTCCGGGTTCCCAAAGGGCCCCCGGCGCTCCAAAGGCTCCTGAGCCACCATTTTAATACTTTTTTATGGCTTTATTATATCTTTTCAGAACAAATTATTATTTTAGGGAATTCTTTCGGCGAAACAGTTAGAGACGTTTTAAAAGATGATTTTTGAAGAGATTTTAGAAGAGGATTTGAGGGTGGTCGTTATAATACACAAGTTCCATTTGAACAGTGTTGTGAGGTCCCCTACCCCAACCCCGAAGGGTTCCGATCCTCCCACCCCAACCCCGAAGGAACCCCCCGATCCTCAAAGGTTCTCCGGATTCCCAAAGGGCCCCCGGTGCCCCAAAGGCTCCTGAGCCACCATTTTAATACTTTTTTAAGGCTTTATTATATCTTTTCGGAACAAATTATTATTTTAGGGAATTATTTCGGCGAAACAGTTAGAGACATTTTAAAAGATGATTTTTGAAGAGATTTTAGAAGAGGATTTGAGGGTGAAACTCTGAGGTCGTTATAATACACAAGTTCCATTTGAACAGTGTCGTCAGGTCCTCTACCCCAACCCCAAAGGGTTCCGATCCCACCATCCCCAACCCCGAAGGAAGCGCCCGGTCCTCGAAGGTCCCCCCAAGCTCCCAAAGGACCACTCGGCCCTCAAGGGTCCCACAGACCCTCAAAGGCTCTCCCCGAGCCCCGTCTTTCGTTGATTTGTGTTGTCTGAAACTTATGATTTGGGATATGTAAATTACTATTTCGGACTTTTCTGAGCTAGATTTCTTAGTCTTTCGTTGGTGTGTGTTGTCTGAAACCTATGATTTGGGATGGATGGATTGCAATTTTTGACTTTTCTGAGCTAGGTTTCATAGCCTTTCATAGGTGTGTGCTGTCAGAAAATTATGATTTGGGATGTGTAGTTTGAAAGTTGGACTTTTCAGAGCTATGATTCTTAGTCTCTCATAGGCGTTTGTTGTCTGAAACTTCTAGTTTGGGATGAATAGTTTGCTATTTCAGGCTTTTCTGAGCTAAGGTTTCCTAGTATTTCGTAGGTGAATGTTGTCTGAAACTTATGATTTGGGATATGTAAATTACTACTTCGGGCTTTTCTAAGCTAGATTTCTTAGTCTTTCGTTGGTATGTGTTGTCTGAAACTTATGATTTGGGATGGGTGGATTGCTATTTTTGACTTTTCTGAGCTGGATTTCTTAGCCGTTCATAGGTGTGTGTTGTCTGAAACTTATGATTTGGGATGGTTAATTTGCTATTTTTGACTTTTCTGAGCTAGGTTTCTTAGCCTTTCATATGTGAGTGCTGTCATAAAATTATGATTTGGGATTTGTAGTTTGCTTTTTGGACTTTTCAGAGCTAGGATTCTTAGTCCCTCATAGGTGTTTTTTGTCTGAAGCCTATAGCTTGGGATGAGTAGTTTGCTATTTCAGGCTTTTCATAGCCAGATTTCTTAGTATTTTGTAGGTGTGTGTTGTCTGAAACCTATGATTTGGATTGTGTGGGTTGCTATTTTTTGACTTTTCATAGCCAGATTTCTTAGTCTTTCGTAGGTGTGTGTTGTCTGAAACCTATGATTTGGATTATGTGGATTGCTATTTTTTGACTTTTCTGAGCTGGATTTCATAGCCTTTCGTAGGGATATGTTGACTGAAACCTACGATTTGGGATGAGTGGTTTGCTTTTTGGACTTTTCACAGCTGGATTTCTTAGCCGTTCATAGGTGAGTGTTGTCTGAAACCTATGATTTGGGATGGTTAATTTGCTATTTTTGACTTTTCTGAGCTAGGTTTCATAGCCTTTCATAGGTGTGTGTTGTCAGAAAATTATGATTTGGGATGTGTAGTTTGCTATTTCAGGCTTTTCTGAGCTAAGGTTTCCTAGTATTTCGTAGGTGAATGTTGTCTGAAACCAATAGTTTGGGATGAGTAGTTTGCTATTTCAGGCTTTTATGAGCTAGGTTTCTTAGCCTTTTGTAGGTGTGTGTTGACTGAAACTTATGATATGGAATATGTAATTTGCTATTTCCGACTTTTCATAACCAGATTTCTTAGTCTTTCGTAGGTGTGTGGTGTCTGAAACCTATGATTTGGGATGTGGGGGTTGCTATTTTTTGACTTTTCTGAGTTGGATTTCTTAGTCTTTCATAGGTGTGTGTTGACTGAAACCTATGATTTGGGATGGTTAATTTGCTATTTTTGACTTTTCTGAGCTGGATTTCTTAGCATTTCATAGATGAGTGCTTTCAGAAAACTATGATTTGGGAGGTGTAGTTTGCTTTTTGGACTTTTCAGAGCTAGGATTCTTAGTCACTCATAGGTGTTTGTTGTCTGAAACTTCCAGTTTGGGATGAGTAGTATCGCTATTTCAGACTTTTCTGAGCTAAGGTTTCTTAGTATTTCGTAGGTGAATGTTGTCTGAAACTTATGTTTTGGGATATGTAAATTACTATTTCGGGCTTTTCTGAGTTGGATTTCTTAGTCTTTCATAGGTGTGTGGTGTCTGAAACCTATGATTTGGGATGAGTGGTTTGCTTTTTGGACTTTTCTGAGCTGGATTTCTGAGCCTTTCGTAGGTGTGTGTTGACTGAAACCTATGATTTGGGATGTGTAGTTTGCTATTTTTGACTTTTCTGAGCTAGGTTTCTTAGCCTTTCATAGGTATGTGTTGTCAGAAAATTATGATTTGGGATGTGTAGTTTGCTATTTCAGGCTTTTCTGAGCTAAGGTTTCCTAGTATTTCGTAGGTGAATGTTGTCTGAAACCAATAGTTTGGGATGAGTAGTTTGCTATTTTTGACTTTTCTGAGCTAGGTTTCTTAGTCTTTCGTTGGTGTGTGTTGACTGAAACCTATAATTTGGGATATGTAGTTTGCTATTTTTGACTTTTCTGAGCTGGATTTATTAGCCTTTCATAGGTGTGTGTTGACTGAAACCTATGATTGGGATGAGGGGTTTGCTATTTTTGTCTTTTCTGAGCTAGATTTCTTAGCCTTTCATAGGTATGTGTTGTCAGAAAATTAAGATTTGGGATGTGTAGTTTGCTATTTGGACTTTTCAGAGCTATGATTCTTAGTCCATCATAGGTGTTTGTTGTCTGAAACTTCTAGTTTGGGATGAGTAGTTTGCTATTTCAGGTTTTTCTGAGCTAAGGTTTCTTAGTCTTTCATATGTGAATGTTGTCTGAAACCTATGATTTGGGATATGTAAATTACTATTTCGGGCTTTTCTAAGCTAGATTTCTTAGTCTTTCGTTGGTGTGTGTTGTCTGAAACCTATGATTTGGGATGGGTGGATTGCTACTTTTGACTTTTCTGAGCTGGATTTCTTAGCCTTTCATAGGTGTTTGTTGTCTGAAACCTATGATTGGGATGACTGGTTTGCTATTTTTGTCTTTTCTGAGCTAGGTTTCTTAGCCGTTCATAGGTGAGTGTTGTCTGAAACCTATGATTTTGGGAATATGTAAATTACTATTTCGGGCTTTTCTGAGTTGGATTTCTTAGTCTTTCAAAGGTATGTGTTGTCTGAAACCTATGATTTGGGATGTGTGGGTTGCTATTTTTTTACTTTTCCGAGCTGGATTTCTTAGCCGTTCATAGGTGAGTGCTGTCTGAAACTTATGATTTGGGATGGTTAATTTGCTATTTCCGGTTTTTATTAGCTAGGTTTCTTAGCCTTTCATAGGTGTGTGTTGTCAGAAAATTATGATTTGGGATGTGTAGTTTGCTATTTGGACTTTTCAGAGCTAGGATTCTTAGTCCATCATAGGTGTTTGTTGTCTGAAACCAATAGTTTGGGATGAGTAGTTTGCTATTTCAGGCTTTTCTGAGCTAGATTTCTTAGCCTTTCATTGGTGTGTGCTTTCAGAAAATTATGATTTGGGATATGTAAATTACTATTTCGGACTTTTCTGAGTTGGACACTTCTAAATTTTTCCGTAGAAGATAGGAAAAGTTATACTATGATTGTGATTATTTTCCATGAAGATAAAAAGTTTCACTTTAATTCTAAATTTTCTTAAATTCAATTCCGACCTTTCTCAAAGAGATGAAAAAAATTAAAGTTCTGTTCCAAATATTTTCCCGGAAGAAGAAAAGTTCAACTTCAATTCTGAATTTTCTCAATGAAAATGAAATAAGTTATTGATCAAATCTATTTTGCTAAAATAATATAAAAATTTCCACTTCAGTTCAGATTTTTTTCTCAAAGAGATGAAGAAATTTAAAGTTCTGTTCCAAATTTTTCATAGAAGATAAGAAAAGTTATACTTTGAACGTGAATATTCGAGTTCGATTCTGAATTTTACCAAAGAATACAATTCAATTCTAATTTCCCCAATAAAAAATTTAAAGTTCAATTCTAAATTTTTCGGTGGAAGATAGAAAAAGTAATACCATGCGTGTGAATATTTTCCCGGAAGATAAAAAGTTCTAGTTCAATTTAAAATTTTCTCAACGAAGTGAAGAAGAATTCAAGTTCTCTTCTGAATTTTACCAAAGAACACAATTCAATTCTAATTTCACCAGAGAAAATAAAAATCTTCCACTTCAGTTCCTTATTTCACAAAGACATAAAGAAATTTAAAGTTCAATTCTAAATTTTTCGGTGGAAGATAGAAAAAATAATACCATACTTGTGAATATTTTCATGGAAGATAAAAAGTTCTAGTTCAATTTAAAATTTTCTCAACGAAGTGAAGGAAAGGTCAAGTTCTCTTCTAAATTTTCTCAATGAAAAAGAAATCAGTCATTGATCATTTCTATTTTTCCAAATAATATAAAAATTTTCCACTTTAGTTCATATCTGGCTCGAAGAGATGAAAATTTAAAATACTGTTCCAAATTTTTCACTGAAGATAAAAAAGTTCAAGTTCTCTTCGGAATTTTACCAAAGAACACAATTCAATTCTAATTTCTCCAGAGAAAATAAAAATCTTCCACTTCAGTTCTTTATTTCACAAAGATATAAAGAAAATTAAAGTTCAATTCTAAATTTTTCGATGGAAGATAGAAAAAGTAATACCATACTTGTGAATATTTTCATGGAAGATAAAAAGTTCTAGTTCAATTTAAAATTTTCTCAAAGAAGTGAAGAAAAGTTCAAGTTCTCTTCTGAACTTTACCAAAGAACACACTTCAATTCTAATTTCTCCAGAGAAAACAAAAATCTTCCACTTCAGTTCTTTATTTCACAAAGACATAAAGAAATTTAAAGTTCAATTCTAATCTTTCGGTGGAGGATAGAAAAAGTAATACCATACTTGTGAATATTTTCACGGAAGATAAAAAGTTCTAGTTCAATTTAAAATTTTCTCAACGAAGTCAAGGAAAGTTCAAGTTCTCTTCTGAACTTTACCAAAGAACACACTTCAATTCAAATTTCTCCAGAGAAAACAAAAATCTTCCACTTCAGTTCTTTATTTCACAAAGACATAAAGAAATTTAAAGTTCATTTCTAAATTTTTCGGTGGGAGATAGAAAAATTAATATGATACTTGTGATTATTTTCACGGAAGATAAAAAGTTCTAGTTCAATTTAAAATTTTCTCAATGAAGTGAAGAAAAGTTCAAGTTCTCTACTGAATTTTACCAAAGAACACACTTCAATTCTAATTTCTCCAGAGAAAATAAAAATCTTCCACTTCAGTTCTTTATTTCACAAAAGACATAAAGAAATTTAAAGTTCAATTCTAAATTTTTCGGTGAAAGATAGAAAAAGTAATACCATACTTGTGAATATTTTCCCGGAAGATAAAAAGTTCTAGTTCAATTTAAAATTTTCTCAACGAAGTGAAGAAAAGTTCAAGTTCTCTTCTGAACTTTACCAAAGAACACACTTCAATTCTAATTTCTCCAGAGAAAATAAAAATCTTCCACTTCAGTTTTAAGTTCCCCAAAGAAATAAAGAAATTTAAAGTTCTATTCTAAATTTTTAGATGGAAGATAGAAAAAGTAATACTATGACTGCGATTGTTTTCCATGAAGATCAAAAGTTTCACATGATTAGGTTAGGTTAGGTTAGATTAAGTTAGGTTAGGTTAAGTGAGGTTAGGCTAGGTTAGCCTACGTACGCGCGCGTACGTAGGCTAACCTAGCCTAACCTAACTTAACCTAACCTAACTTAACCTAACCTAACTTAATCTAACCTAACCTAACCTAATCATGTGAAACTTTTGATCTTCATGGAAAACAATCGCAGTCATAGTATTACTTTTTCTATCTTCCATCTAAAAATTTAGAATAGAACTTTAAATTTCTTTATTTCTTTGGGGAACTTAAAACTGAAGTGGAAGATTTTTATTTTCTCTGGAGAAATTAGAATTGAAGTGTGTTCTTTGGTAAAGTTCAGAAGAGAACTTGAACTTTTCTTCACTTCGTTGAGAAAATTTTAAATTGAACTAGAACTTTTTATCTTCCGGGAAAATATTCACAAGTATGGTATTACTTTTTCTATCTTTCACCGAAAAATTTAGAATTGAAATTTAAATTTCTTTATGTCTTTTGTGAAATAAAGAACTGAAGTGGAAGACTTTTATTTTCTCTGTAGAAATTAGAATTGAAGTGTGTTCTTTGGTAAAATTCAGTAGAGAACTTGAACTTTTCTTCACTTCATTGAGAAAATTTTAAATTGAACTAGAACTTTTTATCTTCCGTGAAAATAATCACAAGTATGATATTAATTTTTCTATCTCCCACCGAAAAATTTAGAAATGAACTTTAAATTTCTTTATGTCTTTGTGAAATAAAGAACTGAAGTGGAAGATTTTTGTTTTCTCTGGAGAAATTAGAATTGAAGTGTGTTCTTTGGTAAAGTTCAGAAGAGAACTTGAACTTTCCTTGACTTCGTTGAGAAAATTTTAAATTGAACTAGAACTTTTTATCTTCCGGGAAAATATTCACAAGTATGGTATTACTTTTTCTATCTTCCACCGAAAAATTAGAATTGAACTTTAAATTTCTTTATGTCTTTGTGAAATAAAGAAATGAAGTGGAAGATTTTTGTTTTCTCTGGAGAAATTAGAATTGAAGTGTGTTCTTTGGTAAAGTTCAGAAGAGAACTTGAACTTTTCTTCACTTCTTTGAGAAAATTTTAAATTGAACTAGAACTTTTTATCTTCCGGGAAAATATTCACAAGTATGGTATTACTTTTTCTATCTTCCATCGAAAAATTTAGAATTGAACTTTAATTTTCTTTATGTCTTTGTGAAATAAAGAACTGAAGTGGAAGATTTTTATTTTCTCTGGAGAAATTAGAATTGAATTGTGTTCTTTGGTAAAATTCCGAAGAGAACTTGAACTTTTTTATCTTCAGTGAAAAATTTGGAACAGTATTTTAAATTTTTCATCTCTTCGAGCCAGATCTGAACTAAAGTGGAAAATTTTTATATTATTTGGAAAAATAGAAATGATCAATGACTAATTTCTTTTTCATTGAGAAGATTCAGAAGAGAACTTGAACTTTCCTTCACTTCGTTGAGAAAATTTTAAATTGAACTAGAACTTTTTATCTTCCATGAAAATATTCACAAGTATGGTATTACTTTTTCTATCTTCCACCGAAAAATTTAGAATTGAACTTTAAATTTCTTTATGTCTTTGTGAAATAAGGAACTGAAGTGGAAGATTTTTATTTTCTCTGGTGAAATTAGAATTGAATTGTGTTCTTTGGTAAAATTCAGAAGAGAACTTGAATTCTTCTTCACTTCGTTGAGAAAATTTTAAATTGAACTAGAACTTTTTATCTTCCGGGAAAATATTCACAAGTATGGTATTACTTTTTCTATCTTCCACCGAAAAATTTAGAATTGAACTTTAAATTTTTTATTGGGGAAATTAGAATTGAATTGTATTCTTTGGTAAAATTCAGAATAGAACTCGAATATTCACGTTCAAAGTATAACTTTTCCTATCTTCTATGAAAAATTTGGAACAGAACTTTAAATTTCTTCATCTCTTTGAGAAAAAAATCTGAATTGAAGTGGAAATTTTTATATTATTTTGGGAAGATAGATTTGATCAATAACTTATTTCATTTTCATTGAGAAAATTCAGAATTGAAGTTGAACTTTTCTTCTTCCGGGAAAATATTTGGAACAGAACTTTAATTTTTTTCATCTCTTTGAGAAAGGTCGGAATTGAATTTAAGAAAATTTAGAATTAAAGTGAAACTTTTTATCTTCATGGAAAATAATCACAATCATAGTATAACTTTTCCTATCTTCTACGGAAAAATTTAGAAGTGTCCAACTCAGAAAAGTCCGAAATAGTAATTTACATATCCCAAATCATAATTTTATGAAAGCACACACCAATGAAAGGCTAAGAAATCTAGCTCAGAAAAGCCTGAAATAGCAAACTACTCATCCCAAACTATTGGTTTCAGACAACAAACACCTATGATGGACTAAGAATCCTAGCTCTGAAAAGTCCAAAAAGCAAACTACACATCCCAAATCATAATTTTCTGACAACACACACCTATGAAAGGCTAAGAAACCTAGCTAATAAAAGACGGAAATAGCAAATTAACCATCCCAAATCATAAGTTTCAGACAGCACTCACCTATGAACGGCTAAGAAATCCAGCTCGGAAAAGTAAAAAAATAGCAACCCACACATCCCAAATCATAGGTTTCAGACAACACATACCTATGAAAGACTAAGAAATCCAACTCAGAAAAGCCCGAAATAGTAATTTACATATTCCCAAAATCATAGGTTTCAGACAACACTCACCTATGAACGGCTAAGAAACCTAGCTCAGAAAAGTCAAAAATAGCAAACTACTCATCCAAACTATAGGTTTCAGACAACAAACACCTATGAAAGGCTAAGAAATCCAGCTCAGAAAAGTCAAAAGTAGCAATCCACCCATCCCAAATCATAGGTTTCAGACAACACACACCAACGAAAGACTAAGAAATCTAGCTTAGAAAAGCCCGAAATAGTAATTTACATATCCCAAATCATAGGTTTCAGACAACATTCACATATGAAAAACTAGGAAACCTTAGCTCAGAAAAGCCTGAAATAGCAAACTACTCATCCCAAACTAGAAGTTTCAGACAACAAACGCCTATGATGGACTAAGAATCATAGCTCTGAAAAGTCCAAATAGCAAACTACACATCCCAAATCTTAATTTTCTGACAACACATACCTATGAAAGGCTAAGAAATCTAGCTCAGAAAAGACAAAAATAGCAAACCACTCATCCCAATCATAGGTTTCAGTCAACACACACCTATGAAAGGCTAATAAATCCAGCTCAGAAAAGTCAAAAATAGCAAACAACATATCCCAAATTATAGGTTTCAGTCAACACACACCAACGAAAGACTAAGAAACCTAGCTCAGAAAAGTCAAAAATAGCAAACTACTCATCCCAAACTATTGGTTTCAGACAACATTCACCTACGAAATACTAGGAAACCTTAGCTCAGAAAAGACAGCTCTGACAACACATACCTATGAAAGGCTAAGAAACCTAGCTCAGAAAAGTCAAAAATAGCAAACTACACATCCCAAATCATAGGTTTCAGTCAACACACACCTACAAAAGGCTCAGAAATCCAGCTCAGAAAAGTCCAAAAAGCAAACCACTCATCCCAAATCATAGGTTTCAGACACCACACACCTATGAAAGACTAAGAAATCCAACTCAGAAAAGCCCGAAATAGTAATTTACATATCCCAAATCATAAGTTTCAGACAACATTCACCTACGAAATACTAAGAAACCTTAGCTCAGAAAAGTCTGAAATAGCCAACTACTCATCCCAAACTCGAAGTTTCAGACAACAAACACCTATGAGTGACTAAGAATCCTAGCTCTGAAAAGTCCAAAAAGCAAACTACACCTCCCAAATCATAATTTTCTGAAAGCACTCACATATGAAAGGCTAAGAAATCCAGCTCAGAAAAGTCAAACATAGCAAATTAACCATCCCAAATCATAGGTTTCAGTCAACACACACCTACGAAAGGCTAAGAAATCCAGCTCAGAAAAGTCAAAAAATAGCAACCCCCACATCCCAAATCATAGGTTTCAGACACCACACACCTACGGAAGACTAGGAAATCTGGTTATGAAAAGTCGGAAATAGCAAATTACATATTCCATATCATAAGTTTCAGTCAACACACACCTACAAAAGGCTAAGAAACCTAGCTCATAAAAGCCTGAAATAGCAAACTACTCATCCCAAACTATTGGTTTCAGACAACATTCACCTACGAAATACTAGGAAACATTAGCTCAGAAAAGCCTGAAATAGCAAACTACACATCCCAAATCATAATTTTCTGACAACACACACCTATGAAAGGCTATGAAACCTAGCTCAGAAAAGTCAAAAATAGCAAATTAACCATCCCAAATCATAGGTTTCAGACAACACTCACCTATGAACAGCTAAGAAATCCAGCTCTGAAAAGTCCAAAAAGCAAACCACTCATCCCAAATCGTAGGTTTCAGTCAACACATCCCTACGAAAGGCTATGAAATCCAGCTCAGAAAAGTCAAAAAATAGCAATCCACACAATCCAACTCATAGGTTTCAGACAACACACACCTACGAAAGACTAAGAAATCTGGCTATGAAAAGTCAAAAAATAGCAACCCACACAATCCAAATCATAGGTTTCAGACAACACACACCTACAAAATACTAAGAAATCTGGCTATGAAAAGCCTGAAATAGCAAACTACTCATCCCAAACTATAGGCTTCAGACAACAAACACCTATGAGGGACTAAGAATCCTAGCTCTGAAAAGTCCAAAAAGCAAACTACAAATCCCAAATCATAATTTTCTGACAGCACTCACATATGAAAGGCTAAGAAACCCAGCTCAGAAAAGTCAAAAATAGCAAATTAACCATCCCAAATCATAAGTTTCAGACAACACACACCTATGAACGGCTAAGAAATCCAGCTCAGAAAAGTCAAAAATAGCAATCCACCCATCCCAAATCATAGGTTTCAGACAACACATACCAACGAAAGACTAAGAAATCTAGCTTAGAAAAGCCCGAAATAGTAATTTACATATCCCAAATCATAAGTTTCAGACAACATTCACCTACGAAATACTAGGAAACCTTAGCTCAGAAAAGCCTGAAATAGCAAACTATTCATCCCAAACTAGAAGTTTCAGACAACAAACGCCTATGAGAGACTAAGAATCATAGATCTGAAAAGTCCAACTTTCACACTACACATCCCAAATCATAATTTTCTGACAGCACACACCTATGAAAGGCTATGAAACCTAGCTCAGAAAAGTCAAAAATTGCAATCCATCCATCCCAAATCATAGGTTTCAGACAACACACACCAACGAAAGACTAAGAAATCTAGCTCAGAAAAGTCCGAAATAGTAATTTACATATCCCAAATCATAAGTTTCAGACAACACACATCAACGAAAGACGGGGCTCGGGGAGAGCCTTTGAGGGTCTGTGGGTACCTTGAGGGCCGGGTGGTCCTTTGGAAGCTTGGGGGACCTTTGAGGACCGGGCGCTTTCTTCGGGGTTGGGGATGGTGGGATCGGAACCCTTTGGGGTTGGGGTAGAGGACCTCACGACACTGTTCAAATGGAACTTGTGTATTATAACGACCTCAGAGTTTCACCCTCAAATCCTCTTCTAAAATCTCTTCAAAATCATCTTTTAAAATGTTTCTAACTGTTCCGCCGAAATATTTCCCTAAAATAATAATTTGTTCTGAAAAGATATAATAAAGCCTTAAAAAAGTATTAAAATGGTGGCTCAGGAGCCTTTGGGGCACCGGGGGCCCTTTGGGAATCCGGAGAAACTTTGAGGATCGGGGGGTTCCTTCGGGGTTGGGGTGGGGGGATCGGAACCCTTTGGGGTTGGGGTAGGGGACCTCACAACACTGTTCAAATGGAACTTGTGTATTATAACGACCACCCTCAAATCCTCTTCTAAAATCTCTTCAAAAATCATATTTTAAAACGTCTCTAACTGTTTCGCCGAAAGAATTCCCTAAAATAATAATTTGTTCTGAAAAGATATAATAAAGCCATAAAAAAGTATTAAAATGGTGGCTCAGGAGCCTTTGGGGCGCCGGGGGCCCTTTGGGAATCCGGAGGACCTTTGAGGACCGGGGGTTCCTTCGGGGTTGGGGTCGGGGGATCGGAACCCTTTGGGGTTGTGGTAGGGGACCTCACAACACTGTTCAAATGGAACTTGTGTATTATAACGACCACACTCAAAACCTCTTCTAAAATCATCTTTTAAATCATCTTTTAAAATGTCTCTAACTGTTTCGCCGAAATAATTCCATAACCTGTCTAAAACGGTTTCGCCCAAATAATCCCTAAACGTAATTTCAGCGTGTTCCTTTTGTTTTTGGCATCTCTGCGCTGACACATTTCAAATTTCTAGGAAACCCTTTCCTACATTAATCTCTTCATCTCATAAATGTTCCTAGCTACACTATTAAGGTTTCGTTAGAATATCAATTTATCTCTCCGACTTAAAGCTCAGTGAAGCCGTATCTAAAAATAGAATTTCTATCTCTTTAGACTCCCGCATAATTCCAAGATAACAAGTTGATGGATGTTTCCTATTCCAGGACACCTTGACATTCATCCCTAGCATGCACTTGTCCAAAACAACAATAATAAATAAATCCCTCAGGCCTAAAGATTAAAGAAACCATAATGTTTCTTAATTCCCCCTTCGTGAATCAATAATTCCCCCGCCGATTATGTAAATCAAGTTCTCAGGTTAGGTTCGCCTAAAGATCGAAGAAACCATAATGTTTCTTAATTCCCCCTTCGTGAATCAATAATTTCCTCGCCGATTATGTAAATCAAGTTCTCAGGTTAGGTTAGCCTAAAGATCAAAGAAGCCATGATTGTTTCTTAATTCCCCCTTTCGTAAATCAATACATTATCCCCCACCGACTATGTAAATCAATTTCTCAGGTTAGGTTAGCCAAACAATCTCATAACATTCGTGTCGAGCATGTATATTCTCACTGACAATGAATCATAAAACAGGAACATAAATTGCTGTTGACATCCATAAATGTGAGAAAGTTCCTGTTTTTTCATTCTCACTGACAACGAACAGACATAAAACAGACATAAATTGCTGTTGACATCCATTAAAGTGAGAAAGTTCCTGTTTTTTCATTCTCACTGACAACGAACCATAAAACAGACATGAATTGCTGTTGACATCCATGAAAAACATCAAATAAATTGACCAACACACATAACCATCCAAGAAAACATCCATCAAAGTGAGAAAATTCATGTTTTTTTCAAGTGAGAAAATTCCTGTTTTTTCATTCTCACTGACAATGAATCATAAAACAGGAACATAAATTGCTGTTGACATCCATAAGTGTGAGAAAGTTCCTGTTTTTTCATTCTCACTGACAACGAACAGACATAAAACAGACATAAATTGCTGTTGACATCCATTAAAGTGAGAAAGTTCCTGTTTTTTCATTCTCACTGACAACGAACCATAAAACAGACATGAATTGCTGTTGACATCCATGAAAAACATCAAATAAATTGACCAACACACATAACCATCCAAAAAAACATCCATCAAAGTGAGAAAATTCCTGTTTTTTCAAGTGAGAAAAATACTGTTTTTCCATTCTCACTGACAAAAACCATAAACCACGTGGTTCGCGTGGGAGTCAATAAGGCCTTTCTACTGACGTCATAATTGTAGGTTGTAGCCAAGTCATCTCTTACTATTCCAATTAAGAAAAATCCATAGGCTTTTTCCCACTAGTAATTTCACATCAAACAAAGAACATCTATATTAGAGAACAACCATCATAGGCAGCCTAATCGCGCTGCCTAAGTAAAGAACGATGTTAGCAAAATGTATTATTTATTTTTATTTTTTCCTTACCAGGGCACTTCGTATCGAAGGAGTTGTCGTAGAAACTTCGAAAAGGGCTCATTTGATTGGAAATTTGAGTGTCTAGTGCCCTTTTAATAGTCGAAAGTGATTTGCGGGCAACTAGACCCCCCCCCACGCCCATCATTCCCTCAAACACATCCAATCAAAATTTTGAGATAGCCATTTTGTTCAGTGTAGTTGATTTCCAGATAGAAAATATGTTTTTGAGGAGGACACTCCCCCACATCCCTCAGGTCAAGGGTTTTAATTTATGCCCTGTGGGCATATAAGAACGATGTTTAAACAATGTATTATTTATTAATTTTTTCCTTTAGAGCAGGGCACTTCATATCGAAGAAGTAGTCGTAGAAACTTCGAAAAGGGCTCATTCAATTGGAAATTGGAGTGGCTTGTACCCTTTTTAATAGTCGAAAGTAATTGGAAGGCGACTAACGCCCCTTCCACGCTCAACATTTCCAGAAACACTTCCTATCAACATTTTTAGATAGCCATTTTGCTCAGCGTAGTTGATTTCCAGATAGAAATTATGTTTTTGAGGAGGACGCTCCCCTACAGCCCTCAGGGAAAGGGTTATAAGTTATGCCCTGGGGGCATATAAGGTTTTTATAGAACGCGTCGTCGTAGAAACTTCAAAAAGGCTTCTTCAATTGGAAATTCAAAGGGCTTGTGCCGTTTTTAATAGTCGAAAGTGATTGGAGGGCAACTAACCCCCCTCTCACGCCCAACTTTTCCCCAAACACATCTAATCAAAGTTTTGAGATAGCCATTTTATTCAAGGTAGTTTTAAGTTCTGGAAATTAGGTCTCTGAGGATGACAACCCCCCCCCCCACAGCCCTCAGGGCAAGGGTTGTAAGTTATGCCCTGGGGGCATATAAGGTTTTTATAAAACGCGTTGTCATAGAAACTTCAAAAAGGGCTCATTCGATTGGAAATTGAAATGGCTAGTGCCCTTTTTAATAGTCGAAAGTGATTGAAAGGCAAATAACACCCCTTCCATGCCGACTATTTCCCCAAACATATCCAATAAAAATTTTGAGATAGCCATTTTGTACCACGCAGTTCAAAGTTCAGGAAACTATACCTTTGAGCAGGACACTCCCCCCACAGTCTTTAGGGCAAGGGTTATAAGTTATGCCCTGGGGGCAGATAAGGTTTTTATTGAAATCTTTGTCGTGGAAATTTGAAAAAGGGCTCCTTCAATTGGAAATTCAAAGGGCTAGTGCCTTTTTTAACGGTCGAAAGCGATTTGAGGGCAATCCCCCCCCCCCTCACGCCCACCTTTTCCCCAAACACATCCAATCAAAATTTTTAGATAGCCATTTTATTCAAAGTAGTTGAAAGTTTTGGAAAATAGGTCTTTAAGGATGAAAACCCCTCCCCCAAAAAACCTCAGGGCAAGGGTTGTAAGTTATGCCCTCGGGGCATATAAGGTTTTTATTGAAAGCATATAAATAGCAGGTCAAACTATAAAGTCTTAAAGGAACACCTGAAAGATTCAAACTATTATTTTCTTACCCCTGCAAAAGACTATGTCAATATAAAACGAACAGAAATTAATTAAAAAACGTTTTCCACAAAATAAGTTCAAAAAAAGTAAAGAACTCCATTAAACCAAAATGAATAAAAATAGACACAAATCAGTATCAATAAATAAATGAAACCTAAAACAAACAGAAATTAAAATAAATAAAAGAGTCAAACTCAAAACGAGCAGAAATTAATATGAGCATGGTTCAAAACCCCTATGTTTTCTAAAAGCCAGAACATAATTTGTACTTTACTGAAAAAAATTCTTTTAAATGTTTTCACATTTATAACTTTAAGAAATCAAAAATTACTCAATATTTTATGTTGCAGATATCAGCATATGTATATTAAACTGACAATGCACATTTTTTTCGGTATATTCATTTGAATTTATCTCGAGATTGACTTTGAAATCTTCCATTCTCTCGTTTTCCTTCCACAGTGGAGTTACAAATAAATTAGCTCATCCACAAAACATAAAAATTCACCAAATCACAGAGAATTAGTAGAAAGCTATCTATAACTCCCGGGGGCACGCCAAATATGGGCATAGAGTCCCTAGGGAGAACACCTGTGCTGTCAGTCCCGACCCCACACCAAATACGGGCATGGAATCCCCAGGGAGAACACGTTTCCAAGAAATGTCTCCGGGCAAAGTTTATTAATGTCTTTGATGTATTTCCAAGGAAAATTGTCTCCGGGGCGAAGTTTATTAATGTCTTTGGAGTTCTTCCAGGAGAATTGTTTCCGGGCGAATGTTTTGATCTTAGAGATGAAGAGATTAACGCAGGAAAGGGTTTCCAAGTAATTTCAAATGTGACAGCGCAGGGATGCCAAAAACAAAAGGAACACGCAGAAATTACGTTTAGGGGTTATTTGGGCGAAAGCGTTTTAGACAATTTAGGGAATTATTTCGGCGAAACAGTTAGAGACATTTTAAAAGATGATTTTAGAAGATGTTTTAGAAGAGGATTTGAGGGTGAAACTCTGTGGTCGTTATAATACACAAGTTCCATTTGAACAGTGTCATGAGGTCCCTACCCCAACCCCAAAGGGCTCAGATCCCCCTACCCCAACCCCAAAGGGCTCTGATCCCCCTACCCCAACCCCGAAGGAAGCCCCCGGTCCCCAAAGGTCCCCCGGGCTCCCAAAGGGCCCCCGCCGTCCCAAAGGCCCCTGAGCTCCCATTATTAATACTTTTTTAAGGCTTTATTATATCTTTTCAGAACAAGTTATTTTCTTAATGTCCATCCGAAACCCATTTTACAAGTTGAAATGGGCGAAACCGTTTTAGACATTTTAGGGAATTATTTCGGCGAAACAGTTAGAGACATTTTAAAAGATGATTTTAGAAGATGTTTTAGAAGAGGATTTGAGGGTGAAACTCTGTGGTCGTTATAATACACAAGTTGTATTTGAACAGTATCGTGAGGTCCCCTACCCCAACCCGAAAGGGCCCCAATCCCTATACCCCAACCCCGAAGGAACCCCCCGGTCCCCAAAGGTCCCCCGGGCTCCCAAAGGACCACCCGGCCCCCAAAGGGCCCCCGGACCCCCAAAGGCCCTCCCGAGTCCCCGAAGAGCCTCCTCCCCATTTTGTTAATACTTTTTTGTGCACTTGAGACACAGAAGGGTCCCCACATTTAAAAAGGCTTTATTATATTTTTTCAGAACAAGTTTTTTTCTTAATGTCCTTCATAAACCAATTTTACAAGTTGAAGTAGTTATCTTTTTCACCACAACTTTACTTTACGACTTTTTGCACACCCCAAGATCAAGCAATACTTTTCAATAGACATTTCAGAACAAGTTCCTTTCTTAATGCCATTCCTAAACCCATTTTACAAGTTGAAGTAGCCATCCTTTTCCCCATAACTTTACTTTACGACTTTTTGCACACCCCCAGCATCAATCAATACTTTTCAAAGGCATTTCAGAACAAGTTATTTTCTTAATGTCCTTCCTAAACCCATTTTACAAGTTGAAGTACTTATCTTTTTCCCCGCGACTTTACTTTACGACTTTTTGCATACCCCAAGATCAAGCAATACTTTTCAAAAGTCTTTTCAGAACAAGTTCTTTACGTAATTTTCTTCCTAAACCCATTTTACAAGTTGAAGTACTTATCTTTTTCCCCGCGACTTTACTTTACGACTTTTTTCCACACCCAAACATCAAGCAATACTTTCCAAAGGCTTTATTATATTTTTTCAGAACAAGTTTTTTCTTAATGTCCTTCATAAACCAATTTTACAAGTTGAAGTAGTTATCTTTTTCACCACAACTTTACTTTACGACTTTTTGCACACCCCAAGATCAAGCAATACTTTTCAAAAGACATTTCAGAGCAAGTTCCTTTCCTAATGTCCCTCCTAAACCCATTTTACAAGTTGAAGCATCCATCCTTTTCACCCACAACTTTACTTTACAGCTTTTTGAATGCCTCAACACCAAGGAATACCTTTCAAAAGGCATTTCAGAGCAACTTCTTTTCTTATTGCCCCTTCTAAACCTATTTTCCAACTTGAAGTACCCATCCTTTTCACCCACAACTTTACATCCCAGCTTCTTGGATACCTCAACACCAAGCAATACTTTTCAAAAGGCATTTCAGAACAAGTTCCTTTCTTAATGCCCCTTCTAAACCCATTTTCCAACTTGAAGTACCCATCCTTTTCACCCACAACTTTACATTACAGCTTTTTGGATACCTCAACACCAAGAAATACTCTTCTAAAGACATTTCATAACAAGTTCCTTTCTTAATGTCCCTTCTAAACCCATTTTCCAACTTGAAGTAGCCATCCTTTTCACCCACAACTTTACTTTACAGCTTTTTGGATAACACAACATCAAGAAATACTTTTCAAAAGACATCTCAGAGCAAGTTCCTTTCTTAATGTCCCTTCTAAACCCATTTTCCAACTTGAAGTACCCATCTTTTTCACCCACAACTTTACTTTACAGCTTTTTGGATACCTCAACACCAAGAAATACCTTTCAAAAGGCATTTCAGAGCAACTTCTTTTCTTTATGTGCCTTCTAAACCCATTTTCCAACTTGAAGTACCTATCCTTTTCACCCACAACTTTACTTTACAACTTTTTGGATATCTCAACACCAAGCAATACTTTTCAAAAGGCATTTCAGAGCAAGTTCCTTACTTAATGTCCCTCCTAAACCCATTTTACAAGTTGAAGCATCCATTCTCTTCACCCACAACTATACTTTACAGCTTTTTGGATACCTCAATACCAAGAAATACTTTTCAAAAGGCATTTCAGAGCAAGTTCCTTTCTTAATGTCCCTTCTAAACCCATTTTCCAACTTGAAGTACCCATCCTTTTCACCCACAACTTTACTTTACAGCTTTTTGGATACCTCAACACCAAGAAATACCTTTCAAAAGACATTTCAGAGCAAGTTCCTTTCTTAATGTCCCTTCTAAACCTATTTTCCAACTTGAAGTACCCATCCTTCTCACCCACAACTTTACTTTACAGCTTTTTGGATACCTCAACACCAAGCAATACTTTTCAAAAGGCATTTCAGAGCAAGTTCCTTTCTTAATGTCCCTCCTAAACCCATTTCACAATTTGAAGCATCCATCCTTTTCACCCACAACTTTACTTTACAGCTTTTTGGATACCTCATCACCGAGCAATACCTTTTAAAAGGCATTTCAGAGCAACTTCTTTTCTTAATGTCCCTTCTAAACCCATTTTCCAACTTGAAGTACCCATCCTTTTCACCCACAACTTTACTTTACAGCTTTTTGGATACCTCAACACCAAGCAATACTTTTCAAAAGGCATTTCAGAGCATGTTCCTTTCTTAATGTCCCTCCTAAGCCCATTTTAAAAGTTGAAGTGTTCCAAATATTTTCCCAGAAGAAGAAATTTCATCTTCGATTCTGAATTTTCTCTTTTCTCAAAGAAGTGAAGAAAAGTTCAACTTCGATTCTGAATAAAAACTTACACACACACAAAAACTTACACACACACAAAAACTTACACACACACAAAAAACTTACACACACACAAAAACTTACACACACACACACACAAAAACTTACACACACACAAAAACTTACACACACACACATAAACAAACTTACACACACAAAAACTTACACACACACAAAAACTTACACACACACAAAAACTTACACACACAAAAAAACTTACACACACACAAAAACTTACACACACACAAAAACTTACACACACACACAAAAATTACACACCCATAAAAACTTACACACACACAAAAACTTACACACACACACAAAAACTTACACACACAAAAAAAAACTTATACACACACACACAAAAAAAACTTATACACACACACACACAAAAAACTTATACACACACACACACACACAAAAACTTACACACACACAAAAACTTACACACACACACAAAAACTTACACACACACAAAACTTACACACACACACACAAAAACTTACACACACACACAAAAACTTATACACACACAAAAACTTACACACACACACACAAAAACTTACATACACACACAAAAACTTACACACACACACACAAACTTACACACACACACAAAACTTACACACACAAAAAACTTACACACACACACACACAAACTTACACACACACAAAAACTTACACACACACACACAAAACTTACACACACACACAAAAACTTACACACACACAAAAAAACTTATACACATACAAAAACTTACACACACAAAAAAACTTACACACACACAAAAACTTACACACACACACAAACTTACACACACACACACACACAAAAACTTACACGTACACAAAAACTTGCACACACACAAAAACTTACACACACACACACAAAAACTTACACACAAACACAAAAAAACAAACACACACACAAAAACACACACACACACACACACACACACACACACACAAAAAAAAAACTTACACACACACACATAAAAACTTACACACACACACACAAAAACTTACACACACACACGAAAACTTACATGCACACACAAAAAAAACTTACACACACACACATAAAAACTTACATACACACAAATACTTACACACACGCACACACACACACAAAAACTTACACACACATAAAAACTTACACACACACAAAAACTTACACACACACAAAAACTTACACACACACAAAAACTTACACACACAAAAAAACTTACACACACACACACACAAAAAAATACTTACACACACACACATAAAAATTTACACACACACAAAAACTTACACGCACACAAAAACTTACACACACACACACACAAAACAACTTACACACACACACACAAAAACTTACATACACACACAAAAAAAACTTACACACACACACACACAAAAACTTACATACACACAAAAACTTACGCACACACACACACACACACACACACAAAAACTTACACACACATAAAAACTTACACTCACACAAAAACTTACATAAACACACAAAAACTTACACACACACACACACACACACAAAAACTTACACGTACACAAAAACTTACACACACACACACACAAAAACTTAAACACACACAAAAACTTACACACACACACACACACAAAAAAACTTACACACACACAAAAACTTACACACACACACACAAAAACTTACACACACACAAAAACTTACACACACACACATAAACAAACACACACACACAAAAACTTACACACACACAAAAACTTACACACACACAAAAACTTACACACACAAAAAAACTTACACACACACAAAAACTTACACACACACAAAAACTTACACACACACACAAAAACTTACACACCCATAAAAACTTACACACACACAAAAACTTACACACACACACAAAAACTTACACACACACAAAAAAAACTTATACACACACACAAAAAACTATACACACACACACACAAAACTTATACACACACACACACACAAAAACTTACACACACACAAAAACTTACACACACACACAAAAACTTTCACACACACACAAAACTTACACACACACACACAAAAACTTACACACACACAAAAACTTATACACACACAAAAACTTACACACACACACACAAAAACTTACATACTCACACAAAAACTTACACACACACAAAAACTTACACACACACACAAAACTTACACACACAAAAAACTTACACACACACACAAAAAAACTTACACACACACAAAAACTTACACACACACACAAAACTTACACACACACAAAAAAACTTACACACACACACAAAAACTTATGCACACACAAAAACTTACACACACAAAAAAAACTTACACACACACAAAAACTTACACACACACACAAAAACTTACACACACACACACACACACACAAAAAACTTACACGTACACAAAAACTTGCACACACACAAAAACTTACACACACACACACAAAAACTTACACACACACACAAAAAAACTTACACACACACAAAAACACACACACACACACACACACACACACACACACACACACACAAAACTTACACACACACACATAAAAACTTACACACACACACACAAAAACTTACACACACACAAAAACTTACACACACACACGAAAACTTACATGCACACACAAAAAAACTTACACACACACACATAAAAACTTACATACATACAAATACTTACAAACACGCACACACACACACAAAAACTTACACACACATAAAAACTTACACACACACAAAAACTTACACACACACAAAAACTTACACACACAAAAAAACTCACACACACACACACACACAAAAAAAAATACTTACACACACACACATAAAAATTTAAACACACACAAAAACTTACACGCACACAAAAACTTACACACACACACAAAACAACTTACACACACACACAAAAACTTACATACACACACAAAAAAAAACTTACACACACACACACAAAAACTTACATACACACAAAAACTTACACACACACACACACACACACACACACAAAAACTTACACACACATAAAAACTTACACTCACACAAAAACTTACATAAACACACAAAAACTTACACACACACACACACACATAAACTTACACGTACACAAAAACTTACACACACACAAAAACTTACACACACACATAAACTTACACACACACAAAAACTTACACACACACAAAAACTTAAACAAACACAAAAACTTACACACACACACACAAAAACTTACAAACACACAAAAACTTACACACACACAAAAACTTACACACATACACACAAAAACTTACACACACACAAAAAAAACTTACACACACAAAAAAACTTGTGTGTGTGAAAAAGCTATATCATAGTTGCGAATGTTTTCTCGGAAGATAAGCAGTTCTATTTCAATTTTAAATTTTCTCAATGAAGTGAAGAAAAGTTCAAGTTCTCTTCTGAATTTTCTCAATGAAAAAGAAATTAGTTATTAATCAATTCTATTTTTCCAAATAATATAAAAATTTTTCAGTTCGGATCAGATTTTTCTCAAAGAGATGAAAAAATTTTAAATAATGTTCCTAATTTTTCATGGAAGATAGAAAATTTCAAGTTCTCTTCTGAATTTTACCAAAGAAAACACTTCAATTGTAATTTCTCCAGACAAAATAAAAATCTTCCTCTTCAGTTTTAACTTCACCAAAGACATAAAGAAATTTTAAGTTCTATTCTAAATTTTTCTGTAGTAGATAGAAAAAGCTATAGCATACTTGTGAATATTTTCCCGGAAGATAAAAAGTTCTAGTTCAATGTTCAATTTTCTCAACGAAGTGAAGAAAAGTTTGAGTTCTATTCTGAATTTTCTCAATGAAAAAGAAATTAGTTATTGATCATTTCTATTTTTCCAAATGATATAAATATTTTCCAACTTCAAAATGGGCACACACAAAAACTCACACACACACAAAAACTTACACACACACATAAGAACTTACACACACAAAAAAACATACACGCACACAAAAACTTACTCACACACACAAAAACTTAAACACACGCAAAAACCTACTCACACACACAAAAACTTACACACACACAAAAACTTGCACACACACACACACACACACAAACTTACACACACACACACACAAAAAAAAAAATTACACACACACACACAAAAACTTACACACACACAAAAACTTACACACACAAAAAAACTTACACACACACACAAAAATTTACACACACACAAAAACTTACACACACACACACAAACTTACACACGCATAAAAACTTAAACACACTCAAAAACTTACACACACACACAAAAACTTACACACACACAAAAACTTACACACACACACAAAAACTTACATGCACACTAAAACTTACACACACACACAAAACTTACACACACACAGAAACTTACACACACACACACACAAACTTACACACGCACACACAAAAACTTACACACACACATAAGAACTTACACACACAAAAAAACATACACGCACACAAAAACTTACACACACACACACACACACATACTTACACACACACACACACAAAAAAAAAACTTACACACACACACAAACTTACACACACACAAACACAAAAACTAAAACATTCACAAAAACTTACACACACAAAAACCTACTCACACACACAAAAACTTACACACACACAAAAACCTACTCACACACACAAAAACTTACACACACACACAAACTTACACACACACACACACAAAAAAAAAAAATTACACACACACACACAAACTTACACACACACAAAAACTTACACACAAAAAAAACTTACACACACTCAAAAACTTACACACACACACACAAACTTACACATGCATAAAAACTTACACACACTCAAAAACTTACACACACACACAAAAACTTACACACACAAAAAAACTTACACACACACACAAAAACTTACATGCACACTAAAACTTACACACACACAGAAACTTACACACACACACACACACAAACTTACACACACACACACAAAAACTTACACGCACACATAAGAACTTACACACAAAAAAAATCATACACGCACACAAAAACTTTAACACACAAAAAACTTACACACACACACACAAAAACTTACACACACATAACTTTACATCCAATTCACTTTAATTCTAAATTTTCTTAAATTCAGTTCTGACTTTTCTCAAAGAGATGAAAAAATTTAAAGTTCTGTTCCAAATTTTTACATAGAAAACAGAAAAAGTTATACATTGATCGTGAATATTCACCATGAAGATAAA
The DNA here is from genome assembly GCA_027921565.1 of Artemia sinica. NCBI lineage: Eukaryota > Metazoa > Arthropoda > Branchiopoda > Anostraca > Artemiidae > Artemia > Artemia sinica. The sequence continues at coordinate 7,298,512 of CM051272.1, read as the reverse complement.
AAGTTCCACTTTAATTCTAAATTTACTCAATGAAGCACAAAATGTTCAAGTTCTCTTCTAATTTTTCGAGGAAAATAAAAAGGTTCCACTTCAGTTCTGTTTTTTTTCTCAAAGAGATGAAAAATTTAAAGTTCTGTTCTAATTTTAAATTTAATTTTAGCTCCTTTGTCTTATGGATTTACCCTTCAAATTTTTAAATTAGAAAATGAGTGACTCGTTCTAGTATTAAAGAAAATCATTCAAACTCGTTCATCTAACCTCCAAAACAATAGGTTAGGTATAAATAAATATTAATAAATAAATAGAAGCATTTCTCCTTGTTTAAGTTAGGTTAGGTTAACTTATCATGAGCGCTCATGATAAGTTAACCTATCCTTTTCCGGCGAGTATGGTTAGGTTAGGTTAGGCTAGATTAAATTAGGTTAGATTAGGTTAGGTTAAGTTAGGTTAGGTTATCCTACGTACGCTTCACTTAGGTTAGGTTAGGTGAGAGACAGGCAAAAAGTTAGGTGAATGGTTAGGTTAGGTTAGACTAGATTAAGTTAGGTTAGGTTAAGTTAGGTTAGGCTAGGTTAGCCTACGTACGCGCGTGTACGTAGACTAACCTAGCCTAACCTAACTTAACCTAAGCTGTGTGTGTGTGTGTAAGTTTTTGTGAGTGTGTAAGTTTTTGTGTGTGTGAGTAGGTTTTTGTGTGTGTGTAAGTTTTTGTGTGTGTGAGTAGGTTTTTGTGTGTGTGTAAGTTTTTGTGTTTGTGTAAGTTTTTGTGTGTGTGTGTAAGTTTTAGTGTGTGTGTAAGTTTTTTTGTGTGCCCATTTTGAAGTTGGAAAATATTTATATCATTTGGAAAAAATAGAAATGATCAATAACTAATTTCTTTTTCATTGAGAAAATTCAGAATAGAACTTGAACTTTTCTTCACTTCGTTGAGAAAATTAAACATTGAACTAGAACTTTTTATCTTCCGGGAAAATATTCACAAGTATGCTATAGCTTTTACTATCTACTACAGAAAAATTTACACACATTAGGAAAGGTATCCAAAAACACAAAAGGTATCCATCACTTGGTGTTGAGGTATCCAAAAAGCTGTAATGTAAAGTTGTGGGTGAAAAGGATGGGTACTTCAAGTTGGAAAATAGGTTTAGAAGGGACATTAAGAAAAGAAGTTGCTCTGAAATGCCTTTTGAAAGGTATTTCTTGGTGTTGAGGCATTCAAAAAGCTGTAAAGTAAAGTTGTGGGTGAAAAGGATGGATGCTTCAACTTGTAAAATGGGTTTAGGAGGGACATTAGGAAAGGAACTTGCTCTGAAATGTCTTTTGAAAAGTATTGCTTGATCTTGGGGTGTGCAAAAAGTCGTAAAGTAAAGTTGTGGCGAAAAAGATAACTACTTCAACTTGTAAAATTGGTTTATGAAGGACATTAAGAAAAAAACTTGTTCTGAAAAAATATAATAAAGCCTTTGCAAAGTATTGCTTGATGTTTAAAAGTATTGTTGAAAGTATTGCTTATTGCTTGGGTGTGGAAAAAAGTCGTAAAGTAAAGTCGTGGGGAAAAAGATAAGTACTTCAACTTGTAAAATGGGTTTAGGAAGAAAATTTCGTAAAGAACTTGTTCTGAAAAGATATAATAAAGTCTTTTGAAAAGTATTGCTTGATGTTGGGGTATTCGAAAAGCCTTATAGTAAAGTTTTGGGGGAAAAGATGAGTACTTCAACTTGTAAAATTGGTTTAGGAAGGACTTTACGTAAAGTACTTGTTCTGAAAAAATATAATAAAGCCTTTGGAAAGTATTGCTTGATCTTGGGGTGTGCAAAAAGTCGTAAAGTAAAGTTGTGGCGAAAAAGATAACTACTTCAACTTCTAAAATGGGTTTAGGAAGGACATTAAAAAAATAACTTGTTCTGAAATGCCTTTGAAAAGTATTGCTTGATACTGGGGGTGTGCAAAAAGTCGTAAAGTAAAGTTATGGGGAAAAGGATGGCTACTTCAACTTGTAAAATGGGTTTGGGAATGACATTAAGAAAGGAACTTGTTCTGAAATGTCTTTTGAAAAGTATTGCTTGATCTTGGGGTGTGCAAAAAGTCGTAAAGTAAAGTTGTGGTGAAAAAGATAACTACTTCAACTTGTAAAATTGGTTTATGAAGGACATTAAGGAAAAAACTTGTTCTGAAAAAATATAATTAAGCCTTTTGAAATGTGGGGACCCTTCTGTATCTCAAGTGCACAAAAAAGTATTAACAAAATAAGGAGGGGGCTCTTTGGGGACTCGGGAGGGCCTTTAGGGGTTCGGGGGCCCTTTGGGGGCCGGGTGGTCCTTTGGGAGCCCGGGGGACCTTTGGGGACCGGGGAGTTCCTTCGGGGTTGGGGTATGGGGATCGGGGCCCTTTCGGGTTGGGGTAGGGGAACTCACGACACTGTTCAAATACAATTTGTGTATCATAACGACCACAGAGTTTCACCCTCAAATCCTCTTCTAAAACATCTTCTAAAATCATCTTTTAAAATGTCTCTAACTGTTTCGCCGAAATAATTCCCTAAAATGTCTAAAACGGTTTCGCCCATTTCAACTTGTAAAATGGGTTTAGGATGGACATTAAGAAAATAACTTGTTCTGGAAAGATATAATAAAGCCTTAAAAAAGTATTAAAAAATGGGGACTCAGGGACCTTTGGGACGGCGGGGGCCCTTTGGGAGCCCGGGGGACCTTTGGGGACCGGGTGCTTCCTTCGGGGTTGGGGTAGGGGGATCGGAGCCCCTTGGGGTTGGGGTAGGGGGATCTGAGCCCTTTGGGGTAGGAATAGGGACCTCACGACACTGTTCAAATGGAACTTGTGTATTATAACGACCACAGAGTTTCACCCTTAAATCCTCTTCTAAAACATCTTCTAAAATCATCTTTTAAAATGTCTCTAACTGTTTCGCCGAAATAATTCCCTAAAATGTCTAAAACGCTTTCGCCCAAATAACCCCTAAACGTAATTTCTGCGTGTTCCTTTTGTTTTTGGCATCCCTGCGCTGTCACATTTGAAATTACTTGGAAACCCTTTCCCGCGTTAATCTCTTCATCTCTAAGATCAAAACATTCGCCCGGAAACAATTCTCCTGGAAGAACTCCAAAGACATTAATAAACTTCGCCCCGGAGACAATTCTCATTGGAAATACATCAAAGACATTAATAAACTTTGCCCGGAGACATTTCTCGGAAACGTGTTCTCCCTGGGGATTCCATGCCCATATTTGGTGTGGGGTCGGGACTGACAGCACAGGTGTTCTCCCTAGGAACTCTATGCCCATATTTGGTGTGCCCCCGGGAGTTATAGATAGCTTTCTACTAGAATTTTATTTTTCGAAGTGATAGAGCTTAGATAAGGTCCCATAAAGATTTTCAGGGCTGCTTTAAATAGGCCTGAAAAGCAAACTTTTTTTACCTGTGGCTCTACCCGTCTACCCTTTACAGAGTCAAATTAGAAATATGCTATTTCTACGATTCGTATTTCCCTAGATTTGTCATCTCCAAATCCTCCATTGTTGCAGATGGTGATTCAATGACATTACCGCGAAGATTTGAAAGGTAAAAGTGTACCGTGATATAGCTTAAATTAAATAGAAGTTAAAAGGCTCATAGGTGCAATTCACTCCCAGATTCTGATTTCATAATTAAATAAAAAAAATGAGTTTTTCAATTGAAAGTAAGGAGCAACATTGAAACTCAAAAGGAACAAAAAGTATTACGCATATGAAGGGGGTCGCCCTCTCCAGAATACCTCGCTCTTTAAGCTAAAGTTTGATTTTATTGTTCCAGTTATCTAACAATGACTCCTGAATCACCAAGCCCGCTGAATTAGAATAATAAGCTATTTTAAAAGTTCTAAAATAAAACTTTAGTGGAAAGAGCGAGGCATTGAGGAGAGGGCAACCCCCCTCATATACATAATGATTTTAGTTAGTATTAAGTTTTAATGTTGTTCTTTACTTTCAATTGAAAAAACATTTTTTTAAATTTAATGTCTGATTGTTTTTTAAATAATACTTGGAAATCCACGCCCCCCCTTCATGGAAAAGTCCCTTCCCCCACGAAAATTTCTCCATGGAAAGATCTTCGCACGTAATCCCCCAATCCACCAGAAAAATCCCCCTGAAAATGTCTGTATAATTCTTAATAACCAACACTATATGTAAATAATGGGCAAAGTTCAAGTAGAGATGACCCTATAACTCCGATCAGGGCTCCTTATATGGGCATAGCCTCCCTAGGGAGAACACGTGGTTAATGGGGTCAATGACCTCTTTCTCCAGGTTTGTTTTTGGCACGCTCGAGGCGAATGTTATGATCCAGGAATAGGAAATAGATTGTTTCCGGGGAAGCTAATTAATGTCTGACAGATGACGTCAAGTTAATTAATGTCTTTGGAGTTCGGCCAGAATTGTTTCCGAGGCAAAGTTTAGATCACACATGACAGATGATGTCACGATTGATTGATTGACACGAAAGGGGAATTAATTTGTTGTTTCTAAAGAGAATTGATTCACGAAAGGAGAATTAGTTTGTTATTTCTAAAGAGAACTGTCTCCGAGCGAATGTTTAGATCTTAGCGATGAATTGTTTTAGCGCGGGAATCAGGTTTCTAAATAATTTGAAATGCGTCAGCGCAGAGATGTCAAACAAAAGGAACACGCTGAAATTACGTTTAGGGATTATTTGGGCGAAGTCGTTCTAGCCATTTTATGGAATTATTTCGGCGAAACAGTTAGAGACATTTTAAAAGATGATTTAAAAGATGATTTTAGAAGAGAATTTAAGGGTGAAACTCTGTGGTCGTTATAATACACAAGTTGTATTTTAACAGTGTCGTGAGGTCCCCTACCCCAACCCCAAAGGGTTCCGATCCCCCTACCCCAACCCCAAAGGGTTCCAATCACCCTACCCCGACCCCGAAGGAAGTCCCCGGTACTCGAAGGTCCCCCAAGCTCCCAAAGAGCCCCCCGACCCCCAAAGACCATCATCCGGTTCCCAAAGGACCAATCGGTGCTCAAGGGCCCCCCAGACCCCCAAAGACCCTCCACCGGTCCTCAAAGGTCCCCCAGGCTCCCAAAGGGCCCCCCGGACCCCCAAAGGCCCTCCCTCGGTCCCCAAAGGTTCACCGGGCTCCCAAAGGACCAATCGGTCCTCAAGGACCCCCTCAGACCCTCAAACACCTTCCCCAGCCCCCAAAGGCCCACCCCGGTCCCCAAAGGTCCCCCGGGCTCCCATATGACCACCCTAGCCCTCAAGGGCCCCTGGATCCCCAAACACCCTCCCCGGGCCCCTCCAAAGAGCCCCCTCTCCATTTTTAACAATTTTTATGGCTTTATTATATCTTTTCAGAACAAGTTCCTTTCATAATGTCATTCCTAAACCCATTTTCCCACTTGAAGTACCAATCCCTTCACTCACAACTATACTTTACAGCTTTTTGGATACCTCAACATCAAGAAATACTTTTCAAAGACCATTTCAGAGCAAGTTACTTTCTTAATGTCCCTCCTAAACCCATTTTCCAACTTGAAGTACTTATCTTTTTCACTCACAACTATACTCTACAGCTTTTTGGATACCTCAAAATCAAGAAATACTTTTCAAAGACCATTTCAGAGCAAGTTAATTTCTTAATGTCCTTCCTAGACCCATTTTCCCACTTGAAGTACTTATCTTTTTCACCCACAGCTATACTCTACAGCTTTTTGGATACCTCAACACCAAGAAATACTTTTCAAAGACCATTTCAGAGCAAGTTACTTTCTTAATGTCCCTCCTAAACCCATTTTCCAACTTGAAGTACTTATCTTTTTCACTCACAACTATACTCTACAGCTTTTTGGATACCTCAACATCAAGAAATACTTTTCAAAGACCATTTCAGAGCAAGTTAATTTCTTAATGTCCTTCCTAAACCCATTTTCCAACTTGAAGTACTTATCTTTTTCACCCACAACTATACTTTACAGATTTTTGGATATCTCAACACCAAGAAATACTTTTCAAAGACCATTTCAGAGCAAGTTAATTTCTTAATGTCCCTTCTAAACCCATTTTCCCACTTAAAGTACTTATCTTTTTCACCACAACTATACTTTACAGCTTTTTGGATACCTCAACACCAAGAAATACTTTTCAAAGACCATTTCAGAGCAAGTTACTTTCTTAATGTCCCTCCTAAACCCATTTTCCAACTTGAAGTACTTATCTTTTTCACCACAACTAGACCTTACAGCTTTTTGGATACCTCAACACCAAGAAATACTTTTCAAAGACCATTTCAGAGCAAGTTACTTTCTTAATGTCCCTTCTAAACCCATTCTCCGACTTGAAGTACTTATCTTTTTCACCCACAACTATACTTTACAGCTTTTTGGATACCTCAACATCAAGAAATACTTTTCAAAGACCATTTCAGAGCAAGTTACTTTCTTAATGTCCCTCCTAAACCCATTTTCCAACTTGAAGTACTTATCTTTTTCACCCACAACTATACTTTAGTTTTTTGGATACCTCAACACCAAGAAATACTTTTCAAAGACCATTTCAGAGCAAGTTACTTTCTTAATGTCCTTCCTAAACCCATTTTCCAACTTGAAGTACTTATCTTTTTCACCCACAACTATACTTTACAGATTTTTGGATATCTCAACACCAAGAAATACTTTTCAAAGACCATTTCAGAGCAAGTTAATCTCTTAATGTCCCTTCTAAACCCATTTTCCCACTTGAAGTACTTATCTTTTTCATCAAAACTATACTTTACAGCTTTTTGGATACCTCAACACCAAGAAATACTTTTCAAGACCATTTCAGAGCAAGTTAATTTCTTAATGTCCCTCCTAAACCCATTTTCCGACTTGAAGTACTTATCTTTTTCACCCTCAACTATACTTTACAGCTTTTTGGATATCTCAACACCAAGAAATACTTTTCAAAGACCATTTCAGAGCAAGTTAATTTCTTAATGTCCCTTCTAAACCCATTTTCCCACTTGAAGTACTTATCTTTTTCATCACAACTATACTTTACAGCTTTTTGGATACCTCAACACCAAGAAATACTTTTCAAAGACCATTTCAGAGCAAGTTAATTTCTTAATGTCCCTCCTAAACCCATTTTCCGACTTGAAGTACTTATCTTTTTCACCACAACTATACTTTACAGCTTTTTGGATACCTCAACATCCAGAAATACTTTTCAAAGACCATTTCAGAGCAAGTTAATTTCTTAATGTCCCTCCTAAACCCATTTTCCAACTTGAAGTACTTATCTTTTTCACCACAACTATACTTTACAGCTTTTTGGATACCTCAACACCAAGAAATACTTTTCAAAAGTCATTTCAGAGCAACTTCCTTTCTTAATGTCACTCCTAAACCCATTCTCCGACTTGAAGTACTTATCTTTTTCACCCACAACTATACTCTACAGATTTTTGGATACCTCAACATCAAGAAATACTTTTCAAAGACCATTTCAGAGCAAATTACTTTCTTAATGTCCCTCCTAAACCCATTTTCCAACTTGAAGTACTTATCTTTTTCACCCACAACTATACTTTACAGATTTTTGGATACCTCAACACCAAGAAACACTTTTCAAAGACCATTTCAGATCAAGTTACTTTCTTAATGTCCTTCCTAAACCCATTTTCCAACTTGAAGTACTTATCTTTTTCACCCACAACTATACTTTACAGATTTTTGGATATCTCAACACCAAGAAATACTTTTCAAAGACCATTTCAGAGCAAGTTAATTTCTTAATGTCCCTTCTAGACCCATTTTCCCACTTGAAGTACTTATCTTTTTCATCACAACTATACTTTACAGCTTTTTGGATACCTCAACACCAAGAAATACTTTCCAAAGACCATTTCAGAGCAAGTTAATTTCTTAATGTCCCTCCTAAACCCATTTTCCGACTTGAAGTACTTATCTTTTTCACCCTCAACTATACTTTACAGCTTTTTGGATATCTCAACATCAAGAAATACTTTTCAAAGACCATTTCAGAGCAAGTTAATTTCTTAATGTCCCTCCTAAACCCATTTTCCAACTTGAAGTACTTATCTTTTTCACCACAACTATACTTTACAGCTTTTTGGATACCTCAACACCAAGAAATACTTTTCAAAGACCATTTCAGAGTAAGTTACTTTCTTAATGTCCCTCCTAAACCCATTTTCCAACTTGAAGTACTTATCTTTTTCACCCACTTTCTCAATGAAAAAAGAAATTAGTTTTTAATCAATTCTAATTTTCCAAATAATATAAAAATTTTCCACTTCGGTTCAGATTTTTCTCAAAAGGGTGAAAAAATTTAAAATAATGTTCCAAATTTTTCATAGAAGATAGAAAAGTTCAAGTTCTCTTCTGAATTTTACCAAAGAACACGCTTCAATTCTAATTTCTCCAGAGAAAATAAAAATCTTCCACTTCAGTTCTTTATTTCACAAAGACATAAAGAAATTTAAAGTTCAATTCTAAATTTTTGGTGGAAGATAGAAAAAGTAATACCATACTTGTGAATATTTTATGGAAGATAAAAAGTTCTAGTTCAATTTACAATTTCCTCAACGAAGTGAAGAAAAGTTCAAGTTCTCTTCTGAGTTTTACTAAAGAACACAATTCAATTCTAATTTCACCAGAGAAAATAAAAATCTTCCACTTCAGTTCTTTATTTCACAATGACATAAAGAAATTTAAAGTTCAATTCTAAATTTTTCGGAGGAAGATAGAAAAAGTAATACCATACTTGTGAATATTTTCCCGGAAGATAAAAAGTTCTAGTTCAATTTACAATTTCCTCAACGAAGTGAAGAAAAATTCAAGTTCTCTTCTGAATTTTACCAAAGAACAAGCTTCAATTCTAATTTCTCCAGAGAAAACAAAAATCTTCCACTTCAGTTCTTTATTTCACAAAGACATAAAGAAATTTAAAGTTCAATTCTAAATTTTCGGAGGAAGATAGAAAAAGTAATACCATACTTGTGAATATTTTCCCGGAAGATAAAAATTTCTAGTTGAATTTAAAATTTTCTCAACGAAGCGAAGAAAAATTCAAGTTCTCTTCTGAATTTTACCAAAGAACACACTTCAATTCTAATTTCTCCAGAGAAAACAAAAATCTTCCGCTTCAGTTCTTTATTTCACAAAGACATAAAGAAATTTAAAGTTCAATTCTAAATTATTCGGTAGAAGATAGAAAAAGTAATACCATACTTGTGAATATTTTCCCGGAAGATAAAAAGTTCTAGTTCAATTTAAAATTTTCTCAACGAAGTGAAGAAAAGTTCAAGTTCTCTTCCGAATTTTACCAAAGAAAACGCTTCAATTCTAATTTCTCCATAGAAAACAAAAATCTTCCACTTAAGTTCTTTATTTCACAAAGACATAAAGAAATTTGGTGAAAAAGATAAGTACTTCAAGTCGGAGAATGGGTTTAGGAGTGACATTAAGAAAGGAAGTTGCTCTGAAATGACTTTTGAAAAGTATTTCTTGGTGTTGAGGTATCCAAAAAGCTGTAAAGTATAGTTGTGGTGAAAAAGATAAGTACTTCAAGTTGGAAAATGGGTTTAGGAGGGACATTAAGAAATTAACTTGCTCTGAAATGGTCTTTGAAAAGTATTTCTTGATGTTGAGGTATCCAAAAAGCTGTAAAGTATAGTTGTGGTGAAAAAGATAAGTACTTCAAGTCGGAAAATGGGTTTAGGAGGGACATAAAGAAATTAACTTGCTCTGAAATGGTCTTTGAAAAGTATTTCTTGGTGTTGAGGTATCCAAAAAGCTGTAAAGTATAGTTGTGATGAAAAAGATAAGTACTTCAAGTGGGAAAATGGGTTTAGAAGGGACATTAAGAAATTAACTTGCTCTGAAATGGTCTTTGAAAAGTATTTCTTGGTGTTGAGATATCCAAAAAGCTGTAAAGTATAGTTGAGGGTGAAAAAGATAAGTACTTCAAGTCGGAAAATGGGTTTAGGAGGGACATTAAGAAATTAACTTGCTCTGAAATGGTCTTGAAAAGTATTTCTTGGTGTTGAGGTATCCAAAAAGCTGTAAAGTATAGTTGTCATGAAAAAGATAAGTACTTCAAGTGGGAAAATGGGTTTAGAAGGGACATTAAGAAATTAACTTGCTCTGAAATGGTCTTTGAAAAGTATTTCTTGGTGTTGAGATATCCAAAAATCTGTAAAGTATAGTTGTGGGTTAAAAAGATAAGTACTTCAAGTTGGAAAATGGGTTTAGGAAGGACATTAAGAAAGTAACTTGCTCTGAAATGGTCTTTGAAAAGTATTTCTTGGTGTTGAGGTATCCAAAAAGCTGTAAAGTATAGTTGTGGGTGAAAAAGATAAGTACTTCAAGTTGGAAAATGGGTTTAGGAGGGACATTAAGAAAGTAATTTGCTCTGAAATGGTCTTTGAAAAGTATTTCTTGATGTTGAGGTATCCAAAAAGCTGTAAAGTATAGTTGTGGGTGAAAAAGATAAGTACTTCAAGTCGGAGAATGGGTTTAGAAGGGACATTAACAAAGTAACTTGCTCTGAAATGGTCTTTGAAAAGTATTTCTTGGTGTTGAGGTATCCAAAAAGCTGTAAGGTCTAGTTGTGGTGAAAAAGATAAGTACTTCAAGTTGGAAAATGGGTTTAGGAGGGGCATTAAGAAAGTAACTTGCTCTGAAATGGTCTTTGAAAAGTATTTCTTGGTGTTGAGGTATCCAAAAAGCTGTAAAGTATAGTTGTGATGAAAAAGATAAGTACTTCAAGTGGGAAAATGGGTTTAGAAGGGACATTAAGAAATTAACTTGCTCTGAAATGGTCTTTGAAAAGTATTTCTTGGTGTTGAGATATCCAAAAATCTGTAAAGTATAGTTGTGGGTGAAAAAGATAAGTACTTCAAGTTGGAAAATGGGTTTAGGAAGGACATTAAGAAAGTAACTTGCTCTGAAATGGTCTTTGAAAAGTATTTCTTGGTGTTGAGGTATCCAAAAAGCTGTAAAGTATAGTTGTGGGTGAAAAAGATAAGTACTTCAAGTTGCAAAATGGGTTTAGGAGGGACATTAAGAAAGTAACTTGCTCTGAAATGGTCTTTGAAAGGTATTTCTTGATGTTGAGGTATCCAAAAAGCTGTAGAGTATAGTTGTGAGTGAAAAAGATAAGTACTTCAAGTTGGAAAATGGGTTTAGGAGGGACATTAAGAAAGTAACTTGCTCTGAAATGGTCTTTGAAAAGTATTTCTTGATGTTGAGGTATCCAAAAAGCTGTAAAGTATAGTTGTGAGTGAAGGGATTGGTACTTCAAGTGGGAAAATGGGTTTAGGAATGACATTATGAAAGGAACTTGTTCTGAAAAGATATAATAAAGCCATAAAAAGTGTTAAAAATGGAGAGGGGGCTCTTTGGAGGGGCCCGGGGAGGGCGTTTGGGGATCCAGGGGCCCTTGAGGGCTGGGGTGGTCATATGGGAGCCCGGGGGACCTTTGGGGACCGGGGTGGGCCTTTGAGGGCTGGGGAAGGTCTTTGAGGGTCTGAGGGGGTCCTTGAGGACCGATTGGTCCTTTGGGAGTCCGGTGGACCTTTGGGGACCGGGGGAGGGCCTTTGGGGGTCCGGGGGGCCCTTTGGGAGCCTGGGGGACCTTTGAGGACCGGTGGAGGGTCTTTGGGGGTCTGGGGGGCCCTTGAGCACCGATTGGTCCTTTGGGAACCGGGTGATGGTCTTTGGGGGTTGGGGGGCTCTTTGGGAGCTTGGGGGACCTTTGAGTACCGGGGACTTCCTTCGGGGTCGGGTAGGGTGATTGGAACCCTTTGGGGTTGGGGTAGGGGGATCGGAACCCTTTGGGGTTGGGGTAGGGGACCTTACGACACTGTTAAAATACAACTTGTGTATTATAACGACCACAGAGTTTCACCCTTAAATTCTCTTCTAAAATCATCTTTTAAATCATCTTTTAAAATGTCTCTAACTGTTTCGCCGAAATAATTCCATAAAATGGCTAGAACGACTTCGCCCAAATAATCACTAAACGTAATTTCAGCGTGTTCCTTTTGTTTGACATCTCTGCGCTGACGCATTTTAAATTATTTAGAAACCTGATTCCCGCGCTAAAACAATTCGTCGCTAAGATCTAAACATTCGCTCGGAGACAGTTCTCTTTAGAAATAACAAATTATTTCTCCTTTCGTGAATCAATTCTCTTTAGAAACAACAAATTAAATCCCCTTTCATGTCAATCAATCAATCGTGACATCATCTGTCATGTGTGATCTAAACTTTGCCTCAGAAACAATTCTGGTCGAACTCCAAAGACATTAATTAACTTGACGTCATCTGTCAGACATTAATTAGCTTCCCCGGAAACAATCTATTTCCTATTCCTGGATCATAACATTCGCCTCGAGCGTGCCAAAAACACACCTGGAGAAAGAGGTCATTGACCCCATTAACCACGTGTTCTCCCTAGGGAGGCTATGCCCATATAAGGAGCCCTGATCGGAGTTATAGGGTCATCTCTACTAGTTCATAGCTTGCAGCCCTTTCCCCGGGGACTGTGCGGAGTCAAGTCATCCTAAAAGACACAGTTATTAGATTTTTTGACTCTGCTTAAAAACATGGCTATCTCAAAATTTTGATAGGGGACCTTTGGGAAAAAATAAGCGTGAGAGGGGGGTTAGCTGCCCTCCAATATTTTTGGTCACTTAAAAAGGGCATTAGAGCTTTTGATTTCCGATCAAATGAGAACCCTCCTGATCTTTTACGATCACTGGTTAAATACCATCATCCCTGGGTGAAAAAAAAAACAAATAAACACGCATCAGTGATCTTTCTTCTGGCAAAGAAATGCAAAATTCCACATTTTTGTACATAGGAACTTGAAATCTTTACAGTAGGGTTCTCTGGTATGCTGAATCTGGTGGCGTCAATTTCATTAAGATTAATTGATGTTTTAGAGGTTCCCCCCCCCTTGTTCAAAAAATGGGCAAATTTTCTCAGGCTCGTAACTTTTGATGGGTAATATTAAATTTGATGAATTTTGTATATTTTGAATCAGACTTTATCAAGACTCTGTTTCTTGGAGTTTTAGTTAATGTTGAGCCGAATCGCTCCTTACTTACAGTTTGTTACCACGCACTGTTTGACAATAAGACATTTTCTCTTCTATTTGGCGAGTCAGAATGATTTTTGAATATGACCTTCCAAACTTGATGGCTCCAACAAGAAAAACAAAATGGCGGTCCAGTGACATTCTAGTTTGGCTTATCTCAAAACAGAGAAAAGACACAATCGCAAATAATTGCATTTTTCAAGGTGATAGAACTTACATATTGTTCCAGATAGCTTTTTAACAGTCTTTAAGCCTTTCATGCTTGCTTTAATGCTTATATTTGCTTTGGATACACCTGTTGGGGAAGTAAATAATATAAAAACCAGCACCGACCCGTGGAGGGTCTCATCTTTTAAGAAAACAATAATAAATACTGTTACAGATACTGCTCAGTAGAAGCAGGATACAAACAACGCTTTCCTTACTATGTCTTAGTTCTATTGAGGAGTACCTCTGTACCGTATACTACGGGTTTATTGTTGTTCCTTTGCTAAGGAATAAACTTGGTGAACGATCTAAAATAGCTTTTTTTGTACGATTTACCGGAAAGTTATGGGATTTACCCCTCTTTTTGTGTTTTTTCTTTATATTTGCTTCTCAGAAACTTCTTGACAAGGAAACAATTAACTATAAAAAACAATGCTACGCCAAGAAAGGACCAGAAATTTATAACATAATATTAGAAACAATCAATCTAAAAATGAAACAGAAATTTTGACAGAATAGAGCAGAATTTTTAAATTAGTATTTCAGGGCTGACGCGATCTTCCTTGTGTTTTCTCTCAAAATGCAGGTATTGATATAAAAACTGCGTGCAGAATCTTGTTGAATATGTAAAAACTGTGATGCTCATAAAAAATCAAACATATTCTTATCATTCTTCAGATAAAGAATGGTGAGAACGGTTTTACTTTGCATGTTGTGTGATTTTAAAACTTGGTGGTCAAAAGTAAAACTAAAGTGAAACGGCGTATGAAGCTCAGTTCGTCATTCTTAGAACGATAGTAGAACGACGGTAGTAGAACGAACTACCGTCGTTCTACTATCGTTCTAAGAATGACGAACTGAGCTTCATACGCCGTTTCACTTTAGTTTTACTTTTGACCTCCAAGTTTTAAAGAACGTCTTGTGGCATTTTAGTGGCACTTTAAAGAACGTCTTGTAAGCGCAAAAAAACCGAGGTTTTATAAACGAATGGCTTATTAGTAAAACCGAGGACTGGATGTTGATTAAATGGCGAAAACGAATAAATACAAGTCAGTTGAATTAGCAAATAAATCACGGTCACTGCTCACATTTAAAAAGAATTTAAAAAAGATAATTCTTAAGCTTACAACTAGCGGAATATTTCAATATTTTATATATTTTGTGGTTGTTATCATCCTTATCTCCAGTTAGCCCAGGAGCGTGATTCGCTATGAGGCAGGGGAGGGGGGCAACTGCTCCCAGACCCCAGTTTGCCTCCCACCTAAAATTTAGTTTCTTTAAAAATATTGTCAAAATTACAATAAGCCTGTATAATTCAATAATTCACAGAGACGGGTCAGTTTAGTTTAGTATAGTTTGCCTTTATGGTACTATATGGCTCATTTTCCAGTTTTTACTGTCATTTTCACTCGATTCGGGAAAATTTGCTCCAACTTTGCCCCCCCCCCCCTCGGATTCCATATGTACCTACCAATTCCCTATTTTATGCTCTTTCCAAATATCATGGTCGTTCCTCTGATAGTACACCCCTCCCCACACTGATCATTCAAGTATAACAATAATATATTTGGTACTTGTCTGTTAATTAAATAAAAAAAACAAGTTTTTTAAACTGAAAGTAAGGAGCGACAATAAAACTTAAAACGAACAGAAATTATTCCGTATATGAAAGGGGCTGTCCCCTCCTCAACGCTTCGCTCTTTACGCTAAAGTTTTTTTATTGTTTTAAAAAATAAAGTTGTGAGACAGAGTCAAACTTTAGCGTAAAGAGCGAGGCGTTGAGGAGGGGACAGCCTCTTTCATATACGGAATAATTTCTGTTCGTTTTAAGTTTTAATGTCGCTCCTTACTTTCAGTTTAAAAAACTTGTTTTTTTATTTAATTTCTGATCGTTTTTTAGTTAATGCAGCTTTCATTATGGCTCGCCGCCATTGAATAAGTAAACAAAATTTGCATAAAAATTTTACTTTTCTTTTGCTAAATGGCTATCTCTAAATTTGGTTCTGACGTAATTTACAAATTAGCTTACGTAACGAACTTCTATATTCGTATATTTTTCTTCTGGAAAAAAATAAAAAGTTGCAGATCTTTGCAGATATGAGCTTGAAACCTATGTTGTAGGGTTTTCTGATACGCTGAATCTGACAGTGATTTTCATTAAATTTTTTTCACTTTTAGGGGATGTTTCCCCCCTCTTTAAAAAATCAGGTAAGTTTTCTCAGGCTCGTAGCCTTTGATGAGTAATACTAAACTTAATAAAATTTATATATTTAGAATCAGCATTATAAGCCCATTCTTTTGATACATTTATTGACATCAAAGTTCCGTTTTTAAAAGTTTCGCTTACTATTGAGCCGTATCGCTTGTTTTTTTTACTGTTTTGTTTTTATTACGTATATGTTATTACGTATATGATGGGGTTCTCCCCTTAGTCAATACCACGCTCTTTACGTTAAAAGTTAAAAAAAAAATTTATTCACACACCCCTGAATCACAAAGGCCGTTTAATTAGAATAGATAGCTCTTTTGAAAGCACTAAAAAATCTAGCGTAAAGAGCGAGGTATTGACTTGGGGGAGAACCCCCTCATATACGTAATAATTTCTGTTCATTTTAAGTTCTAATGTTGCTTCTTACTTTCAGTTGAAAAAACTATTTTTTTTTTAATTTAATTTCTGATCGCTTTTTCAATAATGCTTGGAAATCCGGCGCCCCCTTCATAGAAATGTCCCTTGCCCCAAAGAAACATCCTCCACGGAAAGATTCTCCCGAGTAACCCCCTCCTCCAGCCCCCCTCCCCCCCCCCCACCAAAAAAAAAATCTTCCTGAAAATGTCTGTATACTTCCCAATAACCAATACAATATGCAAGCAATGGGCAAAGTTCATAACTTGCAGCCCTTCCCCTGGGAACTGTGGGGGATTAAGTCATCGTAAAAGACATATTTATTAGATTTTCGACTATGCTAAACAAAATGGCTATCTCAAAATTTTAATTGGGTGACTTTGAGAAAAAAATGAGCGTGGGAGGGGGCCTAGTTGCCATCTATTTTTTTGGTCACTTAAAGAGGGCACTAGAACTTTTAATTTCCGTTCCAATGAGCCCTCTTACGATATTCTAGGACCACTGGGTCAATAAGACTACCCCTGGGGAAAAAAAAAACAAACAAATAAACACGCACCCCTGATCTTTCTTCTGGCAAAAAATGCAAAATTCCACATTTTTGTAGATAGGAGCTTGAAACCTCTACAGTAGGGTTCTCTGATACGCTGAATATGACGGTGTGAATTTCATTAAGATTATATAACTTTTAGGGGGTCTTTCCCCCTTTTTCGAAAATCAGCCAAATTTTCTCAGGCGCGTAACTTTTGATAAGTACGATTAAACTTGATGAAACTTATATATTTGAAATCAAAATTAAAATCTGATTCTTTTGATGTATCTATTGGTACCAAAATTCCGGTTTTTAGAGTTTCGGTTACCATTGAGCCGGGTCGCTCCTTACTTACAGTTCGTTACCACGAACTGTTTGAACAGAACAGTTTCAAGAATTAGACCAAGATCTGATAAAACCGGCTTGAATCCGTTATGATTTGTTTATTTTGAGTGAGAAAATTAGGTACTTGTGCATTATATAGTGCCCACCGCTATATACTATTCAAGGAAACCAGACAGGAAACCAGAAAAACGGGTATTTGCTAGATAAAAAGAATGCAAAGCGTGATTTAAAATTGCGTTTACAATATTTAAACTGTTGCTTTTGGGGGTTTAGGGGGAGGGGGAAAGGTACCTGGGTTAGGTTAAGTTACGTATTTAATATATGCTATGCTTTACCCCTACCCCCTCCCCTAATGTGCAAATATATAGCCCAAATTCGTTTCTAAACTATTATATTTTCATCCTATTTTATTTTATTATATTAGCATTAACCAAATTTTACTTCTTTCGTGGGTACCGTATAACGCACAAGTGCAGCAAATTACGAAGTACGTATATTCTAATTAAACAATTAATATTTAGATGTGATTAGGGGTTAGGTAGGTATTTAATATGATGCGTTCTGTGAGGCCTGCTTTCCATAATTCTTTGTCAGAGTTCCATAATTTAGTTTCTAAAGTATTATATTATCATTATGTTTTGGTATATTTCATTAGGATTAACCTAACTTCACTTCTTAGGTGTGTTCTGTTTAACAGACAAGTACCATGTATTCCTTCATTGTTTATAATCACGTGAAGGGTCAGGTCTTCTTTGTTAAAACGGGTTTGATGCTTTTTTTACCTGTGAAAACAACTGTGTAAATGATTTCAATAAAATTTGAGGGGAAAATATAGTTTGAAATGATTTGAAAATGCGGATAACAATGTAACATGATAACCTGATTAATAATAACATGCCACAAATTAACCTGATTAATAACAACATGCAACCATAACAATAACAACAATAACAACAATGTAACCTGATTAATAACAACATGCCACAAATTATAAAGTAAGAATTTCTTTGTGTTGGTGTTTTTTTTTTTTCTTATATATTCTAGGGCTCTATTTGGGATCGTCAGGGGTGAGGTGCATTGCCATAAAAATGATAACTACAATGCTTGCAAAGAGCATAAAATAAGGGACCTAATGGTACCACTCGTTTTGTTAGTTAGCTTCCTTCAGAAGAGTCGCTAAGCTGCAATTTTACCCCACATTCAAGTTGAAATAAAAAAAAAAAAAAAAAAAAAAAAAAAAAAAAAAAAAAAAAAAAAAAAATATGGGATTTGTAAAGACAAACTTGATCAACAAACCTCAAACGGATAAAAAAGGAGCCCGTAAAGAAAAAGCCATTGCAAGGCTAAAGCGAGCACTTGCGACAACTGAGACAGTGGCCCACTGTCTTCCTGTATAGTTTCCCCACATTTTAGCACTGAACAAATGAGTTAAAAAGTTCAAATTCAGTCTAAGTTATGTCTAACAGTTGCTCTATCTGTCAAAGGTGTAAACAAAGGGGCGTAAGTTTGATCAACAAACAAAATGGGTTTGATACTTTCTTGGGTAAATATTTACCAAATCATATTATTGAGTTACAACTAAAGTGAATATACCACTCGATGCCTTTTTTATGCTCTTTACGAATATAATGATCATTTTTGTCAGAAATGAATTTTAGCCCCCACCCCTATATATACAAATTCAGGGTATATATTTCCACATTTGGGGGGTGGGGGTAATTTTATTTCTGATATAAATGAGAGGTAAGTTTAAACTTTCCCCCCACCCCCCTAATGTGCAAATATATACCCTGAATTGTTATATATTGGGGTGGGAGCTAAAATTCAATTCCGACAAAAATGATTATTATATTTGTAAAGAGCATAAAAAAGGCATCGAGTGGTATATTCACTTTAGTTGTAACTCAAAAATATGATTTGGTAAATATTTACCCTTTCTTGACCCGTGAAGACCATTGTGTAAGTGATTTCAATAAAATTGTGAAAAAGTATTGCTTTAAGTGATTTGAAAATGCAGATAACAATGGAAGAAAACATGATAACCAGAATAATAAAAACATGGTGTATATTTTAAAGTAAGAATTTCTTTGTTCTGGTGTTCTCTTTTAGTCATTTAATGATTTTAAGGCTCTATCTGGGACCGTCAAGGGGTGCATTGTCAGAAAATTGTCAACCCCGATATTTGAAAACAGAGAACAGTGAGGGACCTAATGGTAGTACAGTTTCTGTTTATAGTTTCCTTCAGAAGAGTCGCTAAACTGCAATTTTATCGGACATTCAAATTAAAATCTAAAAAGCTTGTAATCTGTAAAGACAAACCTCAAAGGGATAAAAAGGATAAAGACAAACCTCAAAGGGATAAAAAGGAGCTTGTAAAGAAGAAGCAATTGCAATGCTAAAGTGAGCACTTGCAACAACTAAAATAGTAGCCCATTGTCTTCGTGTATAGGTTCCCCACATTTCAGAACTATGCAAGAGAAACAACTGCGTTGGAAAAGCTCTTATCCATTTTAGATTAGGTCTGACAGTTCAACCTTTATTTGTCAGAAGTGTAAACAAAGGGTCGTAAATTTGGGCTCTTCTTGAGAATCTCACGCAAACGGATCAGATGTGGCTAAGACCAAGAAAGGAATCTGCACTAGGGTAATCTTTGTCCATCATTAATTAAAAAAAAAAACTTTCCGAAGAAGAAGTTTTCTAAAGAAAAGTAAAGGCCACATCAAACGTGAGAACAGAAGAAATAGAAACCTACAATAACTCAAAAAGACCAGAAATTACTATTAAAGAATAATGCTCGGGCCAGATTATATTCACACTTGTCGATAAAATCAAAACTACGCACGCCTACAGCGCCAATTACGTTCGCCGTTCGTAATTTCTCGAGTTGAAAATTATTCAACGTTCAAGCATAAATTTCTTGACTGACCAGAATCAGAGTCAAGGCTTAAGGCATACTTTTTAAAACTAGAAAAAATGGAAACTCGAACAGTGGTTTTTCTATCTGCGAGAGGAATCTGAAAGAGTTAAGAAAACTTAGTATTAATAGAGAACAGTTGGGGTAAAATTCTACTTTAGCTACTTTTGGCTATCTTGGAAAGGGGTTAGATTTGGAAAATGAAATTTTCAGGGATGGGTCTACAGGGTAAAGTATCTCCCGGAAAGGTATTTTGAAGTACCTACTTCCACTCCTTCTCCCTCTAGAGGGTCCTAACCTGTGCTATAAAAGCGAAACCTTGCAAAATAGATTTTCTGCTTAAATAAAGTACAACAAAATTGTTTTTAGCTTCACAACTTTGCTCAATCTTAATTTGTAAAGTTTTAAAGATATGCAAATTTATTTCTTAAATTTGAAAAAAAAAACATTGAAAACATTCTACTCAAGTAACAGGAATTGTATTTTCAGAACTAAAGCCAGGGAAAAAGAAACTGATAACTGAAAATTAAGGTAAAATGTTATTTTGTCAAAATTTCAATAGGTAGACCTGTCATGTAGGCAAATTTCAAGACCCTCTAGAGGGAGAAGAAGTGGAGGTAGGTACTTCAAAATACCTCCCGCAGGACATACTCGAGCCTGTAGACCCATCCCTGAAAGTTTCGTTTTCCTAACCTAACCCATTTCCAAGATAGCCAAAAGTAGCTAAAGTAGAATTTTACCAACAGTTGGACCCAAATGACTGCTGGTGCAAACTCTTTTAACTAATTTCTTGCAATTTTAATTTTGCTTTTTAAATACAAGTGTGACGCTAAAATCAAGAAAATTGCCATGTATTTCATGATCTTTGGTTTTCTTTATCGATAGATGTGACTATGATGTGGCACGGGCATAAATAAAACCCAAGACGATCAGAAATTAAATGAACAATCATGGCAAAAAGACATACAAAAGGTACCAATATAAATGAGTAAATGAACCTTAAAACGTGTTTCCATGACAACACTGCCTTTTCTATGACGAAATAAATTAGAGAAATATTCCAATATTAAAATATTCCAACTCTTACATTTCAACGAAAAAAATCTAAAATGAACTTTAAAACATCAAGAGAATGTGACAGTGACAAGGTAAACCATGACAAAACACTAGTGAAATAATCTAACTCTTACATTTCAACAAAAAAAAAAATCAAAAATGAACTTTGAAACATCAAGAGAATGTAACAGTAACAAGGTAAACCACAACATACACTACTGAAATATTCCAACTCTTGCATTTCAACGGAAAAAAAAATCCAAAATGAACTTTGAAACATCAAGAGAATGTAAACCACGACAAGGTAAACCACGACAAAACACTACTGAAATAATCTAACTCTTGCATTTCAACGGAAAAAATCAAAATGAACTTTGAAACATCAAGAGAATGTAACAGTAACAAGGTAAACCACAACATACACTACTGAAATATTCCAACTCTTGCATTTCAACGAAAAAAAAATCCAAAATGAACTTTGAAACATCAAGAGAATGTAAACCACGACAAGGTAAACCACGACAAAACACTACTGAAATAATCTAACTCTTGCATTTCAACGCAAAAAATCAAAATGAACTTTGAAACATCAAGAGAATGTAACAGTAACAAGGTAAACCACAACATACACTACTGAAATATTCCAACTCTTGCATTTCAACGAAAAAAAGTCCAAAAGTAACTTTGAAACATCAAGAGAATGTAAACCACGACAAGGTAAACCACGACAAAACACTACTGAAATAATCTAACTCTTGCATTTCAACGAAAAAGATTCAAAATGAACCTTGAGATATCAAGAGAATGTAACAGTGACAAGGTAAATCACGAGAAAACACTACTGAAATATTCCAACTCTTACATTTCAAGGAAAGAAAAATCTAAAATGAACTTTGAAACATCAAGAGAATATAACAGTGACAAGGTAAGCCATGAGAAAACACTACTGAAATAATCTAACTCTTGCATTTAAACGAAAAAAAAAATCAAAAATGAACTTTGAAAAATCAAGAGAATGTAATAGTGACAAGGTAAATCACAACAAAGGAGACAGGGGGAGGGAGAGGGGGAGGGTAGTCGGGCTCTTTGGGACCCGAGAATCTTTGGGAACCCGGAGGGTCTTTGGGGACCCGGGGGGCCTTTGGGGGCTCGGGGGGCATTTGGGCACCGGGGGGTCCTTTGGGGTTCTGGGGGCCTTTTGGGGTCCGGGTGCTCTTTGGGGGTTCAGGGGCCTTTGGGGGCCCGGGGCCCTTTGGGGTTGGGGTAGGGGACCTCACAACACTGTTCAAATGGAACTCTTGTATTATAACGACCACAGAGTTTCACCCCAAATCATCTTCTAAATCATCTTCTAAAATCATCTTCTAAAATGTCTCAAACTGTTTCGCCTAAATCATCTTCTAAAATGTCTCAAACGGTTTCGCCCAAATAATCCCCTAAAATGTCTCAAACGGTTTCGCCCAAATAATCCCTTAAAGTAATTTCTGTGTGTTCCTTTGTTTTGGCATACCTGCGCTGTCACATTTTAAATTCCCATGAAACCATTTTCCGCGTTAATCTCTTCATCTCTAAGGTGTTCCTAGCTACACTATTATGGCTTCGATAGAATTCCCGAATTTATCACTAAGCCTAAAGATCAGAGAAGCCATATTTAAAAAATAGAATATTAATTTATCTCTGTCACTAAAGACCATTTATGCCTCAGACCTAAAGATCAAAGAAGCCATAATGTTTCTTAATTCCCCTTTCGTGGATCAATAATTCACCGCCGATTATGTAAATAAATTTCCCAGAAATCTACTTCCCCTCTTGTCCTAGTCGATTATGCAATCAATTTCTCAGAAATCTGTCCCCCTTCGTGATTCAATAATCCTTGACTAAATTATGTAGGCCCTGGAGTCGAAAGGGCCTCCCTACTTATTTGCATACTGCTACTAATGCTACTACAACTATTGCTACGCATAATTACTGAACCTTTCAACTATGCTGAAAAAATTTATGCCTCAAAACTTTGATTGAATATTTTTTATGGGATATTACGGGCGTGGGGGGAATTTTCTCTCAAATCACTTTGACTCATAATACAGGGCACTATAACGTCCAATTTAAAATCAAATGAGACCCATTTAAATTTAATAAGACCACCCATTCCATAAAAACCTTATATGACCGCAGGGTATAACTTAAAGCCCTTGTTCCAGAGATCTGGGGGTTGTGCCAGTAGGGCAAGAGATTCCATTTCTAGCAGACATATAGCAAATACCATGTTATTCTAACAGACATATAGGAAATATCATGTTATTCTACGACGCCCCCGTACAAACAGGTTTTTCTGGTAGATAAACATTTCTACAGGTCATTACACCTTTGCCAAGAGGAACGAGTATAACTTGATTGGTGATTAGGATTTGAATAAAAGGAATAGTTTTCTTTACAATTCATATTAGTAAGAGAATTGAATTCAAAGAGAATAGTTTTTTATTTGCAAGGATATTAGTGGAGAAAAAAAAATGAGTGGTGCATTTATATTATTGGAGATTAATGATGGAACCGACAGCAGCAGCAGCAACGATATACGAGTACCTAATGTAGCTGTGGAAATAACTGCTGGCTGTAGACTATGTCTTGAATGGGACACTATGTATGCTAGATACGTGATATCATTAAGCAAATTTAAGCAGGAGGAGCAGCTGTGTTTTGCTGGAAAAGTAAATATTCTCCATATAAATAAACTTCGGTCAGCATTAGATGTCCTATCGAAATATATTGATGAGAACAAAATGCATCAGTGAATATTATTATTGTAATTATGATCAATAAAACTGTTTCTAAATCAATGGTATTTTTTCTTTTTCTATAGTAGACAAGCGTATATTTTCTAAAGTAGAAAAAGAAATTCTGTTTAGTCTGAAGTTGATCGTGAGAGAGTTAGGACTAAAAAAAAAAAAAAAAAAAAAAAAAATGGATAGATTCGAGAAAGATCGAATCATGAGGAATCTAGTTCTTATGGAAAAACGTTTAACTCTAGACGATGATTTTCTAGAGTTGTCTATTCAAAGGAAGATATTTTCTCGAGGAATGCTTGTCGATATATTGAAAACTGATTCTCCATCATTAGACTATTGTATGAAGCTTCTACATCGCGGTCCAAATGCATTTACACAATTTATTGATATATTGATCACGACACGACAAAATGATATTGTGGACATGCTTTTAAACATTAGTTTTTAGAAATTTAGGACTTTTTTTCATAAGAAAGATGGTGCTCAAGGATGATTTACTCCTCTCTCTCTCTCTCAGACAATTTTTTTTGTTGCTAGCTCAGTTTCATTGTGGTAGTGAGAGTGTCAACACATGACAAAAATGTTCCATACATGTCCGTTATGTATGTACTCACTGGGCAGCTGGTCATCATGTGAGAATTGCACAATGATTTTTGAGTATGATGAAAAGTGTAGATTATGCAACCCGTGTAAATTGCATAGAGGATATGCTGTGCAAATTAAAGGTTGTAATTCCTGTCTTAAAGAGGTGTGTGACTCTCATCCTAGAGGTCACCTATGCTCCAATTATCATTATGATAAATGTAATCAGTGGGAGAGTACATATCCCGGTATGATTGGAAAGAATCCTAACCGTGATTTTAGTTTACTGGTACGAGATTGGTATCGTCGTGGTTTTAGATTGTTCTGGGAGGAGGAACCGGGTCAACGATTCAACTGTTGGAACAACAAAAGAATATGGTTTCTACGTCATCGTTGTGAAGACACTGGGTGTTATGATTATAAGCCCACTGATTTTTATTTGGCTGTGACGGAATGTGATTCGACACTTGAGGACACTGTTTGTGAAATTGCTTCAAATAGGCAAATTGAAACATGTGAATTCTATAGAATGAATGAGAATAGTATCATTGACTATACAAAGAGATATGACAAGAGTGAAGTCACACTCTACTGTAGAAAATGTGACCCTGACATTGCACTACATCAGGATCAGTACACTGTGAATTCAGATAATCTACCTGCACTAGTTGTTGTCGACAAATACCTAGTAGTGGATGAAATCTAAAGAGTAGAAAAGTCGTTTTATCGTGTATATAATTTTTTTTTGTTAATAAACAATTTCACATACATCTTTAGAACATTTTATTCTTAGGGCACTAAAATCAATATTAAATACACTTGTAAGTATATTCTCCACTAGAAAGTCGTTCAATTGAGGTAAGTCAACGTAGATGTTGAGAAACTGCTTGTAGGTGTAGCCACGACATCTGAACATGAAAAAGAGTAGTGCATGAAAGCCACATGTCTTAGTCGTTAAATCCTGTACTCTTCGTTGATTTTGAATAATGGTTTTCCCACTGCTTTCAATAAAGTTGCTGATGTATGGAACGTAGAATTTATACGATAGGCCAAGAGGATCAAAAAATTCAATGTTCTTCGCTGTTTGAAAGATGCATAGCCATTGGCCGGTCTTCAAAGTCGATGGACTGCTATTAACAATGATTAGGGTATTGTTAACACTTGGAATTTTTTCAATGAAGTCCGAGGGTATGCAATAGGACTTGTATTGGGACATGTATGGATCCATACTAAATACATTGATTATTTGATTTGTGTTCATGGTGCAAGGTCTAGTAGAACACTGCCGTCGGGTGTGATTTCCCAATAGGTTTCAAATTGACTCAGTGATATTAGCGTGATACTCTCAGTCAGAGCATTGGCAAATGTACACTCTAAACGTACATTCCCAGTTCGTACTATGCTCATATCCTGTGTGCCTGACAAGTCCAAAACAATAACCCCATGATTTTTGAAAACATTGAATCGGTTATTCCATTTTCAAATAGTTGAGAGTCATGATCTAGGGATTGCATGGTCAACTCGTACAGAGTTCTATAGGATTTTTTGTCAAATGATAGAGTGTACAGTGGAATACCATTCACTTTGCACACAAGGCTAGATAGACCGAAAAAATTAAAATCATGGGGGGATTCAGTCCAGGATCCAACGGCACTGCCACTCTTCACAAAGGCCAAAGCCAATTTTGATGGGATTTCTCCATTGATAAATGATGAATCGCTATAGCTACGAGAGCCGGTGGTAATGTGACGTTGATTGGTGATTGTATGGGGGACAAGAAGTTTAATGTTGTTACCATCGGTTCTTAGCTTTTCCACTGCCAATGCAACAGAGCTCATAACTTGTTGTTTTCGAACGTGGAGAATTGCCGATGTGATAATAACATTTGCATCGGGTGCTGCAGGAAGTGTTTTTCTCAAAATGAAATTCGATGGGGCCATCTGCAACTTTATGTCAATCTTGACATTGGGGGGTAGCCATTGGGATATATTGAATATCTCATGATTTAATTTTCCAACTAGATGATACTCCTGGGTCACTGCTGTAGTCAACTCACCGTCAGTGTCAACACCTGTTCGATATTCATAGCCCAATGATTGTCCTCTCATCTCCTTGTACGCCTTTGAGGTCATCATCATAAATTGTATGTAGCTTGCATAGTTGGATAAATTATTGCTAGTGCTCACCAATGTTCCATTAATAAATACATTAATTTGTTTGAATAGGTTGTGTAGAATACAGTTTTCATAGGAGAGACCATCGCCGGCATTTGGAGTTGTATTATCTGACTTTTTCTTCACCACAACATTTAAATCAATAAATGTTGACGACAAATCAATGAAATAGTCTTCATTGGAAAATATTTGAAAGTGTATATTTTCCGAGAGGGGTTTTTGAGGGTGAAATTGTTCATAGTAGCCATACTTGACACTGACATCAACATTTTCAGCATTGAATAGATTCAATGAGGAACTGATTGATGGATATGATTCCTTGTGGGGGAGATAAGCCATCTTAAGAGAAGAAATCCTTCTTTGATCTAACAATCTTTTTCTTTTTCTTCTTCTGCTGCTTATTGGCCTTCGTTGTTTTATTTCTCAAAGTCCTTGTTGATGTCCTTTGCTTCCTGCCTGGGTGGAGACTGATGAGTGAATGACGCGAACGCATCCTTTTCAATCCCTCCCCATTTTGTCGATATTTTAATTGTTCACCAACGGCTCTTGCTGAAGATCTAATATTTTCCTTAACACTCTCCTTGAAATTCTTGCCCGACCCCCAGTCCTGTAGTGTGGAGGCAGCAAAATTTGATGCAGCAGGTACAAGATATTTTCTGGCAAGGGGTAGTGCAGAACGAAATAGCCTAGCAAACCAGCTACCAAGACCATAGCCAGACATTGTAGTACGCCCCTTGTAGTAGTCCAATCCATTGCCTATTTGACGTGGACTCAAAGCACCAACATAACAGTCAATATCGGGAGAGACAAATGGAATTCTTCTATTGTTCATTTTTTAGGTTATTGTACCGTCGTTGTCGTTGACAATGGGTCGAAAATGACATGTAATCACTGCTAAGCCTTTTGAAATTGCTATTGGATCACCTAATTCAGTTCTTAGTGTTAACTGACAGAGTTCCAAATAGGAAGTGTTTACGGGAATATACTGAAGATGCTTTATATTGTAGTGGTGAACATGTTCTTGATTGGTTTTTCGTTCAAGAACTCGTAGGAGGGGAACATTTGAATTACCAACCCGAGATGTTTCCACAAATGAAGCGTAGAGAAATATACAAGTGTCCGTGGAGAAGCTGGGTGCATAGTCTGCATAGATAACATGGTCACTACCACTGAAATTTTCTGTCTTAATAATACGGTTTTTAAAACCAAGAACCTCACGTAAACTCTCATTGAGGAAAATTCTTTCATTCTCAAATGGATTGGTAATATAAATTCTCCTTTGTTCCGTCGAGTAATTGAAAGTGAAACCACCTTTTTTTCGACTTGCAATTTTTTTGTTGATAACTCGACACAGTTCATGCATGTTATTGTATTCCCTGTAGGGGATGTTAGCAATAGGGTACTGATTAGAGTCAAAAGTTGCCATTGCACCTTCATCACCGAATTCAACGGTCGTATTTTTATTTCATATTTACGATCCTTTCTCAGGATGTCATAGGTATTTTTGAGAATACAGTCGACAAGAGCCACTTCATATGCACCGTCAAATTTGACGGTGGGGGAGAGTTTTGTCCAAAAATCACTTGTCGTATTCAAGTCATTGTAGAGAGGATCGGAAACGTTGGACATGAAAGTTACATAGAAATCATTGGGCATTGTCAATATCTTCAACACCAATCCAAGAATCAAAATCCGAGTTGTATCCTAGCCAGCGAACAAGTAACTGTTTCTTACCCCTGCGAGTACGTGTCTTTAATATCTTTTCAATTTGATAGACTTCACTAGCATTTTTAACTTTTTGCAATTCATAGTCATAAAAGCCGCCGAGAATCTCTTCATCTTTGGTATCAAACAGGCGATAAGTTATGGGTTTAGTGTCTAGGATTTTTGCCACTTTAAAAAGTTCGGTGGACCACAAGTAATTCCCCTTTTCAAAAACATTAGTTGTTCTATTAATTCGAACAGTATCACCAACATTGAATTTATTTTTCTTCTTCTTCTTGACTTTTGATTCATTGGAATATTGTTTAAGAAAGGTGTCAATTGTATTATGATCCGAATGATGAACTTCCGTTGGTGTAGAGTTGGACAATGATCGATGAGGTCGTTGATTATAAATCAACATGGTTTTATCTAGATCATTAATAAAAGCCGGCGTATTTTTGAATGTACAATATCTTGAAATTAAAAGTCGAATAGTTCTTATCAATCGTTCGGCCAATGCAGCCTTTATAGGATTGTGACTATGATAGAGCAGTGTACTATATTTCTCTAGTACTTTTGCAACATGAGAGTTAACAAATTCACTACCGCGATCCGTTTGAATTTTTTTATATGAATCCTTTTCGAGAATACTTTCAATGGCCTGAGCAACTTCAACACCTCTCTTTGATCGCAATGGAATTGCATATGCATAGCGACTAAAAACACTGATTGCAAGTAGAATGTACTTGTACGGTGTATTGTGACGTCTTTGAAGCTCATCTAGAGTCAGGAGATCTGCTTGCATTATATGCAATGGGTAAAAGGCTTTAGTTTTTCGATATTGATTGGCACGAAGTCTATGATTTCTATGCAGAGTGTAACTTGGTTAATTTTGTAGATAGTCTTGTACACTTTTAGTGCGAACACCCGTGACTTTGGAAAGAGTTGTGGGGGAACTTAAACTCCCCGCCTCGCCAATATTTTCATAAACACCTTTCAGAACTTCAGCCATTTTGAACGTAAACACGTTGTGTAACGTCCGCTACCCTTTTGTATACTGGCTGCTGCTGGTGGTGGTGGGGACGTTGACTTGATACGTCTTCGCTTTTGTCTAGCTATCAGTGGTGTGCTAGTATTTTCCAAAATTGATTTAAAATCTTCTTCTTCTTCAAGTTCATATTTTAATGTTGATGATGATGATGATGCACGTTCATTTAATTTTTTTAGAATTTGTCTATTGCCAATAAGACTTTTGGGGAAGTTTAATGTATTTAGAAAGTTGTATAGATGAGTGTCAAATGATAATAGTCCTTTACGATTTGTAACCATGTCATACATAAAATCAAGTAGATTATAGCTCTTGCCTTGAATTATAATCCTTTCCCCATTGCTCTCAACTTGAATTTGATCACTTTCCAAGAGATAGATTAGGAGTCGTTTACTTTGTTCACGATATGAGTGGGGCATTAGATTTCCAATTTTCAATACAATTGAATCCAATTCCTCCTTCTTTAATTGTGTTCCAACAGCAGACTCTTGAGAAGATGATTCTTTTTTGGGATCAGCAGCAGCAGCAGCAGTGGGCTTTGATCGATAGTGTTTGTCCACTCGACGAAGTGCATCTTGAAGTAAAATCAGTTTTTTATCATCATCAATAGTTTCATTGTCGAGGAATTTACTCAGATTGTCCTCAAAGTGTTCGACGGGTGAGAGAGCGAGTTCTATTGGAGTCAATTTATAGGGTTTTGCCATCTAGAGAAAACTGTTTACAAGTCCTGCAATTATTGGCAGTAAAAGTGTGAAAAAGCTACCGCCCGCCTGAAGAAGTCGTTTCCTTTTAAAATTCTTTCCTTTCTTTTTAGAGGCCAATGTACGTACAATGGAACGATGTTGCTTTGCCTGTTGCTTAACTACTTCTGGTAGTTGAACATTACCCTCGGTCAAATTTAAACAAAGTTCAGATATTAGATTAATGAAATCATTGTCAATACCGTGTTTGAGTATTGCTTTTCTAAGCTGAGGTTTTGAAGTGCTTAGAACTGAAAACAAGTGCCTATTTTCATGTAGTTTCTTCAGTGTCATGATAGCGACTAATAGGTCTTTTTAGTGTTCACTGGGAGATATACTGTAATTTCATTGTCGAAAATATCTGTGACTACACGCAGATCCTCGGGTGTATTTTGATTAAGATCCAGCAGGATATAACCGTGGGGTTTATTAGTTGCCTGATTGTATGCTGAGAGCAGAAATTTAGGGGCACCTGGATAGATTTGTTTATTGAGGGTTATTAGCGAGCTAGAATCACGAACAACTCTGTAGATGATATAGTAGGTACAGTTCAAAGCAAGTGTTCGCATACATTTGCTCTGATGAAAGAGATTGTGTAGAACCAGAGTAACGGAAATCTGTTCATGATGAGAGCGAACAGTGAACAATTGCAGCATTTGCTGGGACCATTGTTCAATAGATTCAGCCAGATCGTCAATGATCAGCCAAGAGTTTGGTTCAATAATGTTGAAAACATCAAGTCCCTGTATGAACTGTATCTGCATCGATCCCATGGTGGTGGCAGCAATTGTTTTTATTTTATTGTATGACTCCTGCCAAATACTATAGCAATAGTAGATTTTTTTCGGCTTTTCCGCAAACATTTTATCACAATTTTTAATTATTTTAGTTAAGAGTGTTGTTTTGCCCGACATTGAGGGCCCACACAGAAACGATCTGAATGGTGTTTTAAATTGATACATGTTCCTTTCAACAGTTCACCTGGACAACTAACTGTAGACCCTAATTGTCTAATGACTAAATAATTTTTCCCTACTACTACTACTACTCTGTTCTTCAAGAAGAAGAAGAAGACAAAGACAAAGACGAATAAAGAATCATATTTTTTCTTTTATTATATGCACATAAAAAAGTAACAATACATTGAAAAAAAAATACACTTTTTTTTAAATTTATTCATAATAAAAAATACAACAACATTTACATAGGTACACACACAGAGAGAAAAAACACTTTTTTTTTGTTTATTTATAGAGAAAAAGAAACATTAAATTAGAGAGAGCACTTGAAAAAACACACTTTTTTTTAATTTATTTATAATAAAAAAATACAACATTTACATGGGATGCACACAGAGAGAAAAAACACTTTTTTTTTTGTTTATTTATAGAGAAGAAAAAAAACATTAAATTAGAGAGAGATGGCACTTGAAAAAAAAATCTGCTCTAAGTCCAAAAAAAAAGATAACTTTGGTGACGGAGCGCCCCCCGCGCTGGCGGCGGCCCCCCCCCCCGGGCCGCGAGGCCCCCCCCCCTCCCAAAAAGGCCGCGAGGCCCCCCCCAAAAGGTTTTTTTAGGAAATTATTTACAGGACTTTATTTAAACCGAGACTTTCCCTGTGGGCAATACATTCGATCCGGTCTGAAGTTAAATAGTGTCCAAGGGGGAGGGTGGTCACACCATCTTGACAAACATAGACCTTGTCGGAAATGGTACTCATGGCTATTTTCTCTACATTTACAGTATAGTTCCTGTAGTTCAATGAACGAATTGCCAACAATTTGGCTCGTGGAATTGCATTTTCAACAATACAATTCCTATAAATGTTCATGTCGAAATTCTTGTCCACATAGCGCGTGGGTACTCCTTTGCAACGTTTCTTGATTTCCTCGTCGTATGTCTGTATAAAGTACACCTTCGGACCTACAAACATACCACGGGAAATCAAGTCGCTACCCGTTTCAGATTTAAAAAATAAAAGCTGATTGGGCGCCCGACGTTTTACTAGCTCAGGGTAAAGACCACCACTCCAATTGGTGTAGTCCATCCGTGAACTGATAATTTCACCGTGCGCCAAATCATCAATTAGATTTGGTGTTTTTACTTTGAGCAGTAGAGAATCCGTGTCACCGTAGCAGACCTCTACTTGCCCCTTTTCCGGCCACTGTACCCTAGCCACATTTTAGTAGAATTCCAACATGAGCTTTTTTGAGATCTCCAAGATAGCACTGCCTGCTGCAATATTTTTATTCAAGACAATGCGTCTTTTTTTCCTATTCAAAAGTACCATGTCCGGGCCAATGATTGTAAAGGAAGTGTAATTGGGATCGGCAATAATTTGAGCACATTGTTCTGGATCGGTCACAACGTCACAACGATTCCTATTGCGAACATTCTCACACATTTTGCCGAAAGCCGAATTCAAAATGAGTTTATAAATTTCTTTTTTGGCTTTCGTCTGTGCTGCAGAACGTTTGCCGACAAAAGTGTCAACAAACGTTTTCAAATAGGGTTTTTGACTAAACTCGAGTGCTCGGTGAACCTTTGTGACGTTGAAACCATTGCTACACATCCATTTTAACGCTACATGGTGTACAACTATGTTTTTTTTCGGCAGAAGGTCAGCAATAAGTTTTTGTTTTGAAGGCGCCCAATGCAATCCGTCCACCTCGACTAAACGCCTATTGCGAGGACTCAAAGAGTCCTTAGTCACAGGTCTATTGATACATGGGAAAACAAAATCCTTTACTGAATCGTGAAGCTCGACTGGTATCTCTCCATCAATTTCAAAAAACCATCCAACCGGCCCATTCTCCTCAACACTGTTAATGTTGGGGAAATGGGGAGCTTGAGGGTCATTGAGCCATTTATAGTCGCCGCAAGGTAGTGCATAATGGGACATGGCCGAGGGGTAGAGAGAATTCATATCGAGGAAAACTGCATTCGGTTTTGTCCCCGTCTTCTCTCCTGTTGGATCGGTTTCCAAGATACGGTCTCCGTGAAAAACAAAACCCCCCCTCATTGACCTCTCGATGAACAGATGCTGATCAATGTCAGTAATTAGCCCAATTTTTCCCCACTAATTTTCAGGATGAGGTCCATCACTAGATGAGGCGAAGAAAAATAATAACCCAAATCAAGATTAAATTCCTCATAGATTTTATCCGTATTTTTACACATAATGTCTAACAAAGTTAACACGTCACTCGACAAATACAGCTTGCAGTAGTCAAACCCATTTTTACACCCTCCCTCTGCCCAAACTTTTTTAGCAAAACTGTATTCCTCGGGGGTGCAACTACGATCATAAAGACTGTCGTAAAACGATTCAATACAAGGAATAGTCTCCTCGGCGAATCTCGACATGGAACAATAATAATCATAAGGATAGATGCCCTTGACCGTTAACAAATCATATAAATCATTTGGAAATTGTTGCTTGAGAAGGGGGAAAGCGTTGCAGCCGTCATCGTTTTTCTGCACCTGAATTAATTCGCTCAATGATTTGGGGAAAAAACTGTAGGAATCTAAAAAGCGAATTTTATTCGTGCACTCAACGCCGGCTTCAACAAATTTCCACATAAATTCCAAAACAAGCAACTTTTCCGCTGATTTAGGTATGATTTTGTACGTAAAGCTGTCTATCACCCATGCATCATCATCATCTACTGTTCCATTTCTTTGAAGATGTGCCAATGCAGGTAGCACATACTTATGATCATAGTTAGAGTTATGTATAAAAACCGGTAGAAAAAGTTGTTGTTTAATTTTTAAATTACACGAATTGTGAGCCCACCCACGAAAATTACTTTTTCCCGTTGAATTAGGGTCAATAAGGTGATTGTGGTCCTGCACCGCGTCTTTTGGGGCAAGGGCACCCCTACACACCCAGCAAATTGTCGCCTTTTCCAGCGCCAGTTGCTCTTTATCCGACAATGTCATTGGATAATTGGTATGACGTAATCGTGAAATTGCTCTGTTTGCCGTTTTTATTAAAGAAACCAATAGCCTTTCCATACTGCCCTCCTCGTCCATAGTCAAAAAAAAACTCTTCAAATAGCATTTTATTGTTGGCGTCGCGACGGGCGTGCGCATAGGAACACGCAACTAGTTTGTGTTCCTTGACTATATTTGGCCTTGATGGGTCCGATACCTCAACCAGTCTTGTTTCACAATCCAAAGACACTTTATCAGATTGCAGAAGAGAATTTTGAAAATTTTTAAATTGTAAAGTGTCTTTGCCTTCTGCCGGCATTTCAATTCTTTGATTTCCGTGAATTTTGCAATGCCCCATGTGATCTGAGAATGTTCGCTCAGATCTAAATGGGGAAAGGCACATGGGGCAAGAGAAACGTTCTCCTTTCTGAACGCCTTGAGATAGGAGTCGACTTATTGCTGTGACGGGGAAAAAATGACCATAAGAATTTACATCTTTGGGAGGTTCGTAAATAACCCATACCCAATTTTTAACATTTTCCACCATTGGTGTCCTCACTGAATACAAAACCCCTTTTTTATTCGGTTTTTTTCCCCCCATCTACAAATTCAGTGTCATACTGGAGAACAACTACCCCCACCCCAAGATTTTCATTTGCTTTTTCGAATATGCTTATTTCTTTAAAGGACACCGGATACTTTCCCTCTAAACAATCAAAATTTACTTTAGGGAAATTTTTTCCACCGTTGCGAGCAAGTCCGTCGAGATTTTTCATTGTTGACTCTCTGTTTAATGTCTTATGGGCCGCCACTAAAAATGCATATTTAAAACATTGCAGTCCAGTGTCAAAATTGAAACCCTGAACTCCTTTGGTAGCCGACAAATCTGGGTGGCATTTTATTTTGTTACCTCGCCCTCCCCTTAAAATAAAGTTTTTTTTTAAATCTACTGAGATTCAGATCCATGCGTTCAATGTATAAAGTTGTGGACCCACTACCCCTCTCGCTAAATGTATCCAAAGTTGAAATTAGTTTATTCACCCAGTTGAAAAAATTGTCTTCAAAATCGTTTAGACCTGGGTAGAAAGTCTGGTTGCCTGTCGAAAAATGAAAATAAAAAATGTCCCCGGATGTCCCCTTTTGTAAATAAACTTTTTGATTCACCGATGCTTTAATTCCCCCTCGACCTCCCCATTTCTGGATCTGAATCTCAATTTGCGCTCGAATTCTGTCGATATAGCTATGGAGAACTTTCACGGGGTCAGTTAAAATAATGCCAGCGTTTTCCTCATGGGAGCTAAAATCTACCCTGTATGTTTGCAAATGGCTTAGAGCAGATTCTAACAGATAAAAATCAGGCAATTCCGGGGACATTGCACTATTTTCATGTCCTGACCCTGTTTGTTCAGGACTCAATTCACTAATTGTAAAGTTCTCATTAAAAATGAAAAATTAGGGCCAACAATTTGAATAAGACTGTCCATTTCTTCAGCTGTAAATTGAAAATCCAGGGGGATATCAAATAACATACCTTCACTAACATCTGGCGAGAGGGGGCAATTACCCATAATACTTTGAAGTCCTGGACCAGGGAAGGCAGAAGTTTTCACAGCTTCCCCCTGAAACTACAAAATGAATGGATTAAGTTTTTTTTTTTGACGAAAGTTTTATCACAATTATAACACACTTTTCTTTTTTTATCAAACAATTTTTTTTTTTAAATAAAAAGTTACCCCCCCCTCCCCCCCCCCCGGGGAGGACCCTTGGGAACCGAGAGTTTCCTTCGAGGTAGGAGGATAGATACCCTTTCGAGTTGGGGTAATAGGACTTCACAACACTGTTCAAATAGAACAGCCTCAAATTCTTTCTCGAAAACACCTAAGTGTTTCACTTCATCACTCAATGGTGTCACTGGTGGTGCTATATTTTTCATCTGTAGAAAAAAAAGAGTTTTTTTTATTTTTTATGTAAAATAATCATTTTTTATATAGTTAATAAACTTTGTCAATTAAAATGTTGGATGGTCCTTTTTAGAGCCCCCCTCCCCCCCCAAACCCTCCCGGGGAGGACCCTTGGGAACCAGGAGCTTCCGTCGAGGTAGGAGGATCGATACCCTTTCGAGTTGGGGGGTATCGGACTTCACAACACTGTTCAAATAGAACAGTCTCAAATTCTTTTCTCAAATGCATCTTTTTTCAAACGAAAATAATTGCTTGAAAATGAGTTCATGCAAAATAATGTTTTCTTCGCATGTGAAAGACATAATCGGAGATTATTAAAAAAACCCTTCTTATCGCAAATACATATCCTGTTTCAAGAACCTCACTAAGCGGATTAAAATTCAGACTATAGCGATGGGAATAATTTGATAGCACCGGATATGCGTGACTGTTTAGTACAAAATATACGACAGTTTGAGAAACAGTGAATAGATAGTTTTTGTTTTTAAAAGGAATATTGGAATTATTGCATTAGAATGCGTCTTGGTTAGAAGTTACAAGGTAGGGTGTTTTTTTTTTTTTTTTTTTTTTTTTTTTTTTTTTTTTTTTTTTTTTTTTTTTTTTTTTTTTTTTTATAGAAATGCGTGATAGTGTTATAAGCTTTCCTTTATATATCACTAATTTGGTTAATGAAAGAAAATGAAATAGTTTTTAGAAACAAATTTTAAGTTTTACTCATCAAAAGCTATGCGCCTGAGAAAATTTACCTTATTTTTGAAAATAGGGATAGAAAAAATTATGTATATACTTACAAATTCTGACTGGGCTTCTATATCTGAACTCCTTGGCAAAACTTGAAGGGGGTCAAGCTCACAATCTTCAGTAGGCTGAGCTGAGGCATTATATGAAGCAGTCCATTCCCTTTTCATCTTCCTTCCAGTTGGCATGGAGCTAACACGGGGGTCAGAGGACCCTGTCATTAAAAGATTCGCGGCTATTGGTTGGTCCAGGTCATGTGTAGTTCTTCCAGCGAATTTGATAATAGATGCCCTTGTGGCTTGCATTAGTGCAGGTTCGCTATATCTTGCTTTCTTTTCCAGAGGGGCATTATAGCACGTATCTTCTTCCTTTAAAAAAAAGGCAAAATTTAGCATCTAGCAAAAAAAAACGCATTTTGGGTTTGGAAAATAATTCAGTTTATGTTAGAAATTTAAAGTAGTGTAAAAAACATCTTGATTTCAAAATCAGGGGTTTTCAATTACTTTTTTGAGCAATTGAATCTTAATTCGACAAAAACTGGGTTTGCCACGAAATTTTACAAAACCTTACTTGAGTCTTTTTTTTTTAAAGAGGGGGGAAACACCCCCTACAAGTGAATGAATTTTAATGAAAATCACACCGTCGGATTCAGCGTATCAGAAAACTCTATTACATAGCTTTCAAGCTCATATCTTCAAAAATCTGCAACTTTGTATTTTTTTTTTTGCCTGAAGAAAAATACAGGAATATAGAAGTTAATTTGTAAAGACATCCATTTAGGAAAAGAAAAGTAAAATTTTTGTGCAAATAAAAGCTACATTAACTAAAAAACGATCAGAAATTAAATAAAAAAAAGTTTTTTTTTTTTAAACTGAAAGTAAGGAGCGACATTAAAACGAACAGAAATTATTCCCTATATGAAGGGGACTGTCCCCCTCCTCATCGCATCGCTCTTTACGCTAAAGTTTGACCTTGTCTCACAACTTTTTTTTTAAAACAATAAAAAACTTTAGCGTAAAGAGCGAATCCTTATGATTTCAAATATATCAGTTTCATCAAGTTTAGCTATAGCGGTCAAAAGTTATGCGCCTGAGAAAAATTTGCCTTGTTTTCGAAAAAGGGGGAAAACACCCTCTAAAACTCATAGAACTTTAATGAAAATCACATCATCAGAGAACCCTACTATAGAAGTTAAAAGCTCCTATCTGGAGCCCCATTCGAACGGAAATTAAAAGTTCTAATGTCCTTTTTAAGTAACCCAAAAAAAAATGGAGGGCATCTAGGCCCCCCCTCCCACACTAATTTTTTCCCCAAGTCATCCGCCGTGACATCGGGATTAGACAAACCCCGTTTATAGCAAGAGCCTGTGAAATTTAACCCCCCCCCCAAAACTCTCACACTCTTTGTAACACGCAAGCTTTTCATTCAAAGCAGAAAAATACATCATGTTAGGAAAAAGCTTTATTTCTGAATGATAAAGAACTGTTTTGGGGCTGTCCCTCTGAAATTTGAATTTACTAGTAAAACGTTTTTCTTTATTTTTTTTGGGAAATAAAAGAATGAAAAGTGTACTCACATTGAAAATAGACAAATCCATTGTTTTCAAAAGTTAAAAATATATGGTGTACTATAAACAATGTCTTAATGCATAATGAAAATTGGAATGCAGTGTGGGGACATTATATCGGGTTTTTTTTTAAATTAAGTACATTGTAGCATGACAAGTTTTTTTTTTTTTAGAAAACCGACCAATCAAGTTATTATATTGGACTAGTCACCAACTTTCTCTAATCGACTGACACACAAAAAATCGATGTCATAATAAAAAAAAACATGTCTGCCAAGCAATGTAGAGCTCATTGTAATAGGCAAATGACCCTGGTAACCCAATTACTTGAAAGTACACACACAACCTGTTTGGTACGGGGGCCTTGTAGAATAACATGATATTTCCTATATGTCTGTTAGAATAAAATGGTATTTGCTATATGTCTGCTAGAAATGGAATCTCTTACCCTACTTGTGCCAACCCTGGAAGTATTTTGTATGTTCTTTGGACTATTTTAAACAAAATTGCCACCGCACAAATTCAATCAGATTTATTTGGTGAAAAGAGGGGTAGTTGGGTGGGGGGGAGGGTGCTACTTGACCTCCAAAGCTATTGACTCTAAAAAAGGGAACTAGAACTTCCAATTTTAACCAAATGAACCACATCTAAAGCTTATACAACCATCCCTTTCGTAAGAACCTTAAATGAACCTTTAAAGGCTTTGGTGGTTTGTATCAACCTCAAAAGCATTGTTATATGGTACTGGAACTATTTTGAATAAAAGAACTGTCTCAAAATATCTTTTGGAGATATATCGTGAAAACACGACATGTTTTGTGTGTATGTTTTAGCTGAGCTCTGATCACTTTTCCAATTATAGGAGGCACTAGAACTTAAGATTACCAATCCAAGGAGGGAGCCCCCTCCAAAGTATATAAAACCACCCTTTTTATAAAAACCTTATATGCCCCAAGGGCATAACTTACAACCCTACATCCCTCAGGGAAACGGTTGCCCTCCAATCACTTTCGACCATTAAATTTCCAATCGAATGAGCCATTTTTGAAGTTTCTACTACAGCGCTTTCTTTAAGAACCTCATATGCCCCCAGGGCATAACTTACCTGTGGGGGAGTGCAATCCTCAAAGACATAATTTCCAGAATGGCCATCTCAAAATTTTGATTGGATGTGTTTGGGGAAATGATGGGCGTGAGAGGGGGGTTAGTTGCCCTCCAATAACTTTCGACTAATGAAAATGGCACTAGCTCTTTCAATTTCCAATCGAATGTGCCCTTTTTGAAGTTTCTACGACAACGCTTTCTATAAAAACCTTGTATGCCCCCAGGGAATAAATTACAACCCTTGCCCTGAGGGCTGTAGAGGGAGTGTCATCCTGAAAGACATAACTTCCGGACCTTTCAACTACGTTGAACAAAATGCCTATTTCAAAATCTTGATGGGATGTGTTTGGGAAATGATGGACATGAGAGAGGGATTAGTTGTCCTCCAATCACTTTCGACTGTTAAAAAGGGCACTAGTCCTTTCAATTTCCAATTGAATGAGCCCTTTTTGAAGTTTTTACGAAAACACTTTCTATAAGAACCTCATATGCCCCTGGGCATAAATTACAACCATTGCCCTGAGGACTGTGGGGGGAGTATCATCCTCAAAGACATAATTTCCGGACCTTTCAAATACGTTGAACAAAATGGCTATCTCAAAATTTTGATTAGATGTGTTGGGGAAATAATGGGCGTGATAGGGGGGTTACGCTCCTTTTAATCACTTTTGACTATTAAAAATGGCACTAAACGTTTCAATTTCTAATCGAATGCGCCCTTTTTGAAGTTTCTACGACAACACTTTCTATAAGAACCTTATATACCCCCAGGGCATAAATTACAACTCTTGTCCTGAAGGCTGTGGAGGGAGTGTCATCCTCAAAGACATAGTTTCCGGACCTTTCAACTACGTTAAACAAAACGCCTATTTCAAAATTTTGATTGGATGTGTTTGGGGAAATAGTGGACGTGAGAGAGGAGTTAGTTGCCCTCCAATCCCTTTTGACTATTAAAAAGGGCACTAACCCTTTCAATTTCCAATTGAATGAGCCTTTTTTGAAGTTTCTGCAACAGCGAATTCTATAACAATCTTATATGCCCCCAGGGCCGAACTTACAACCTTTGCCCTGAGGGTTGTGGGGGAATTTCCTCCTCAAAGACATAATTTCCGGACCTTTCAACTACGTTGAACTTAATGCCTGTCTCAAAATTTTGATTGGATGTGTTTGGGGAAATTGTGGGCGTGAGAATGGGGCTAGTTACCCTCTAATCACTTTCGACTATTAAAAAGGGCACTAGCCCTTTCATTCTCCAATCGAATGAGCACTTTTGGAAGTTTCTATGGCAACGCTTTCTATAAAAACTTCATAAGCCTTAGGACATAACTTACAAACCTTGCCCTGACGGCTGTGGGGGGAGTGTCATCCCCTAATACCTAATTTCCGAACTTTTCAGCTACGTTGAATAAAATGGCTAACTCAAAATTTTGATTGAATGTGTTTGGGAAAATGGTGGGCGTGGAAGGGGTGTCAGTTACCCACCAATCACTTTGACTATTAAAATGGGCAAGAGCCCTTCCGATTTCCAATTGAATTAGCTGTTTTCGAAGTTTCTACGACAACTCCTTCAATACGAAGTGCCCTGGTCTAAAGAACAAAGAATAATAATAAAATAAATAATACATTGTGCCAACATCGTTCTTTACTTAGGTAGCGCTATTGCGCTGCCTATGATTAGACTAAACTATTAGATTAAAATCCATTTTTCTATGCTATGTAATACAAGTTTTTGGGGGAGGCACATTCCGTCTCATTTACCCCAGGTAAAGGTTTGTCACATTTGCCGGGGCAAATGTGACAGAATGTGACATTACTGTTTAAGCAGGGGTCTCAATTGCTTTGGAGCCAGGTCGTGATATGCTCTTCCAGACCTTGGTTCTCCACTGACCCATCCTGACGTTCGGAAGCCGTCTTGAAACAAGAGTATGAAAGAAGAAAATTGCAAAGGAAAGAGATAATTCTTCATGCTAAAATAGGAAATTTTCTTCGCCGCCAGAAGCAGGTGCGAAACATAAATATGAGGCTCTTGACGTGACATTGTCTGCAGCAGCTTCCCGCTGGAGTTTATTGAAGAGTCGCTTTTTTCCTCTAGCAACTCTAATCAGTAGTAGTGACGGGCTGCAGTTTCGGGAAGACGCAAAGGGGGTGTACAAACGGAGCTACTAGCCATTCAATACATTATTACGTGCACCTGGGTCTGATGCAGTAGCGCACCTGTAACGGTATAGTACAACTACGTCATAGGAAATATTTTCTAAGAGAGTCAGGTGCTCGTTACATTATGGGACTTCTGTGATTTGCTAATTTTATTGGAGGGTGAAGTAATCTTGCGTGACTTATTGCAACTTACGATTCGCTTCAGTATTGTTTCTGCATCGGAAGAATAAACATCTACATCTTATTATAAAAAGTGGTGATAAAATATTCCAAGAAGGCATGTTCACAGGATGGCTTTGTAGTAGCATTGAATGCCGAGAAAGAAAAATATTTGAATTATAAAACAAGTGCTATTGGTAACACTATTGGATATGTATGCGTGCATTGTCATGACAGTAAGGTGTTAAATTTCTTTAGAGTACCGATAAAATTCAAGCGTTATAGAGGTGGATATGCGCGAGTGACATTTCCAGAGATTATAGTGCTCAAAGTGAACGCGAGCATAAAACATTCAGTTGATGACGAAGGCCAACTTCTTGCTGATGCTGCTGGTAGCATGTTATTCATTGATAGATCCTATTACCATCAACATTCTATTACTATTCAACGAAAGGTAAAAAGAAAAAAACATCCTCATCTAGCATTATCGTGCGACATATCTTGTCTAGCTGCCAAAACTGCAAACTGTTTTAAAATAATATTATAATAGACGGTGGAAGTCCAGGTAAAGTAAAAAGGGCACTACCAGAGATTATCACCAAGGAAGTTAAACATGATTTGGTGAAAAATAAACCCCATGCAAACTTTACTAGCGCCAATGATATTTTACCCACGGATACATTCAATGAACCATGAATCAATATATAAGAAAGGAGTGAGTTTATTACTAGCGAGAAATAATGTTCGTTAGTCTAAAATCGGTAGTGAGCGTCAGGATTAAAAATGACTGGATTTGAGAATAAAAAAATCGTACGAAATCTTGTTACTTTGGAAAAACGTTTGACTCTAGATGATGATTTTCTAGAGTTATTTTTTCAAAGAAAATATTTTCTCAAAGAATGCTTAACGATATAATCAGACATGAGTCTCCGTCTTTGGCTTATGGCATGAAACTTTTACGTCGTGGCCCAGATGTATTTACTCAATTTATTGAATATATTAATTGAAACAAAATACAATTATATTGTGGTTTTGCTTTTAACCACTACCTAGACGGCCATTTTTCTAGGCAACAAGAGGTAAGTCGAAAAATCCTGTCTAAACAGATTTTGTGACGTCACTCGATTACTCCTCCTCTTAGAAGACATTCATTTAATTGATCTTTAGTCAGTTTCTCTCTGGAAGTGAGACATTCCACACTGAAAAATATTTTACACATGTCGTTTATGTTTGTATACAAAGAGCAGCTGGTCATCCTGTGAGAATTGTACGATCATTGATGACTATAATGAAAAGTGTAGATTATGAAATGCATTCAAATTGCATAGAGGATACGCAGCGCAAATTAAAGACTGTGATTCCTGTCTTGAAGAGATTTGTGACTCTCACACTTGAGGTTTCCTCTCTTCCAATTGTTACTATTTAAAATGTGATCAATGACAAAAATAATTACCCTGGCATTGTTGGAAAAATCCTTAGACTTGATTTTAGCTTATTTTTAAGAGACTGGCATCGTCTTGGTTTTAAATTGATTTGAGAGGAAGAGCCTGGTCTACGCTGCAATTGCTGGAATAATTAGATAGTTTGGGTTGCACGATATCGCTGTTAAGATACCGGTTACTATGATTATAAACCTATTGATTTTTATTTTGCTGTTGCAGAAAGTGATTCTTCATATGAGAATTTTGTGTGCGACATTGCTTCAAATAAGCAAATTTAAACACGTAAATTTTATAATATGAACGAAAATAGTATCATTGACATTACGAAGAGATATCATAAAATTGAAGTTAAATTATATTGTTGAAAACGTGACCCAGACTTTGCATGCCAAGATGAATACAAGTTGAATCCTGACGAGTTGCCGCCACTTATCATTAACAATGGCTACCTATACGTGGAAGAAGAAACCTAAAGAACACAGAGTTTTGTACATAGAAGTTTTCTAATAAAAAAATTCACAAACATTTTTAAAGCAATTCACTCTTAAGGCACTGAAATTTATATTATACAGGCAGGACAGAGTACTTTCAACTAGAAAGTCGTTCATCAAGGATTGTCACCATAAATGCTAAGAAATTCACTATAAGTATATCCGTGACATCGAAAAATAAAATATAATAGTGCATGAAAACCACAGCTGTCGGCTGATAAATCTTGTACTCGCTTCCAATTGTGAACAATAGATTGTCCACTTTGCTTAAGAAAGTTTATAGTGTGAGGCGTGTAGACTGCATACGGTAGGCCGAGAGGATAAAAAAATTCAATATTCTTCTGTGTTTGAAAGATGCATAGCCAATGCCCCGTCTTTAAAATTGATGGGCTAGTATTAACAGTGATAAGGGTATTGTTAATACTTTGAATATGCTCGAGGAAATCTGAGGGTATGCAATAGGATTTGTATTTGGACATGTAGGGATCCAAATTGAACACATTGATAGTTGATTTGTGTTCATGGTGCCAAGTCTAATAGAACACTGCCATCACGGGTAATTTCCCAATAGGTTTCAAATTGATTTAGTGAGATTAATATTACTTTCTCCTCCAATGGCTAGGCTAAGGTACACTCTAAACGTACAGTACCCGTTCTGCCAATAGTCATACCTTGAGTACCGGACAGATCCAATACAATGATACCATGAGTTTTTGCAAGCATTTCTCCAAATAATTGTGGATCTCGGTCTAGGGATTGCATTGTAAATTCATAGAAGGTCCTGTAGAATTTATCGAAGGATAAACTGTGGGGGTGGAATTCCATTAGCTTACATACAAGAGATGAAAGTCCAACATTTCAAATTTATAGTTTATATTCTCAGGGGATTGGATGGATGAGTAAGGTCTAGACCTTGTTCAATTGCTTATTTATCTCAGTTACTAAATTAGGAAGACAATTTTTTTTACCAAGTAATTACCTGTAATACATTATACGGAGAATTTTTCCAAGATACAACGGTACCGGCACTTTTTACAAAACCCAAAGCAAGTTTTGAAGGAATTTCACCACTGATAAATCAATGGTGATTTGTCACTGTCTTCACTGTCTTCACTTCGTTTCACTGTCTAATAAAAGGACCTATCCCTATTTGGAATTCTTACTGATTTCGTCATAGAAAAGGCAGTGTGGTCATGGAGAAAAATGATAATTGACAAATTGGTGTAGTTACGTGTACCCGTAGTAATATGTCGTTGATTCGTGACTATGTACGGAACGAGCAGTTTAATATAATTTCCACTAA
Organism: Artemia sinica; assembly: GCA_027921565.1. Classification (NCBI taxonomy): domain Eukaryota; kingdom Metazoa; phylum Arthropoda; class Branchiopoda; order Anostraca; family Artemiidae; genus Artemia; species Artemia sinica. The sequence goes on along the minus strand of CM051272.1, from coordinate 7,253,825 downwards.
CTTTTAATTTCTCAATTGCCAAAGCAACAGAACTAATAACGTGTTGTTTTCGTACATGAAGTATTGCCGAGGTGAGAGAGACTATTACATCAGGTGTAGTGCCAAGTACTTTTTGCAAAATAAAATGGGGCGGTGTAAGTTGTAGCTTTGTACCAATCTTAACATTGGGAGCCAACCATTGAGGTGGATAGATATAGATATTGATATATTTCTCACAAAATCCCCATGTGCCATGGATAATACAAATACAACAAAACGCATAAAACATAATAATAAGTTCAAACACGTTTGAAAATAACACTACGATAGAAAACCCTCCCTATGTCTCATCCCAGCACTCAAAAAATTTCCAAGATTTATAATATCCATTTTGCAACTACTTCCTATTTTATTTTCTACACACGTTCTATCCATGACATCTCTACCAAAAATTTCCCTTCTAAGTACCTTCAGTTCTTCACAATAACAAATAAAATGTTCTAAGTCTTCAGACTCCCAGCACATCGGACAAGAGAAGGGACCACTCCGTGCCTTAACCCTCCCTAAATACTTTCTTCTCCCCCAAGTGGCATAAAATTCCCTCTTACGGATAAGACCCATTTTAAAGTATCATTTTGGAACCCAAAATATATATATATTTCTTCTCCCCAGTCTTTTTTAACCAAGGCCAGAGGAGTTTTTAAGATTTGTCATTGGTCAGAGTTTTTTTTTATTAATGATATTTTAATACCAAGGGGAAACAACGACAATTGAATACCTAGCTGTTTTCGCTAAGAGGTGAAACCAAGATCAGAGGAGTATTTTTAGATTTTTCATAGACCAAGAATAATTTTTCTTAATTACATTCTAATAACATGGAAAAGAACCACTATTGAATACCTCACTGTTTACGCTAAGAGATGAAACCAAGAACAGATATGTTGTTGAGATTCTTCATAAGTCAGAGTTTATTTTTTCTTAATGACATTCTAATACCATGGGACACAACGACTATTGAATGCCTCGCTGTGTACGTTAAGAGGTGAAACCAATACCAGAGGAGTTTTTGAGAGTTTTCGTAGGTCAGAGATGCAACAATAGGACACTTCTTTTATTTTTCGTTTACTAAACTATAAAGTAAGGAGCTAAATTAAGACTAAAAGTTTACCCAGCCACCTGGACAGATAATGGGTTTTCTATCACAGGTGGTCATAGAAAAAAAAAACTGTTCCTATGCCATTGAGATCTTTCTTTCTTGGGAATTTCTAGGCTCCGCTCCGACAACTCTTTTTATCCGAGAATTCCGTTGTTTGTTTCCGAGAATTTCTTGGTCAGAAAAATGAATAAAGCAAAAACGATGAAAAAAATCTTGTTAAGTCTTGCTACTTTGGATATTTTTTTTCTAAGTCAAAGACACATGAGCGTGAATTACGGGATTTTCAAATATTTAATTCGGTCATATTCCTACTGCTTCCATACATTCATTTTAAGTTATACATAGCGATACTTTTTGACTATCTCCATTGCTGCCATCTATTCCGCTTTAGTCATAGATGTCAGCAAAAATGTATTTGAAGCTAGATTACATTGAGTTAACCGCTTTCAAGTTAGGTTCGTTATTGTTGACTTAACGTGGCATACTACGCTAAGTGAACCTAAACGAACTGCTAAGTGAACCTAAACTGAAAGTGTTAACTGCCTTCAAGTTGGGTTCGATTAGGTTCACTTAGCTTGGCGTACCATGCTAAGTGTACCTAAACGGGCCTAACTTGAAAGCAGTAAAAATGTCCCATTATTGCATCGCTGACCTATGAAAAATCTCAAAAGCTCCTCTGGTCTGGGTTTCATCTCTTACCGTAAAGAGCGAGGCATTGAATAGTTATTCTTTTCCATGGTATTAGAATGTCAATAAGGAAAAAACTCTGACTTATGAACAATGTAAAAAACTCATTTGGTCTTAGTTTTACCTCTTAGCGTAAACAGCGAGGCATTATGGATACAAAAATTTCTAAGTTCAAAAATAGAAAAAAGATTGAATGTTCAGAAGAAAAAACTCGAAGTTCAAAAATAAAGCTTCGGAGCGGGGGGCAAAAATCTAGGGGAGGAGAAAATTTTCAGGGAGCATTGGGGCCCCTAAAGGGGGACCTAGGGCCCTGGAGGGGAACGTGGGGATCTGAACTCATTTGCATGCCCGGTAATGGAAAACTAGTTTGCTCTGCCCCATTACATTACAAAACGGATAACTGGCCGGTTGTAGTCGTTGCAATTTTTGGGACCGTAACAAATGTTATTGACCATCAAAGGAATATGTTTGTCCAGCAAGCACCTCAATCACTGTGGTATGTATACTCTTGGAATGATGCCAAAAAATATAACTGGGAACAATTGACTGATAGCATTTACCAAAAATCCAACTCCAATTGAGAAATCGACAACGCAATTAACGTGGACGAATTCTCATTCCTTTATATCAAATATTTGGCATACAAATATGTTTTTCGACGGAAACTCAGATAATGACGTCCATATACGGTGGGGTACTGGCCGCTTGTATTCATAGCATTGTTTCATCGACAAAATAAACTTGGCAAGCGAATGCATTTTCCACCGGAAACTCGTATGAATTTACAACATAGGGCATTGAAAATACAGTGACAATATTGTTTGGCATGCAATATTTCTAGGAAACTTTCTTATCTCTATGGCAAGATGCGAAGAGATTGGTAACTCCAGTTGGCTCTATGTGTGTCATTGGAATGGTGGGATATATGTGTCATGGGAATGGTAGGATATTTGCTTCATGGGACCAATCTACAGGATACTACTTACGTTTGGGGAAAAGAGGGTGTATGTAAGGGGGGATGGTAGATGCCCTCCGTTCGCTTTTGACTCTTAAAAGGCAACTAGAACTTCTAATTTCCGATCAAATGAGCCACCTCTGAAGTTTATACGTTCACTACTTACATGAGAACCAGCCCATGAGAAAAGGTCCTCGGTGCAGAACTTACAACACTTGCCCACTGGCTCGTGAGGGTTGTGTAAAACCCAGAGTTTTTGTTATTTTATCTTCAAATTATTTTGGACGAAATGGCTATCTCAACATTTTGATCGGATACAGTTGGGGAAAAACGCCTTGGAGGGGGGTAGCTCGGGGGAACCATCCCTTCCAGAAAAACCTTATATGTTTCAGGGGCATAAGTTAAAACGCTTGCCCCCGGGTTCCGAGAGGGGGGGGGGTATCCCTGTATTTTTGTTATATGATTTTTGGTCAATTTTGAACAAAATGGCTATATGAATATTTCGATCGGACGCATTTGGGGAAAAGAGGGTTGGTGGGGAAAGCTTGGGGTTAGTTGCCATCGGATCAATTTTGACTCTTAAAAAGGGAACTACAACTTTGAGTTTCTAAATTTTGAGTTCCCTCCGAAATTTTGAGTGCATGTTCACGCCGAAGTTTTTGTTATATGATCTTTCGACTTTTTCCAAGAAAATGGCTATCTCTAATCCATCGGATGCATTTAAGGAAAAGAGGGTGTAGGGGGGGGATAGATGCCCTCCGATCGCTTTTGACTCTTAAAAAGGTATTTCAATTTCCCATCAAATGAGCTACCTCTGATCTTTGTTCGACCACCCCTTACATAAAAACCTTTTATGTCCCCGGAGCTTAACTTAAAACACTTGCCACTGGGCTCTGGGGCGTTGTTTTGACCCTGGAGTGTTTGTTATCTGATGTTTGAACTGTTTTCTATAGCATGTCTATCTCAAAATTTTATTCAATTGGTTTGGGCAAAAAAGGGCTGGCGGCTATTTGAACTCCGATCTCTTTTGACTCTCAAAAGGGAACTAGAACTTTCAATTTCCAGTCAAATGAACGCCTTCTGAACTTCATACGAGAATCCCTTCCGTAAAAACCATACGTGCCTTCAGGGCATAACTTACAACGGCTGTCCCCGGCCCCTGGGGTTGTGTCTACCCCGGAGTTTTGTTATTTAATCCTTGAACTAACATTAAAATTTATATCGGATGCACTTGGGAAGAAAGAGCGCGGGGGCTATTTACTCCCACTAGGCTCTGAGGTTTCGTGTCGACCCTGGAGTTTTTGTTATCTAATGTTTGAACTATTTTCAATAGCATGTCTGTCTCCAAATTTTTATTGGATAGGTGTGGGGAAAAAGCGGAGGGTTAGTTGACCTCCGATCACCTTGACTCCTAAAAAGGGCACTACAACTCCCGATTTCCAATCGGACGAGGCCCTCCGAAGCTTATACGACCATCCCTTCCATATAAAGATCCTCTGGGGTAAGAATCGAGTCTTGCGGCCTAGATTTCGGGGGGGGGGAGCTAGTTGCCATTGGATCACTTGACTCTTAAAAAGAGAACTAGAACTTTCAATTTTAAATCAATTGAGTCCCCTCCTATGTTTATGCGACCACTTTTTCCGTAAAAACCATATATGCCCCCTGGGCATAAGTTACAACCCTTCCCCCGGTTTTGAGGGGAGGGAATATAGGTTGACCCCGAAGTTTTGTCATCTGATCGTTTGACTCTTTCAAACAAAATGGCTACCTCAAAATTTTGATTAGATATATTTGGGGAAAAGACGGGGGGATATATGCCCGCCGATTCTTTTTGATGTCTCTTAAAAAGATAAACAGAAATTTCAATTTCCAATCAAATGATCCACTTCTGATATTTATACAACCATCCCTTACAAAAAAGGTTATCTGCCCCGAGGCATAACTTACAACACTTCCCCCGGGCTCTGGGGTGTTGTGTTGATCCTTGAGTTTTTTTGTCATTTGATCTTTAAACTATTTGCAGCAAAATGACTATCTCAAAATTTGATCAGATGCACTTTGTGAAAAAGGAGCCTTGGGGAGGGCTTGTTGCCCTACAATCCCTTTTGACTCTTAAAAAGCGCACTAGCAGTTCTGATTTACAATTGAATGAGCCCCCTCGGAAGTTTATACTACCATCACTTCCATAAGAACCTTATATGCCCCCGGGGCATAATTTACAACATTTGACCCCAGGCTCTAGTGGGCTGTGTTATCCCTGGAGTCTTTGTTATATGATCCTTGGTTTATTTTGAACAAAATGCCTATATAAAATTTTCGATCGAATGCATTTTGGGAAAAGAGGGTTGGCGGGGGGCTAGTTGCCATTGGTTCACTTTTGACTCTTTAAAAGGGAATTAGAACTTTAAATTTCTGATCATTTGAGTCCCCTCCGAGTTTTATGCGACCATTTCTTCCATAAGCAGTTGTATGCCCAAAGGGCGTAAGTTACAACTCTTCCCCCGGGCTCTTGGGGGAGGGGCATGTTGACCCCGAAGTTGTTTTATCTGATCTTTGGACTATTTGAAACAAACTGGCAATCTCAAAATTTTAATCGCATGCATTTGGGAGAAAGAGGGTGTGTGTGTGTGGGAAAGGGGTAGATGAACTCCTATCCCTTTTGCCTCATAAAAGGATAACTAGAACTTACAATTTACAATCAAATGAGCCATCTCTGAAGTTTATACGACCAAACCTTATATAAAAAGCTTTTATGCCCCGGGATTTAACTTAAAACACGTGCCCCAAGACTCGGGGGGTGTGTGCCGACCCCTGAGTTTCTTATTATCTGATGTTTAAACTATTTTTTACAAAATGGCAATCTCAAAATTTTTATCGGATGGGTTTGGGGAAAAAGGGCAGGGGATGGGCTAATTGCCCTTCTATCTGTTTTGACTCTTTAAAATTGAACTAGAACTTTCAATTTCCAATCAAATGAGACCTCTCTGAAATTTATACGAGCATCCCTTCTATAAGAACCGAATATGTCCCATTGGCGTAACTCACAACGCCTGCCCCCGGCCCCTGGGGGGTTGTGTTGACCCTGAAGTTTTTATTATCTGGTGTTTGAACTATTTTTAACAAAATGGCTATCTCAAAATTTTTATAGGATGGTTTTGGGGGGAAATGGCGTAGGTCAGAGGGGGGGGGGTTGTTGCCCTCCAGTCTCTTTTGAGTCCGAAAACGTAAACTAGAAATTTTAAATTCCAATCAAAAAAGCCCTCTCTGAAGTTTATACGAGCATACCTTCTATAAGAGTAGGGAGACGTCTCTAATTTCGAAACTAACATAATTTATGCAAGATCAGACTCCTATTTCTAAGGAAGGTTACAGAAGATACTAAGCTCAGTGACGTCACAGCCACAATCCCATTGAACACTGCCGGGTGTTACATCAGACTTGATTTCTAGGAATCATTAACTTAATTTTACGTAATATGCTTGTCGAAACTACGCATTATCTGTTTTTGTTATGATTCCAACCGTATAAGTTGTTCCTGCTTCAAGCCTATTGTATCAGTTCTTTTGAAGCCATTGAGGAACAAACACCAGATAAAATGGAGAATATTGCTGATATTGTTACGCAAATTTACATCGTAAGTTTTATTTATAAATAATTAATTGAGATATTTGCATTACATTGGAGACAGATGAAAATAGACAAGTTTACTTAATAAAATAAAGAATGGATGAAAAATACTTTAGAAACAAATTTGGGGTGCATATTTGCACAGTGTGTGGGAAGGGTGGGGTTGCAAAAAAGCAAATAGTAATTGTAACCCTGCTAGCATTTTTCTCTGAACACATTAATTTATTTGGGAGTCTACTAGGCTAGCTTTTGAAAATGTCGTTTGTGTAAATTTTAGGCCTATAAGCTGTGTAAGTTAACAAGTTTTTTCTAACTAATTATAGGTCTATATAGTGGGAACGTGCTATCATGCCTATATTTCTAGAGTTTATAACATTTCGAAGATTTTATAATTGGGAGTCTATAGCCTAGCCTAGACTAACAATGAAATTTATCCCCACTTAATTCTTTTATTTAGAAAGATAATTTATTCAATGCATATTGACTAACTCATAATGGTTAATGTCTGCAAAAAAATCTTTATTTCAACTTATTTGAGTTTTAAATCAAATATCCGATAGTACATGAATGGCTTCATTCAACTTTGATAAACTCGTTATTATAAAAAAAATTGTTTTAAACATAATCATTGAATTTTTAAGAACCTCACCGAATCTTAATGACACAAAGTGTCTTTCGCTTGAGCCGTACAAGACATCAAATATTTTTTTACACTCCATAATATAAGAATAGTTGTCTTCGTTAGAGAGAGAATAACTTTTAAAACCAGTTCGCCCTTTTGAACTTCATTTTAATTAGAGTAGATTTTTTTTGCATTAATATAGAAGAAGAAGATGGGAGGCTGAGTTTTTTTCACTATGGAATTCAAAATAACTATAATTTAATTTCTTTTTAAGGATAATTTTGAAGAATATGCCCCCTCCGCCGAAAAAAGGCCCGAATTGAGGATGGAAATCACACACGTCCTTCAGTAATTAAATACGCCGCACGTTCTACGTCATATATACATGGCAAGAATACAGAACCATGTATACAAGAAGGCAAACCGGCAATGGACATGATGCTCTCGCAAGGAACAAATAATGTGAGCTTTAAATTTTATCGATATTTTCGCTAATGATTTTTCTCCCAAAAGGGAATAGTCAAGTTGAAAGACAGAGATTGTACCTTTTTCGTTTCTACTTTCACATGTGGATGTCAAGTTGCGCTATAAAGGCTTCGAAATAATTCCAGAATTTATCTCTAAGCCTATAAGAATTTTAAATTACATATCGCATATACTGCGTTCTAAAGGCTTCTAACACTTACCCTATAGGAAGCCATACTCAGCGATTTACCCTAGTACATTTCCTTGCATTATTGATTTTTAGATCTAGGTTCATGTCTGAATTCCATGACCTATTGCGTAAATCCATGCTAGCGCTCCTAGGACTTGGTCAAATAGACCTCTGAACAGCATAGTAAAAAAATACAAGTCTGAACAGTATATGCACACAGATATTACTACTAAGCATGTTTTTTTTTATTTTAATGCATATGTTTTAAATGATTTGAAAATATAGTCGCTAATAATCCAATTTTCGACTTAAAAAAATAGGGTGATTTATACACTTTGAAAATAAGTGAATGTTTTCTTTATAGGTTAGAATGGATGCCACATCATATGCACTACCTTCTCCTCCACCTGAAGAAACAAGTCATGAACTATGTGGCCTCATTGACGAAACGGTTTCAATTGAAGCGCCAATGGAGTTTCGTAATATTCAGGTCATCGTTGGAACATCACCGATCAGTGAACAGTACGGAAAATTTTTACGGGAGTGTTATGATGGTAGTGATAATTTAGATGGTATACCTGCTGACATTATTGACGACAAGGAATGGGCAGATAACTTATTAGGAAAATATTTCAGTGTTGATAATAATTCTGTAGATGTAGAAGATAGTACAGCTGAACAAAGCAATGAAGTTAGCTCAGTACAAGATTTGCTAGAGAGCGATTTACCTTGGATGATTCCTAACAGAAAACAAATTTTAGATAATTTTAGTTGTGAGTTGAATGAGATCCCTTCCTCCACAGATTTAATGAATATAACCCTATTTCAACCGAATTTAATTGAAGAAGGAGAAAATAAATTCGCTTGCACTGATTCACATAGTCCTAACACGCTAGAGACTATGCTAAGCGAACTGATGGATTTCACAACACACCAGCCCAATTGTTGAACAAAGTGGGGGAGGTAGGGGGAATAGGCAGCGATGATATACAATTCCCACCAACACTACCGGAATTTCAGCAAACAAATTCAATTCTGAATACAATAGACGCTTTTACTGCAAGTTTTGGCGATCCATTTAATATACTGATGGAGGGAGATATTACAAGTGACCCCATAAATATTATCCATACATATGTGGAGAGACTTCGAGCACTTCTTGAACACCAAATTCAAATGTGGGGGGACGAGACTTCATAAAAGCATCAATTGTTTTAAAAATACTTTATTTAAATGAAAATCACGGTGAAGTCTATGATCATTATAAGCACACTGAAATGTTGGTACTGTACCCTCATTTGGGAAGTTACGAGAATGTTTTCATGAAATGGGTAGACAATGTTGTCACGTATCTGGACAATTATAATGAGAATGTTAGTGGTTCAGTGGATTTATTTGTTGACAATTTAAGTGTAAATATATGTAAATTTAAAGAAGATTTTATTTTAAGAGGGGGAGGGGTGCGGGAGAGGTCAATAGTTTTAAAATAAAATCCTGATTTAGAAGGATGTCAGGATGTCCAACGAATCTGTTTCGAAACAGGCCAAAAGCGTTTCATGTACGCATTTCTTATAGGCGCTTTCCGACCTCTACAAGATAAAGCTACTAAGAAAAATTTGGAAAAGTGGGCCATACATGGAAAAGAGGGTTTTGATTTTCCCCGAGTAGATTTCACTTGTTTAACAGATAAATTTCCTGTAACACTCAAAGGAATAGATATTTTTGAACGGGCAAACGCGCATTTAAAGATTGGTGTTACAGGGCTACAAAACGAAACGGAATTTGAAGAGGGGATGCGTTCTAATAAAAATGGAGTAACATTCCCAGCAAGGGCCCCGTCGATTGAATCTGTGAAACACTGGGTTTGGCTGTTGTACAAACCACCTATTTTAACCTATTTCAATTGGCCATTTCAATCCAATTACGGATATTAGTAGAGTTCTGGGAGGGGGAAAACACATGGGGTACGCTACTATTGCCCAATTTGGTTATCTCCATTTCTTAGCGATTTAAGGCTAGAGAATCACATGTTACACTGTAAACGACACGGCTATCAATCGGTTGAGACAGTTGTTGGTAACCGATCAATTTTGAGATTTAAAAATTTCCAGAATTCACTAATGCAAAGTGATAAAATAAGTTTAGATTATGAGGCTAGACTCACAGATGTGAAGACCCCCAATATCCAAATCGTATCAAAGATAATCAAGCTATTGCAGTTTCCTATGCCCATGCGCGGAGAGACAGCAGTAACACTATACGACTGTTAGAAATAGATGAGACGTTGGACGAGGAAGATTTCATGGTCAAAGCATTGACTTTTACAGCGAATGGGGCTATCTCCCACTTGAGACATACACATTATCCAATGATTCTATCAGCAGAGGATCGTCTAGCAATTAAAAATGGGAAAATATGTTAGGAATGTAAGGGGAAATTTGAAGAGGGGACTAAGGGGAAATGGACTAAAGGAAAAAATACTAAGGGGGAGGGGAAATTGAGGAGCCATGGTCATTTATGGCAGGAAATATCATCAGGGGATAGTAATTTTTGTGGCGTAGCACATCAATCTTGCAATGTGAATGTGAGCCAGCAGTTCTTTATACCGGTTTTCATTCACAATTCAAATTACGATTTGAAATTTATTTGAACGGCATTGGCACTTATGCACAGAGAGGGAGTTGCAGATAGCCCATGGGTAGAAGACTCATTTACCTACAATATTATACCCGAATCAGCTGAGAAGTTGTTGCTTTTAGAATTCAAGGGGTAAACAGTGGATAATGGGCATACGTGTTGGAATAGAATCCGCTTTTTAAATTTTTATAGTTTTTTCCTCAAGGCTCTCAGCCAACTGATTCAAGTGCAGAAAAGTGACAATTTCGTTAGTTTCCCTCTGCTTCAACAGCACTTTCCCGACAATGAAATATATGACTTGCTGAATTGTAAAGGCATATATGCATATTATTATTACAACTCTGGCGCAAGGTTAAGTGAGGAGAAACTCCCCCCATTGAAGCATTCTATAATTCACTTACCGATAGTGAATGCACTGCCAAAGACTATGAATTTGCCAAAAGGGTATGGGCTAAGGGGGGCTGTAAAAATGGTTAGGATTATTGTAGAATGTACTTGGCAAGCGATGTATTAACTCTTTTAGATATTGTATGTAAGAACACAGATCAAATATATACAGAATTTGGCCTAGACATTGGCTACTATTTTTCAACCCCACACCTAGCAATGGATTTAATTCTAAAAATTAGTAGGGAGGAAATAGTTCTAATCACCGATGTGGATCAACACTTATTTGTAGAAAGATCTATGAAGGGGGGATATTTTTTTCACGGGGATCGCATCTTAACAACTGATCCAACTGGACAGAACGGTCTAAAGTCTAATGCTGCTTTTCTGGACATGAACTTTCTCTACCCCTCAGCAATGTCTCACTACAGTTTACCATGTGGCAATTACAAATGGCTTGAAAATCCTTGTGCCATAGATTTCTCAGACATTCAGACTGTCGAGGAAAATGGTCCCCAGGGATGTTTCTTTTAATTGGCGGTCACATACCAATGGCGCTCCACGATTCCGTCAAAGATTTTGTGTTTTCCGTGTGTAAATAGACCGGTGACCAAGGACTCTTTGAGTCCAAACAATTTGTTTTTGGTCGAGGCTTTGGGAATGCATTGGACCCCCTCCAAGCAGAAACTAATTGCAGATCTGGACCCGATACAGAATATTGTTGTTCACCATGTGCTATTGTAGAGGATGGTGAATAATGGTTTTCGGGTTACAAAGATACACAGAGCCCTGCAATTCGATCAGAAACCCTACTTGAAAACGTTTATTGACACATTTGTCAGTAAACGTTCACAGGCAAAAAGTAAAGTTGAAAAAGAGATGTGTAGACTTATTTTAAATTCAGCTTTTGGGAAAATGTGTGAAAGCGTACGTAACAGATGTTGTTGTGACGTCGTAACCTGCCCCAGAGAATTTTCTCGAATCGTTGCTAATCCCAACTTCACAACATTCACTGTCATAGACCCGAATATGGTTCTTCTGCACGGAAAAAAGAGAAATGTCGTTCTGAATAAGAATATTGCGGGAGGGGGTTCAGTACTGGAAATTTCAAAGAAACTCATGGTGTCATTCTCTTACAATGTGTGTAATGTACAATGGCCAAGGGAGGGGGATGGAGGGGGAAGTTCGAGTGTACTATGGAGACATGGTTCCTTATTGTTAAAAGTTAAAACCGAGAATTTATGGAAAGATTTGGAAAATGGTGCCCACATCAGCTCTCGGATGGATTACACGTATTGGAATGAGAGCATCTACCCAGAGTTGGTGAAGCGTCAGGCCCCCAAACAATTATTAATGTTAAAATCGGAGACGGGGAGCGATTTAATATCCAATGGGGTTTTCTCCGGTCCAAAAGTATACTGTGTGGAAACACACGATATGGATGTAAAACAAGCATTCAAAGGGGTGTCTAGACACTTTGTAAAAAAAAAATAATTTCGACTTGAGTGTAGACAGAAACTGTGTGGAGAGTAGTTTAGTGCCAAGAGCAAAAGTAATGGCAATTCGCTCTCTATAATTTAAAAATTATACTGTTAGAGTGGGAAAAAATGCCATGTCTTGCATATCCGACAAGGTCTATGTACTTGAGGATGGTGTGAAAGGACTCCGTATTTCAGATCGATTTGAATGTATGGACTATCGAAAACGACTCGGTCTGGATAAATTAACTTAAATTCAAAAAAATAGTACTAGTACTTTATGGTTTTTTTTAGGACAGCAATTTTCCTATAATATACATTCTATTTTCGTTCCCATCATCATCGTCATCATCAAAATCATTTAACTTTTGCTGCTATTGTATACAGAGTTTTTGTTGACCACCACAGCGGGCCGGCCCCTACGCTTTCCAGCCCAGCCCGGCCTTCGGTCCTGGGGGGGGGGGGTCCCGGCCCGACCCCGGGGGGGAATATTCTCATCATTGTTTAAATGTTGTAAATAGTGTTTTTTATTTTCCTATTAGTCTACAAATATGTTCAACTGTGCTGCTGCTGTTGCTATTGCTGCATGCATTATTTAAAATTCATGTTCTTGTTGTTGTTCTTGTTGTCATAGTTGCCAATAAAATAAAAATATTAAATGGTTCTTGTTGTTATTTTGCTATTATTGTTGTACAAAAAGTGTTGCTAATAAAAGAAAAAATAAATTTTTTGTTGTTCTTGTTGTTGAATATTGTACTAGGTAGATGGTGCTCTAGGGAAAATTATTATTTATTCATTAGACAAGTATGGTTCACAGTTAGATGTAGTCCAAATGCTGTCAACAGCAGTATGTTTCAATTTAAAACACCATTCAGATCGTTTCTCTGTGGTCCGTCAATGTCGGGGAAAACGACAATTTTAGCTAAAATAATTAAAAACTGTAATAAAATGTTTTCGGAAAAACAAAAGAAAATTTACTATTGCTTTAGTATTTGTCAAGAGCCCTATGACCAAATAAAACTTATTGCCACTGCTAAATCTATGCCAATACAATTCATCCGAGGACTTGATGTTTTCAATAGTATTGAGCCAAACTCATGGGTGATTATTGATGATTTAGCTGAATCCATTGAACAGTTCTCACAGGAAATGCTACAACCGTTTACTGATCGCTCTTATCATGAACACATTTCCATAACCCTAGTTCTACACAATCTGTTTCATCAGAGCCTGTGTATGAGGACCCTTGCTTTGAATTGCACCGACTATATTATCTACCGAGTTGTTCGTGATTCAAGTTCTCTAATAACTCTCAATAAACAAATATATCCCGGTGCCCCCAAATTTCTACTTTCAGCGTACAGTCAGGCAACAAATAAGCCCTACGAGTACATTCTGGTGGATCTTAATCAGAATGAACCCGAGGATTTGCGTTTAGTCACAGATATTTTCGACAATGAAATTACCGTATATCTTCCGGTGAATAGTAGAAAAGGCGATTAGTTGCCATCCTGACACTGAAGAAACTACAAGAAAATAGACACTTATTTTCCGTTCTAAGAACTTCAAAACCACCACTCAGGAAGGCCATACTCAAACATAGTGTTGACAAACAATTTATTAATCTAATATCTGAACTTTGTTTGTATTCAACCAAGGGCAATGTACAGTTGCCAGAAGATGTTAGACAACAGACAAAGCAACATCGTTCCACTGTACGTGCCTTGGCTTGAAAAACAAAGGAAAAGATTTTAAAAGAAAACGTCTCCTTCAAGCGGGTGGTAGCTTTTTTACACTTTTACTGCCAATAATCGCAGGACTTGTAAACAGTTTTCTCTAGATGGCTAAACCCTACAAATTGACTCCAATAGAACTTGTCCTTTCACCAATTGAACAATTTGAGGACAATCTGAGCAAATTCATTAATGATGAAAATATTGCCGATGATAAAAAGCTATTTTTACTTCAAGATGCACTTCGTCGGGGGGACAAATATAGACCGTATCGTGAGAGACCCACCGTGAATGTCATTGATCCCCAGCCCCCCCCCCCCTCCAGAAAGAAAACATCTCCTCAGAACACATATCGGGAACAGAGTAAAAGAGTATTAACATATCTCATGTTGGAAAGTGGTGATGATCATCAACAAGTTCAAGTCGATAGCACTGGGAAACGAATTGTAATTCAGGGAAAGAGTTATAATCTACTTGATTTCATTTGTGATATGGTTACAAATCGTAAATGACTTTTATCGTTGACAATAATCTATACAGCTTTCTAAATACATCAAACTTCCCCAAAAGTCTTATTGGCAATAAGCAAATTCTAAAGAAATTAAAGGAATATAGTAGAGATGTCAGTCCTCCAACATCAACACCACCACCAACAACAACAAAACCATTTAAAAAAGAAAAAGAAGAAGTTGTTAAATCAATCTTGGAAAATACTAGGACTCCTAGTAGCAGCAGCAATGATTTGATAACACCGAAGACGATGGTGATGGCTAGACAAAAGCGAAGACGTATTGATATCAACTCACCGTCACAGGCATTACCCTCCAGTGTGCAAAAGGGTAGCGGGCATTACACTACGTGTTTACGTTCAAAATGGCAGAAGTTTTAATACATGTCTATGAAAATATTGGTGAAGTGGGAAGTATAAGTTCCCCCACAACACTTTCTAAAGTTGCCTCTGACGTTAGTGTTAACAACACTTTAAAAGTGCAAAAGAGTATCTAGAAAATGAACCGAGTTACACTCTACATCGAAATCGCAGGCTTCGTGGCAAACACTATCGACAAACTAAAGCCTTTTTCCCACTGCGTATAATGCAAGCAGATCTTTTAACTCTAGATGAGATTCAAAGACACCACAATACACCCTGTAAATATATTATAGTGGCAATCAGTGTCTTAAGTCGCTATGCATATGCCATTCCATTGCGCTCAAAGAGGGGTGTTGAATTTTCTCAGGCTTAAAAGGTTATTCTTGAACAAGATTGCTATAGAAAAATTCAAAGTGATCGTGGTAGGGAATTTGTTAATCAACATGTGCAAAAGGTTATATTAAAATATAATACAAAGCTCTTTCATAGTCATAGTCCAACAAAGGCTGCATTGGCTGAACGATTGATAAGAACGATTCGTCTATTAATTTCGAGATATTGTACACTGAAAAATACTGCTGCTTTTATTCATAATTTATATAAAATCATGCAAATATATAACCAAAGACCTCATCGATTTCTGTCCAGTATTAGCCCTCAGGAAGTTCATTGCATTGAAAATACATTTGACGCTTTTCTTAAACAATATTCCAGTAAAAAAAACTGTGAAGAAAAAATTCAATGTTGGCGATATTGTTTGAATTAATAGAACCAGCAATATTTTTGAAAAGGGTAATTATTTATGGTCTACTGAACTTTTTGAAGTTCAGTCAAAAGTTCGTGTAAAGTTCGTGTCAAAAATCCTAGACACTGAACCCACGACATATCGTCTGTGAGACACCAAAGATGATGAGATTCTCGGTGGTTTTTATGATTATGAACTACAAAAAGTTAGAAACAGTAGTCAAGTTTATCAAACTGAAAAGGTATTAAAGAGTCGTACTCGCAGGGGCAAGAGACAGTTGCTTGTTCGTTGGCTAGGATACAACTCTGATTTTGATTCCTTGGTTGCAGTTGAAGACATTAACAATTCTCAATGATTTCTATGTGTCATTCATGTCCAATGTCTCCGATCCTCTCTACAATGATTTGAATAAAAAAAGTGATTTTTGGACGAAACTCTCTCCCACCATCAAATTCGATGGCGCGTATGAAGTGGCTCTTGTCGACTGTATTCTCAAAAATACCTATGATATCCTTAGAAAAGTTCACAAATATGATATAAAAATTAGACCCTATGATTGTCCACCAGCCGTTCGCGAACAACATAAAATTCAAAAGATCAATTGTTTGGATTATTCATATGTTGAATTACCATACGAGGAACTCCGTTGTATGAATGATTTATGTCGTTCTATCAATAAAAGAATTTCTGCTCGTAAAAAAGGAGCCTTTCTTTTCAACTATTGAAAGGAAGGGGGCAAGATCTACATTAGTTCCCCCATTGCCAGTGAAAAGGTCATTCTCAATGATAATCTAAAAGATGTTCTTGGCTTTGAACTTAATATAATCAATGGTAAAAGTGCCGGAAACAATAATATTATTTTTTCTGACTACCCGCCTGCCTTCTCCTCGGACACTTGTATATTTCTTTATGCTTCATTTGTTGAAACATGCAGTGTTGGAAATAGCAATGTTCTCCTCCTACGAGTTCTTGAATGAAAAACCAATCAAGGTCATATACATCATTACAATTTAAAGCATCTTCACTATATGCCCGTAAACACTTCCTATTCGGAACTCTGCCAGTTAACACTAAGAACTGAATTAGGTGATCCTCTAGTAATATCAAAGAGTTTGTCTGTGATTACATGCCATTTTCGACCCATCGTTGACGGTGTTAAAAAAACAAGATGTCTAATAGAAAAGTGGTATTCATTTGTCCTGATATTGACTGCTATGTTAATACTCTTGGCCCAAGACAACTAGGCAATAGAATGGACTATTACAAAGGTCGTTCATCAATGTCTGGCTATGGTCTTGGCAGTTGGTTTGCTAAGCTGTTTCGCTCTGCACTACCTCTGGCTAAAAAATATATTGTACCGGCTGCGACAAATTTTTGCATCCTCTACACTATACGATTGGAGCTCTGTTAAGGATTTTAAAAAAAGTGCTTCGGACAATCTTAGGTCCAGTGCATGAACCCTTGGCGAGCATTTGAAATCTCGACAAAATGGAAAATGTTTAAATAGGTTGAGAAACAGTGAATCACTCATCAGTTTCTACTCAGGTCAGAAACGAAAGACATCACTCCTGTCAAAGAAAAGAAGGGAAAGAGGACAAGTACAATAAGTAGAAGAAGAAGAAGTTCCAGGAAGAGAATTGTTAGATAGAAACTGGATTTCTTTCATAGACTGAACAATGGCATATCAACCGCATAAGGATTCTCATCCTTCAATTACTTCATCTATAAATATATTCAATGCAGGAAATGTTGATGTCAGTGTTGAACATGGATACTATGAACAATTTTTTCCACAACAACCGCTCTCCGATATTATCCACTTTCAAATTTATTCCAATGAAGACTACTTTATGGACATGTCATCAAAATTTATAGACTTAAATGTGATAATCAAGAAATCCGACAATGGAAAGCCAATTCGTGCTGATGGAATATCCTATGAAAATTGTATATTACGTAATTTATTTCGTCAAATAAGTGTCTACATAAATGGAACATTGGTGAGCACAAGAAACAGTCTCTCAAATTATACAAGCTATATGCAGTTCATGTTGATGACACCCAAGTCATACAAGAAATTGAGAGGCACCTCCAATGAATATGAATATATTTCAGATACTGAGAGTACAGATGCACTTAAAAATGCTACAACTAGTGAATTACATCTAGTTCGGAAAAATATATCATGAGATATTTAATATACCCCAATGGCTACCACCAAATATTAAAGTGGATAGAAAATTGACGCTTGCTCCATCAAATTTCATTTTACGAAAGGAACTTCCTGCCAATCCTGATGTAACTCTCTCTCTCACCTCGGCAATACTACATGTACGAAACCAGCAGGTTATGAGTTTTGTTGCTTTGGCAGTGGAAAAACTGAGAGCCAGTGGAAATAATATTAAACTACTTCTTCCTCATACTGTCACCAATCAACGTCATATTGTCACAGGCTTGCGCACTTTCACCGCCTCGTCCTTTATCAATGGCGAAATTCCATCAAAATTAGCATTGGCATTTGTAAAAAGCGCTAGCGCAATAGGATCGTGGACTGATTGCCCACATAAATTTGAGATGTTTGGGCTTTCACCTCTTGTCTTCAAAGTAAATAGAATCCCACTCTGCAATCTATCGTTTGATAAATCCTACAGGACATTGTATGAGTTGACAATGCAAACCTTAGATCATGATTCACAACTATTTGAAAATGGTATAACCGAAGAAATGTTCGCTAAAACACATGATATCATTGCACTAGACTTTTCTGGCACTCAAGATATGAGTATAGTACGAACGGGGAGTGTGCGTCTAGAGTGTACATTTGCCGACCCAATACCTGAGAGTATCGCACTAATGTCGTTAAATCAATTTGAAACCTATTGGGAAATCACTCCCGAAGGCAGTGTTCTACTACACCTTGCACCATGAACACTAGTAAAATAATCAATGTATTTAAAATAGACCCCTACATGTCCAAATATAGATCCTATTGTCTACCATCAGACTTTCTTGGAAAAATTCAAAGTGCAAACAATGCCCTAATCATTTTTAACAGCAGTCCGTCGACTTAGAATGCCGGTCATTGACTATGCGTCTTTCAAACAATGAAGACTATTGAATTTTTTGAACCTCTTGGCCTACCCTATACATTCTACACACCACACATCAACAACTATATTGAAAGCACTGGGAAAAGTATTATTCAAAATCGGAAGAGAGTGCAGGATCTAACAACTAAAAGTTGCGGTTTCCATGCGCTACTAGATTTGGTCTTCAGATTTCGCGGTTATACATACAAGCAGTTTCTCAACATTTACGTATACAATCCACGTCTGAATGACTTTATGGTAGAAAATATGCTCTCAGACCTGTATAATATTGATTTTAGTGCCTTACGAGTAAAGTGTTTTAAAAATGTATGTAAATTTGTTTATTAATAAAAAAAATGTATATACACAACAAAATTGTCTTTATTCTTCTTCTTCTTCTTCTTCTGTGTATAGGCAACTGTCGAGAACCACTAATGCTGGTAGATCATTTGAATTCACTGTATATTGATCTTGATTGGCTGCAAAGTCACGGTCACATTTTCTACAGTACAATGTAACTGTCTCTTGGTATAGTCAATGATACTATTTGCATTCATATTATGAAATTAACGTGTTTCAATTTGTCTATTAGAAGCAATATCACATACAATGTTTTCAAGTGTTGAATCACATTCTGTAACAGCCAAAAAAATTCACTATGTTTATAGTCATAATAGGCAGTATTGTCGCAACGATGACGTAGGAACCAAATTGTGTTGTTACCCCCACAGTTGAATCATAGACCTGATTCTTCCTCCCAAAATAACTTAAAACCACGACGATACCAATCTCGTAGAAATAAGCTAAAATCTCGTTTAGGGTTTTTTTCAATCATACCAGTATAAGTATTCTCCCATTGGTCACATTTGTCATATTGACAATTGAAGCATAGTTGCCCTCTTGGGTGAGAGTCACAAATCTCTATAAGACACAAATTACAGCCTTTAATTCGTACTGCATATCCTCTATGTAATTTACACGGATTGCATAATTTGCACTTTTCATTATACTCATCAATAATTGTACAATTGTCACATGATGACCAACTGTCAAGAGTATACCTACATAGTGGACATGTATAGAACATTTTTTGGTTTCCAGTGTCAACTCTCTCACAACTAAAAAGAAACTGATCCACGTTCTATAGATTCAGAGCGGGGATAGGAGAGAGAGAGGAGTAACTCCGTGACTTTACATAACCTGTTTTGAAGAATCTATAGAATCTATGGCAATGTTTTCAAAAGTATATCCACGATATTATTCTACTTTGTTTCAGTTAATATGTCAATAAACTGAGTAAAAGCATTTGAGTCACTTCATAAAAGCTTCATACAATAGTCCAGCGGTGGAGAATCATTCCACATTATATTTTCAAGTGTTCTTTGAGAAAATATCTTCCGTTGAAGAGATAACTCGAGAAAATCGTCATCTAGAATCAAACGTTTTTCCATAATCACAAGATTTGACTTAATTCTCTCTTTCTTAAATTCATTCATTTTTCAATCCTATCACTCTCACTGCTGACTCTAGACTAACCATGATTCGTTCTACTTCAAGAATATTCGATAACCTACTTTAAAAAACAGGGGACATTTTCGATTTC
Source organism: Artemia sinica (assembly GCA_027921565.1). NCBI lineage: Eukaryota > Metazoa > Arthropoda > Branchiopoda > Anostraca > Artemiidae > Artemia > Artemia sinica. Next base: position 7,233,601 of record CM051272.1, on the reverse strand, counting down.
GAAACAATTTTATTGTGTGTGAGCATAATTACCACAATATTATATTACACATATACAATTACCGATATAACTTATTGTCCTCAATATACTTCACTATTGCATTTAAAGCACTTCGAAGTCTATGTATATCAAAGTATAATCATCTACTGAACAAGTACAGTCAAAACTCTCCAAAAGTGACCCCGCGTACCTCAGCGCCTCTAGAGAGAAAATGTTGTACTACTTAATCGCTCCGAGCCAATAAATTAAATTTAATACAGCTTTTATGGAACACGTATAATCACCTACGGAACTTGTGATTTAGTCGCCAGGTTCGCATAGGTATCGAATCGTCTCCGGAGACGCGGACAAAGGGTCACTTTTTTGTGTGGAGAGGATAGGTTTTGTCAGTACTTGTTCAGTATGTGTTTATACTTTGATGTATATGTACTATATCGACTTTCGCAGCGAAGCGAAATTGGTCCTCCAATTTAGATTTACTCAAAGATATCACGTATTTTGCATATACTTCTTCCCACTCGAGACAAAGTCGAGATCCTCTTGTGATTTCTACCGGAATGTTCGCTGCTCTTGTATCATTGCTGCTGCTGCTGCTACCAGCTCCAATTGCTACTTCTAATAGTGTAAACATTCCACTCATTATTGCAAATATATATCTTGCCAAATAAATAAATGAGTAAAGTCAAACTGCTCTCACTTCTTAAATTCTATTCTCACACTAATATCAACTATACTGACAATCCTTCCTTATATTAGTTGCGGTTGCTATTGCGCAGGTCTATGCTAAAATTCCTGGAAATCTGGTCTGATGTAACACCCGGCAGTATGGTAACCCTCTGATTGGCCTAAGAAATAGGCGTGTGATCTTGCATAAAATATGTTAGTTTCGGAATTAGAGACGCCTCCCTACTTATAAGAACCTTATATGCCCCCAGGGCATAACTTACGACGCTTGCCACCGGGCCCTGGGGGTTGTGTCATATGATCTTTGAACTATTTTTAACAAAATGGCTATCTCAAAATTTTTATCGGACGTATTTAGGAAAAAGAGGGCCTGAGGGCTAGTTGTCCTCCGATCACTTTTGACTCTTAAAATGGGCACTAGAAATTTCGATGTCCAATCGAATGAGCCCCCTTTGAAGTTTATGCGACGACCGCTTCCATATTAAGTGCCGCTGGGGAAAAACTATAAATAATAAGACATTGGAACCGTATATATATATATAAATATATATATATATATATATATATATATATATATATATATATATATATATATATATATATATATATATATATATATATATATATATATATATATATATATATATATATATATATATATATATATATATATATATATATATATATATATATATATATACATATATATATATATATATATATATATATATATATATATATATATATATATATATATATATATATATATATATATATATATATATATATATATATATATATATATATATATATATATATATATATATATATACATATATATATATATATATATATATATATATATATATATATATATATATATATATATATATATATATATATATATATATATATAATACTAGGATATACAGGAGTGCTCTTATTGATGTTAAAAGTAAAGATCACCATCTAGTAGTGTCAAGAGTTAATCTTTAGCTGAAATTTCGGAAGGGTAACTACCTCCCTGGAAGTTATGATGTTGGTAGACTCCAGGATGAAAATTTGAGAGAAACTTTCCAGGAACAGTTGAATACTAAACTTAAGAGTTTAAAATTTGACAATATGGAGTATGGTTCGAATAATTTTAGAAAAATTATTTGTGAAATTGCTGAAGGTGTCTTAGGGAAGAAAGCTAGGACTGCAGCTAAAACAATTAGTGAAAAACCTTTATGTTTAATAGAAAGGAGAAAGGACTTGTACAAGAATTATCTAAGAGTTAGATCATATGAGAACAAAAGGAATGTAAAGAAAGTGGAGAAAGCATTAAAAGATGAATTAAGGAGATGAGAGGTGGAGGCTAAGGATAAAATTGCCGAGGATCTGGAAGATCCAGCTGGACGGCATAATAGTAAAATATTGTAGTGGCATGTTAATAAATTGAGAGGGAGTAGTCAATCTGGACTTGGCCCAGTTAAAGATAGGAATGGAGCCACAAGTAGTGACAAGGGAAGAATTAAAGAGAGATGGGCAGAACATTTTGAGAGTTTGATAAACCGAGATAGAGTTGCAGGAAAAGATATAGAGGAAAATGAAAAAGTTTATGATGCCTTGGATGTGAAGGAAGATTTGTTTTGTGAGGAACAATTAGCGACAGTACTTAAAGGATTCAAAAATAATAAGGCTCCAGGTGCTGATAGGGTGGTAAATGAGTTTCTTTAATATGGTGGCTCTGAGGTAAGAAATTAGTTACTGAAGATTATGAATATGAAGTTTGAAAAAGGGGAAGTACCTAAGGATTTTAGGAAAACCTTAATTAAGCCTATTTATAAGAAAGGTGATGAAAGTGAGTGTGGAATTGCCTGATTTGTCAAACACCTTTGGTTCTCAGTTTTATAGATTATGAGCAAGCGTTCGATTCTGTTGATAGAAGAGCTTTACTAAAGGTTTTATCCTTGTATGGTATACCAAACAAATACATTAAAGTGATTAGTGCTATGTACGAGAATAACACTGCTGCGGTTAAGGTAGGAAATGAGGTTAGCAACTGGTTTTGTATTAAATCAGGAGTTAAGCAGGGTGGTGTTCTATCCCCTTTTTATGGATTATTTTGATGGACTGGAAGGAAAGGCAATGGGAGACGGAATGAATAATATTTGAATTAATAAATAATATATAAATGAATAAATAAAAATTAAAACGACTGAAGCTTAAATTGAATATGCTAATGAAGCTTGAAACGAACAAAAATCACGACAAACAACAATTTGGGTATCGCCTCCTTCTCTCACTGTAAAAGTCTAAAACTTACTGCGTCATTGGCGCTTTACTCAAAACCAATTTTATTGCAAATATTTTTTTTTGTGCTTAATATTGAAAATAAACATTAAAATTATAGTAAAATTTTGAACTGATAAGCTTTCAGCTATTAATATTATTATACATCAAATATTCAGTTTAATTTATCAGTTCTTTCTAAATTTGTTCAAGACGAATATAGTTTCAATGCAAACAAGAGTTTGGATATTGTCCCCTTCCTTAACTGTAAATAAAAACCAAAAGCCTACTGCGTCATTGGCGCTTCACTGAAAGCTAATTGTGAAAACAAGTGTTTTCTTTCCAGTTCTTCCAGCATTGAAAATAAAGATAAAATTAGAGTGAAATAAATTCTTGAACTGATGGATCTTTCAACAACTAATATCATTTTATATCAAATATTTAATTTGATGTTGTTTATACCTTCCATGACTGTTCAAAACGCATATAGTTTTCACTAAAGTGCTAATGACGCAGCAGGTTTTATACTTTTACAGTGAGAGAAGGAGGCGATACCCAAACTCTTGTTTGTAGTGATTTTTTATCGTTTCAAGATTGATTTGCATATTCAGTTTAAGTTTCATTCGTTTTAAGATTTATTTATTCATTTACATTAATATCTATTGTATGTTTGTTTGCGTTGATTGTTGATTTAATTTCTGTTCATTTTAAGTTTTATTTATACTTCAATAGCAAAATATTTTTTTTTCGTTTTAAGCTTGACTTTCATATTCAATCTAAGCATTACTCGCTTTAAGATCTATTTATCCATTTATATTATACCTTGCTGTATGTTTTTTGCTATGATTGTTTATTAAATTTTTGTTCGTTTTGGGTTTTATTTATTCTTTAATAGTAATTTCTGGTCATTTTGAGTTTGAGTTTTAACAGGTATTTGTATCTGCTGAACTTAAGTTTAAAATGGCCTTTACTTTTCCTTGAAAAAATAATTTTTCGGAAAATTTTTTAATTAATTTTTGTTCGTTTTGATTCCAAAAAGTTTCAAGTTTTTAAAAATTCCTTATTTCAAAATCAAACTTTAAAAAAAAATCAAATCTTCATCAAAGTATCAAAACTGGTATCAAAGTAACAATATCAAAGTGAAAAAGTTTGCCCCCTTTGAAATGAGCCCCCTTTGAAATTTATACGATAACCCCTTCTTCTATATGAAGTGCGTCTGGAAAAAAAATAAATGGAGTATAGGGGGATGGCTAGCTGCATTCCGATCACTTTTTACTCTTAAAAAGTAAATTACAACTTTCAATTTCCAATCAAATGAGCCCTCTGTGAAGGTTATACGAGCATCCCTTTCATAACAACCATATATGCCTCCAGGGCATAACTTACAACGCCTACCCTCGGGCGCTGGGGGGCTGTGTCGACACCGGAGTTTTTGTTATCTGAACTTTAAACTATTTTTAACAAAATTTTTATCTCAAAATTTTTATCTGTTGCGTTTAGGGCGTGGAGAGGGGGGCATAGTTGGCCTCCAATCTCTTTTGACTCTTAAAAATTGAACGAGAACTTTCAATTTCCAATCAAATGAACCCTCTTCAAAATTTATACAAGCATCCCTTCCATAAAACGATATATGCCCCCAGAGCATAACTTACAACGCCTTCCTTCGGGCCATGGGGGGGGGGGGGGGTTACGTCGACACAAGCGTTTTCCTTATCTGACCTTTGAATTATTTTTAATGAAATGGCAATTTTATAAATTTTATTGGATAGGCCTGGGGGAAAAAGGGTGTGTGGGGAGGGGCGGGACTAGTTGCCCTCGGATATCTTTTGACTCTCAAAGAGTGAACCAAAACTTTCAATTTCCAATCAAATGAGCCTTCTCTGAAGTTTATACGAGCATCCCTTTGATAAGAACCATACACGCCCCCAGGACAACACTTACAACACCTAGCCCCTGGGCCCTGGGGTGTTGTGTTGACACCGGAGTTTTTGTTATCTAATTTTTGAACAATTTTTAAAAAAACTAGCTATCTCAAAATTTGTAGCGGATGGGTTTGGGGAAAAAGGGCATGAGGGGGAGCTAGTTGCCCTTAAATCTCTTGACTCTTAAAAATTGAACTCAATTTCCAATCAAATGAGCTCTCTATGAAGTTTATACGAGCATCCCTTTCATAAGAACCATACGTGTCCTTAGGGCATAACTTAGAACATCTTCTCCTGGGCCTTGGGGGGTTGTATTGACACCAGAGTTTTTCTGATCCAACCTTTGAACTATTTTTTAAACAAAATTTCTATATCAAAATATTCATCAGATGGGTTTGGAAAAAAAAGGCGTGGGGGGTTAGTTGCCCTAGGATCTCTTTTAACTATTAAAGAGTGAACTCGAACTTTCAATTTCCAATCAACTGAGCCCTCTCTGAAGTTTATACAAGTATCTCTTTCATAAGAACCATATATGCCCCAAGGCATAACTTACAACACCTGTCCCTGGGCCCTGGGGGGTTGTGTTGACATCGGAGTTTTTGTTATCTGACCTTTGAACAATTTTCAATTTAATGGCTATCTCAAATTTTTATGGGATGCATTCGAGAAAAAAGGAGCGTGAGGGGCTAGTTGCCCTCAAATCTCTTTTGACTCTCAAAAACTGAACTAGAACTTTCAATTTCCAATCAAATTAGTCCTCTCTGAAGTTTTTACGAGCATCTCTTCCATAAGAACCATATATTCCCCCAGGGCATAACTTACAACGCCTGCCTTCGGGCCCTGGGGGGCTTTGTCGACCCCGGAATTTTTGTTATATGGTCTTTGAACTATTTTTTTAAAAACAGATATCTCAAAGTTCTTATAAGATGGGTTAGAGAAAAAAGGCGTGCAGGGGGGGGGGGCTAGGTGCCCTCCAATCTCTTTTGACTCTTAAAAAGTGATTTAGAACTTTCAATTTCCAATCAAATGAGCCCTCTTTGAAGTTTATACGAGCATCTCTTCCATAAGAACCATATATGCCCCTAGGGCTTAACTTACAACGCCTGTCCCCGGGCCCTGGGGGATTGTGTCTACTCCGTAGTTTTTGTTATATGATCTTTGAACTATTTTAACAAAATAAGTATCTCAAAATTTTTATCGGATGCATTTCTCAAAAAGGACGTCGAGCGCTTGTTACCCTCCAATATCTTTTGACGCTTAAAAAGTTAACTAGAACTTTCACTTTCCAATCAAATGAGCCCTCTCTGAAGTTTATACGAGCATTCCTTCCATAGAAACCATATATACCCCCAGGGCATAACTTATAACCCTTGCTCTGAAGACCTTGGGGGGGAGTGTCATGCTCAAAGATATAATTTCCAGAACTTTCAACTACGTTGAACAAAATGGCTATCTCAAAATTTTGATTGGATGTGTTTGGGGAAATGGTGGACGTGGAAGGGGTGTTAGTTGCCTTCCAATCACTTTCGACTATTAAAAAGGGCACTAGCCATTTAATTTTCCAATCGAATGAGCCATTTTTGAAGTTTCTACGACAAAGCTTTCTATAAAAAGCTTATATGCCCCCAGGGCATAACTTACAACCCTTGCCCTGAGGGCTGTGGGGGGATTGTCATCCTCGAAGACCTAATTTCCAGAATTTTCAACCACGTTGAACAAAATGGCTATCTAAAAATTTTGATTGGATGTGTTTGGGAAAAAGGTGGGCGTGAGAGGGGGGTTAGTTGCCCTCCAATCACTTTCGACTATTAAAAAGGGCACTAGCCCTTTGAATTTCCAATCTAATGAGCCATTTTTGAAGTTTCTACGACAAAGCTTTCTATAAAAAGCTTATATGCCCCCAGGGCATAACTTATAACCCTTGCCCTGAGGGCTGTGGGGGAACATCCTCGTCGAGAAAATAATTTCTATATGGAAATCAACTACGTAGAACAAAATGGCTATCTCAAAATTTTGATTGGATGTGTTTGGGGAATGGTGGGCGTGGAAGGGGTATTTGTTCCCTTCCAATCACTTTTGACTCTTAAAAAGGGCACTAGAACTCACGATTTCCAATCGAATGAGCTCCCTTTGAAGTTTTTACGACGACCCCTTCCGTATGAAGTGCCTCTGGGAAAAAATAATAATAAATAATAATAAAACACTGGAGCCGTATGGCCTTTACTATGGGCAGCGCTATGGCGTTGCTTCTGATAGGCTGTACGAAAAATGAGGTTCAATACCGTTCTCTAGGGCTATAATGAAAGAAAGGTTGAGGTGGCTAGAATTTATTGTTTTATTGTATATTATTCAAATTTAAAAAACAATAGGCAAAATACTTTTAAGCACAATTTTTTACCATTGAAGTCTGGCGGAACAAAGAGTTGATCTGAGCAAAATATTTATCCAAAATATCGAAAGTAAAAATATAGATATATTGGTTAACCAAATAATCGCCCAAAACTACAAGTGACTCAGTTGCCCTCAGAATTTTACAATATCTTTCGCCTTCTGTGAAAATCGTTTGTGTCAGTTAATAGGATCATCGTCAATGAAAAATCAGTACTTACTCAAGTCAAGTAAGAGCCAACTTCAGTAAGTCTTTTTGAAGCTTGGTTACAACAATAACCAAAATTAAATATATAATAGGATAAATTCTATAATAACAAGCTGATTCCTAGAGTTAGAGTTACCTTCTTCCAGGTTAGACAGCTTTTCAAAAATTCAAAGTAGTTGAAAAGTCAAAAAGCAATGCTTAAAAAATGATAGTAGTATTTATCACAGTTCTTGGGGTGAATTTTTTTATTAAAATATATATTTTTCAAATTATATTTGAATTTTTAAATCTTAAAAATTTTCTGCTCATTTAATTATATTATACAAAATGTTTTTGTAATAATAGTACACCAAAAGCTATCTTGAAAATAGATTCTAAACGTACAAAACGCTTATTCTGAAAATAAAAGCACCGAAATAAGGAGTTCCAATGCAAATTAAAATGAAACAAATTAAATTTGAAACAAATTTGAGAAGAATAGCCATAAAAGGAAAACAATACTGATTAAATTTATTTAAATCTAGACTGGTAGAACATCGCGTTGAACTAAATGCAATTATTTAAATATAATGACATTATTTAAATATAATATAATGACAAGGGCACAATAAAACGACTTTGTAGAAGAGTGAGAAATATATAATAGTCCTTAATTTCTGCCAGTTCCGTTCTTTTAGGGGTGGGAAGTGATGCGACTGCACTGGGTCCCACGTCTACCGAGGTCCTCACTAGTGATTTTGTGAATTCACGAGAGTCCTTACAGAAAAAACTTTAGAATTTACGACTGGGGTTTCTAAATTTGGAGCCACTTTTTTAAGTGGAGCGGGACTAGCCCCCCTTTGTTAGAGTCTTTTTGCCCTGTTTACCAGATAAACGTAATTTTCTTCTGTTTAGTTTTTAATTTATTTTATCCCCACTCTGGGACTCCCTATGGCAGCCCTCCCTGTTTTTCTTCTACTTCGTAATCTCTGATTTTTTCGTTTATGGTAATATTTTTCTACCACATGGATTAAATAGCTTATAAACTATTACGCAGTTTGGTGACTCATCCCTGAGTTAAATATATTTTTGAAACGACTTGTTTGATGAGGTTGAAAAAGGGGATTTAGTTTCTATTGCCTCGCATAGGATCACAGGCCTGAGTACAGCCATGATCAGTACGGCCAGCTTAAGTTGAGAGCTCAGCCTTCCATTGTACGTGTCTATTACTGAAAACTTCACTGAACACTATATGTGTTTTGAACAGTCTTAGAAATTACAAATAAAATCAAGCTGAATGTTTGATATATAATGCTATGAATTGTTGAAGGATCATCAATCAATCAATCAATATATTAATACTAAAAAAAACAATTACAAACGTAAGATTTTTACACGCCCAAGAAGCTCAGCTTGTAAAGGGCCAACAAAACAAAATAAAACACTATTATAAAGCACATAAAAAAAAATACATACATAAACAAAAAAAAAACACTGGATCGAGACAAGGACATTTATGAAATAGGGCATTTAGAAGGAAACTTAACATATAACTGAAAAAAAAAATATTTAAATGAAGAAAAGAGATTAAAAATTAGGATAGAATCAAAAAATATTTTAAAATCTGAAAAATATATTAAATGAAGAAAGAAAGACATATAAATTAGGATGGAATTCAAAAAAAAAAGAAAAAAGGGAGAAAACTTACTATACTGGAAAGACCCGGTGAGAAACTGCCTTTCCAGAAAGAGATAGAGGGACATCAGGAGGGATGGAGTTTCATAGTAGAATTGATTGATAAACAGGAGACCTCTGACCTGCTGTTGATGATTGTTTAGTTAAAATAAATCTGCGATAAGAGCTACGTAAAAAAGAAGAGTACCTACCTGAGCCTGACAGAAATAAAAACTGCTGCAGAGACGGTGGAAGTGTACCTAGAAAAGCAGAATGCGCTAAATAAAGGTAACTTTTACCCACAATCCAGCGGAGATATTCCAGTATCATTATAAAGATCAGAGGAAGGTTAAATCCGAGATAGAAGAAAAGTAGCCCTCACTGCCCTATTTTGGGCTCTTTGAAGTGAGCAGAGAAGAGATTTATTAGTACTACCCCAGATAGAACAGCAATAAGAAAGGTAAGGAAAAATAAAAGCATAATAAAGAGAAAGCATAACATCTGGGGGAAGAAATGAGTTAACCCTGTATAACATTGAAGATTGGCAGAGGACAAGGGAACGGGTATGAGTTATATGGAGTTTAAAAAAAAAAAAAACAGTCAAGATAAACACCAAGAAATTTCACTATAGTAGCTTGCGGTATAATATCATTCCCATTAGTCAGGATGGTTGGATCCCTTACGTCTCTCATACGATAAGGGGTCCTGAAGTGTACAATGGCACTTTTTTGGCTGTTGAGAGCCATACCATTTGACCAGCGCCAATCTTTTACTTTATCAAGAAGACCTTGAGCTAGGGAAGTGGCAGATGGCAGGTCCACTGCAGCAATGAATAAGTTAATGTCGTCAGCAAAAACATCATAAAATCATCAATTTTTGCAAGGAAAAGGGGATCCACCTTCTCACACTTCCACCCCATTGTTCGCATCACCTCCAACCACTACACTTGTCAATTTATAGTCCTTTGAAACGAGCTCTTAAAAAGTCTTACGACTTATGGCTTCAGCAAAATCCTGGTCAAAGATTATCTATGCATGTAAGCTGCACACCTGTCGAAAGTACTATTTATTCAAAAGATAAGTCCTCAGAACATAACTGCAGGGTTTGTTAACACAGGCATATGGCCATTTAATCCAGACGTATTTTCTGAGTCTGATTTTCTTCCAGCATCTGTGACTGACAGAACTGAGCCACAAGAGGAACCACAGGCTGGAAGATCAGCATACAAGGAAGTAGTTACAATTCAGTCACCTGAAACAATGAGACCTTGCCCAGAATCTACTGTTGTACGTCAGTTGGGGGTGCTAAAAACGCAGCAGGGCCAGAATCCTTACAGATAATCCCGAAAAAAAATGAGCTTGAATCACAAACCCAAAGGAAAGTTTCGAAGAAGCCAAAGCTCCCATCAAATAAAAAGAAAGTAAAGACACCACATAAACAAGAAGAGAGGACTAGTAGCGAGGGCGAAGAGAAGTGTCTATGGGAAGTGGAGGATTCTAATAAGTCATTTAACATTGGTAGTGAGTCACAAGATGCACTAATCGAATACAGTTCTGGAGATTTTGTCTTGGTAAAGTTCTCTGTTGGAAAAAGGGGAAATTCTGCTATTTTTTATGGAGGAGAAATTGAACAGACTAAAAATAAATGTGCTGTAGTAAATTTTCTGCGCAGAAGTGGTGAAAAAATTATTTTTCCAGAGCAAGTAGATAAAGCTGAGGTAGATCCGACTGATATTGAATTTAGACTCCCAGTCCCTTATTTCACAGGTGGAACGAAAAGATCAGTGAAAGGCCTGGTATTTGGATGTGACCTTTCCATCTACAATGTCAAATGAATGAGGGGTTGTATGCATTGTATTTAGTTGAATTCTGTTTTGTTTTGTATTTTAAATATTGTTGCTTGAATAAATAGCTGAACTTTATTACCTATTCGGATTGGCCCCTACCCCCGTCCGCTTTGACCTGGTGATGGGGGCTATTCCGGAGACATCAAAGCCTACTGATATTTGTGATAGACATACTTCATCTTGCTTCCGAAAAATGCCATAAATTCTTGCTAGAATGACAAGTGTTTATTCTACTTTGTGTATAAAAGCCGAGTGTATTGGTTCAAAAATGAGGCTTTGGGGGTAGAAATGGTGAAAATCGTTCGGAATAGCCCCCCTCTCCCCTACTTTTCAGACGCGACGGAGTTTTGATGGTTTTTAAAATTCTATGATTATGTGAAATACAGTTTTTTTTTATAATAATGATTTGTTGTCAAACTTGAAAGAAGTCATTAATATACTATTGGATATTAACCTAAGAGGAAGTAAGTGAAACGAACATTTTAAGCAGTCCTTAGCCATTACGAGATAGTCACATCTCTAAATTAAGGATCTATAAACCATTTTTGGGCACCATTTGTTCAGAATAAACTATATTTTTTGGTAGAAATATAGCTCTTTAAGAATTTTGAAATACAACATCTATCGAAACTATTTGAATGGAGAAATATCCTTTTTTTGTAGAAATAGAGCTCTTAGACTTTTGAAATACCACGTCGAAACTATTTGAACGGAGAAATGTTAATTTTTTTTGTAGAAATATAGCTCTTGGACTTTTGAAACACAACATCTATCGAAACTATTTAAATGGAGAAATTTCTTAATTGATTATTAGAAGCTATTTAATTATATAAAATAAACTTACATCGAAGAATTGGTTAACGCCATTTTGGTTCTCCATAATGTCAACTTTATATTGTTCAATCAACAAATGAATTAGAACTGATGCACTAGACTCAGATGTACGCTTTATTTATACATTTGGATTCAAAGGAAAATATATTACAAATAGAATTTCTGTCACAGTGAATCTAACAGTTTGGTAGAAAAAATTCTTGGTGACTCCATATTTGGAGTCCCGTTCGCATGTAAATATGTATTTATGGTCGGAGTATATAGGTGTTGCTCTGGCTGGACTCCAGCTGTCTCCCATATTTGGTGTACGCCCCGTGGTATAGGGTCTCTTACTAGTGTCGGGATTATACACAAGGACTAATAAATAGTTACTAGCCCAACAGTTTTATTAAAGGTGACACACCTTCGTGCATTAAACGGTCAGATAGAAAAATTAACATGGGATTTTAAACGCGCACATAGAGAAATTAACACGGGATTCCTGTGACAAAGATATGGAAATTAACATGGGATTTCAACGGCAGCCCTCTGACGTCACGACACACCCTCAAGCTTTAAATAGATCTCTAGGAAAATAGCATAGGATTTCCGTGACACTTCCCAGGTGTTCCCCTGGCATCAGCCATTGTTTTTCTATTACCCCATATAGCAGCTGTCTAGACCTCTATTCTGAAAGACGCCCAGGACACACGCCGTTTTAAATGGTCAGGTCTAATATGGATGACACAATTTTATGTAGAATTCCGTTAGGAACCCATGGAAAATCCTCGCTTGTAGCTTAACGACAGCACACACCATATGTGAGATCATATAATAACAGCGCAACCATCATTGTCACGTAATACCTTTTTGGCATTTTATTTTTTACGCGAAGTGTTCAGAGCATTTTTCTTTCTTTTAACTTAATGGCGTCACACACTTTATGTAAGGTCAGCGTATCTTACGCAATGACGGCGCACATCTTACCTAATAACAGCGCGCACATCACTGTCACATAATACCTTCTTTGAGATTTTATTTTTCGCCCAAAATGTTCAAAGCAATTTTTATATTCTTTCTTTTTTCTTTAATTCTATGTCCTCGCTGGGACTTGAAAGGTCAATTGTCTTCCAATGGGAGAGCGCTCAATCCATCAGGACTGGCCAGCTGTTCCCAGTATTTAGTCCTACTCATTACATTCTAAAATTAGCCGCACAGCGCACTTACGCTGCCTAAGTAAAGAACGATGTTGGCACAATGTGTTATTTTTTTTGGTGTTTTAGACCAGGGCACTTCGTATCAAAGTATTTGTCGTAGAAACTTCGAAAAGGGCTCATTCGATTTGAAATTGGAGTGGCTAGTGTCCTTTTTAATACGTAGTCGAAAGTGATTGGACGGCAGCTAACATCCCTTCCACCCCAATAAAAATTTTGAAATAGCCATTTTGTTCAGCGTAGTGGATTTCCAGATAGAAATTATGTTGTTGAGGAGGACACTCCCCCAAAGCCCTCAGGGCAAGGGTTATAAGTTATGCCCTGGGGGCATATAAGATTTGTATAGAAAGGGTTTTCGTAGAAACTTCAAAAAAGTTCATTCGATCGGAAATTCAAAGGGCTAGTGCTCTTTTTAATAGTCGAAAGTGATTGGAGGGCAACTAACCCCCCTCTCGCGCCCACCTTTTCCCCAAACACATTCAATCAGAATTTTGAGATAGTCATTTTGTTCAAGGTAGTCGAAAGTTCTAAAAATTCTGTCTTTGAGGATGACATCCCCCCCCCAACAGCCCTCAGGGCAAGGGTTATAATTTATACCCTGGGGGCATATAAGGTTTCCAGAGAAATCGTTGTCGTAGAAACTTCAAAAGGGGCTCATTCGATTGAAAATTGAAATGGATAGTGCCCTTTTTAATAGTCGAAAGTGATTGGAAGGCAACTAACACCCCTTCCACGCCCACCATTTATCCAAACATATCCAATCAAAATTTTGAGATAGCCGTTTTGTTGAACGTAGTTGAAAGTTCTGGAAATTCGGTCTTTGAGGATGATAACCCCCTTACAGCCCTTAGGGCAAAGGTTATAAGTTATACCCTAGGGGCATATAAGGTTTTTATTGAAAGCTTTGTCGTAGAAACTTGAAAAAGGGCGTATTCGATTGGAAATTCAAAGGGCTAGTGCCCTTTTTGATATTCGAAAGTGATTAGTGGGGAACTAACCCCTCTGTCACGCCCACCTTTTCCACAAACACGCATAATCAAAATTTTTACATAGCCATTTTGTTCCACGTATTTGAAAGTTTTGTAAATTAGATTTTTAAGGATGAAACCCCCTCCCCACACACACACACACACACAAACACACAAACACACACAGCCCTCAGGGCAAGGGTTGTAAGTTATGCCCTTGGGGCATATAAAGTTCTTATAGAAAGTGTTGTCGTAGAAACTTAAAAAAAGGCTCATTCAGTTAGAATTTGAAAGGGCTTGTGCCCTTTTTAATAGGCTAGTCGAAACTGATTGGAGGGGAACTAACCTCCCTCTTACGCCCACCATTTCCCCAAACATATCCAATCAAAGTTTTGAGACAGCCATTTTTTTCAACGGAGTTGAAAGTTCTGGATATTATGTTTTTGAGGGTGATCACCCCCTCCCCCTCCCAACATCCCTCAGGGAAAGGGTTGTAAGTTATGCCCTGGTTGCATATAAGGTTTTTATAGAGCGTTTTAATAGAAACTTCAAAACTTCGATTGGCTAGTGCCCTTTTTAATAGTAAAAGGTGTTTGGAGGTAAACTAACACCCCTCCCGCGCCCACCATTTCCCCAAAAACATCCAATAAAAATTTTGAGATAGAAATTTTTTTCAACTTAGTTAAAAAGTCCGGAAATTATGTCTTTGCGGATGACTTTCCCCACAGCTAGACCCTGGCGTCGCGCCGGCGGATCGACCGAACGCCGCCGACGATAGGCCCGGTCGAACGCCGCCAAAGGGTCGTAACGCCACCGGCGCGCCGCAGGCACGACGTTGCCGGCAGAGGCGGCGGCGTTCGGTCGACTTTAAATTATTTTTGTGGCAATTCTTTTTTCGTAAACCGCAAAGTCGGAGCTTTTCCTTCTCGTGTGGTTTAGTATTTCGATTTTCCTGATTAGAAATCAAGCAGGGCTTGCGCTATCCCCGAATTTTCGGGTATTTCCCCGAAAATCTATGCGTCACCCCGAAAAATAATCTGGTTCCCCGAATCCCCGAAAATCACGCAATCACGGTGCCACCCCTAGCGATTCATCACCAGTGACTTTCCCTGCCAAATATTACTTTGCATACCATAATTCTTCACTACTCTCTTGTTCATTAATTTTAGTCTCTTTTGTTACTTTGCATAAAAACCAGACAGATGCATAAAAACCTTCAATTGAGACAAAATTTACCTATAGACTAAGGTATGTGCAAGGTTGGGGAATTAAAGATTGAACCGGAAGTTACCCCAAAAATATGATTCATAAATAAATTGCAAATTATTGCCTATAGGGGGGGGGGATAGGGGACTATCATTTTTAAATGATAATACCTCATTTTTTTTTTATTGAAAGCAGGGATGCCAAAAAGATAATTATTTTTTTCATTTAAAGTGGAGACAGAAGAAAATGATATCAAATTCCGTGGGAAACCATTGAAATATTTTGATAGACCCAGGGCCCCCCATTAGGACTTTTTCATTGTCTTGGGTATTTTGCGATTTCTCATAGGCTACTGGCCTTATTTGGCTTTTGTGTGTGCTCCCTTTTAATTAGATTATTTGGATCTTATGGAATGCCATGGCGAATCTATAACTCAGTTTTCCAATAATTTGAGGTATATCTGAATAACTTGGACATTTTTGTTCTTGTCTTTGTACCACTTTACTCATACCCTCAATTTTTTTTTTCAAGGAACACTAAGCTGTTTAACGTTATTTTGCGTGTTTGTTTGGACCATATAGTGACCTAGTTAACTATTAAGTGAATTGTTTTTCTAATGAAGGCTGAGGAGTATCCTATCAAGGTGGTATCCAGAGGGGGGGGGGGGTAGGGAGGTATTACATTTAAATGATAATAGCTCAAAATCTTATTTATTGAAAGCAGGGATCCCAAAAAGTTGATTTTTTTTTAATTTAAAGCATAGACGGCATCCTATCAAGGTGGTATCCAGAGGGGGGAGGGGGGTATTGAGCTATCATATTTAAATGATAATACCTCGATTTTTTTTTTAAAGAAGGGGTGCCGATTAGTTAATTTTTTTTTATTTAAAGCAGAGACGGTATCCTATCAAGATTGTATCCAGTACGGGGGGGGGGCATAGGGAGTTATCATATTTAAGTGATAGTACCTTGATTTTTCTTATTGAAAGCAGGGATGCCAAAAAATTGAAAAGTTGACAAAATTAACAATATTTTCGTGAGTTATACTTGACACAGCACTTGCATGGTTTTACCGTCCAAAGGGAAAGGGGCATATGCGTCCAATCCTTTTTTTTCTTATTGATGAAACGGGTTTACTTTGAAAACATTCATTCATAAGTACCAGGCAGATTCAAACTAAAACGAATTGGTGTGACGAAAGCGATATCGACATCCTCACCTAACGTTGCGCTCGAGTAACAATGGCGCCCTTGGTCCAGTGCCCAAGTTACATTAAAAGGCCAGGTCATAATAAAAGCTTTCAATTTGGGAGGTTCAAGGAGGAGTCTTTGACATTCTTGTGACCTCAGGGTCCTAGATGTTGCAACGTTCTTATGTATCTACAGTGGTTTAGAAAATTCGATCACCCCACAAATGATTAGCAAAAATATGCACAATTATAACATTTGGAATATTATAACACCTTTTTCAAAGCTTTGAAGAAAAGCAAAAAAGTCTAAATACCCCTAACTACGCTTGAAAGCTATTTTAAAAAGAAACTCTTTGGAGATTTCCATGGAAATGACCATAGCAAAAGCCTTGAGCCTGGGTGGGGATCAAAGAGGAGTCTTTGAGTATTTTGACCACAGGTGACTTATTGTTGCGACTTTCTTAAATTTTGTAATTCTTGTGAGCTTTTGGAAATCAAAGCTTAAACTCAATAACTGATACTAAGTGTCCTAAAATTTTGCTTGGATTAAAAGTGACCAACTAGGATGAAAATTTCAACATCTTCCTGGAGCTATTTAAGTATGCATATTATTTCACTTAATTACACTTAAAACTGATGAGCTTTTCATTTTTTACCTAAGAAAATAGCTGGCACTTCATTTTTCTTCATAGCGAATAAACTATTAAGTGTTTTTTTTGTGTCATTGTAATTGAAGTGTTCTCATGTGAAGCGTTCATCATATATTTTCAATTTGATAAATTTACTCCTTTTAGATGCAGTTTATAATTTGACTGATATTAGGTATTTATCAGTTTATAATTTGGAATGAATTTCCAAAAGAAAAAATTAATAATTCCCAAAAGAGCAGCCAAAAGCAATAAAAAAGCAGCAGTTCAGCCTTAGCCTACATGACATATATTCTATAAAGAAGCCAAAAAAACTTTAAAATACATTTTTTTTTTTAAATTGTTATTAAAAACCAGTTTTTGATACAAGAATGCTTCTTAGGAATCCAAAAGAGCAAAAAAAAACAAAAAAAAAACAATCAAAGTCGCCCATTTCAACTGTTTTAAAAGTGACAAAACAGATATAGGCAAAGGGCATTATGAAAAAATTAAGTTTCTAAGTTCAAAGTTATATTCAAAGTTTTTACTCAGATAACTGACGAATTTTGTGATACGGTATTTGAAGTTTTATATGCAGTAATGCTCGATGAAAAAAAACTACTAATTTTGATAAATATTTATGTTAAGAATACATAGCTAATAGATACTTCAACTACTCGTATTATGCAAGGGTTCTGAAACACCACAGCCATTTCGTTTCTATCAGATTTCTACTTCTCTTGATGAATAACGAAGAAGACCAGTTTCCAGCCAGCGACTTGTGAATTTTTGAACTCATGAATAGGCTCGAATCTGTTGTAAATTTAAGCTGTGATTTGAGAAAGACTGATGAAAACATTAATGTTTGCGGTCAACATTGATCGCGCCGGTGGCGCGCCACCGACATATCACCGGCGGCGCGGCACGCTGTATTTGGCCGCCGCCGGTCTTCCCTCATCAGTGTGGCGCCGGGGTCTACCCACAGCCCTCAGCGCAAGGGTTGTAAGTTATTCCCTTGGGGCATATAAGGTTTTATAGAAAGCGTTGTCGTAGAAACTTCAAAAAGTGCTAATTCTATTGGAAATTGAAAGCGCTAGACCCCTATGTAATAGTTGAAAGTGATTGGAGGGCAACTAACGCCCCTATCAAGCCTAAAATTTCCCCAAACACATCCAATCAAAATTTAGAGATAGAAATTTTGTTCATCGTAGTTGAAAGTTCTGGAAATTAGGTCTTTGCCAGCGTTGTCGTAGAAATTCCAAAAAGGACTCATTCAATTGGGAATTGAGAGGGCTAGTGGCTTTATTAGTAGTCAAAAGCGATCGGAGGGTCCCCCCTCCACGCCCATCATTTACCAAAACACTTCCGATCAACATTTTGGTATAGCAATTTTGTTGAACTTAGTTGTAGGGTCCGAAAATTATATTTTTGAGTATGACAACCCCCAACAGCCCTCAGGGCTACGGTTTTAAGTTATACTCTGGGGGCATATAATCTCATAAAATGTATTACGGTAATTACTTGACTAAAAAAAAAAAAAAAAAAAAAAAAAAAAAAAAAAAAAAAAAAAATTGTCTTCCTACTTTAGTAAATGAAATAATTGAGCACTTGATTAAGGTCTAGACCCTACTCATCCATCCAGCTCCCTATGACGAAACAGTATATCCAATCCGATAATCCGAAAATCAAGTCCAAATTAGAGCAAAATCAACATCAATAAGTATACGTCAATGTTCCGAAACCAAGCTATAGCACCTTAAATCTGCAAAAGCTTGATATTCCCAAGGTGATCACTGCATATCGAAAGATTGGACAAATACTTGTTTGTCCGTTTTTGGAAAGGCACGCCTAGCTAGAGTCTCAGGCAGGTTGACCAAGAATTTAAAATTATAATAGGGCCATTAGATTGCCTGGAATGGGAAGTTATGCCCAGGGGGGTATTAAATTTCTTATGGAAGGGATGGTTCTTTAACTTCAGAAGAGGCTCAGTCTTTCTCCCTGAAAAAGACTATGTCAATATAAAATGAACAGAAATTAATCAAAAAAGCTTTTTGCACAAAATAAGTTTTTCAAAAAAAAGTAAAGAACTCCATTAAACCAAAACTGAACAAAAATAGAATCAAATAATCTACCAAGCATACAACTACCACAAATCAGTATCAATAAATAAATGAAACCCAAAACAAACAGAAATTAATATAAGTCAAACTCAAAACGAGCAGAAATTGATCTGAGTAGGGTTCTAAACCATATACTTTCGAAAAGCCAAAATGTAATTTGTACTTTACTGAGAAAAATTCTTTTAGATGTTTTTACTTATAGCTTTAAGAAAACAAAAATTAATTAGGATTTTAAGGAATAAATATCAGCATATGTATATTAAACTGACAATGCACATTTTTTCAGTAAATTCATTTGAATTTTTTTTCAGTAAAGTACAAATTATATTCTGGTTTTTAGAAAGACCATGTCAATACAAAATAAACAGCAATTAATCAAAAAAAAAGTTTTAAAAAAAAAAGTAAGTTTTAAAAATAAGTTTTTCAAAAAAAGTAAAGAACTCCATTAAACCAAAAATGAAGAAAAATAGAATCAAATAATCTACCAAGCATGCAACTACCACAAATCAGCAGCAATAAATAAATGAAACCCAAAACAAACAGAAATTAATTTAAGTCAAACTCGAAACGAGCAGAAATTGATCTGAGTAGGGTTCTAAACCCTATACTTTCTAAAAGCCAGAATATAATTTGTACTTTACTGAGAAAAATTCTTTTAAATGTTTTCACTTATAACTTTAAGAAAACAAAAATTAGTTAAGATTTTAAGGAATAAATATCAGTATATGTATATTAAACTGACAATGCACATTTTTTCAGTAAATTCATTTGAATTTTTTTTCAGTAAAGTACAAATTATATTCTGGTTTTTAGAAAGTATAGGGCTAAGAACCCTACTCAGATTAATTTCTGCTAGTTTTAAGTTTGACTTATTTTAATTTCTGTTTGTTTTGGGTTTTATTTATTTATTGATACTGATTTGTGGTAGTTGTATACTTGGTAGATTATTTTATTCTATTTTTGTTCATTTTTGGTTTAATAGAGTTCTTTATTTTTTCTTGAAAAACTTATTTTGTGCAAAATATTTTTTGGATTAGTAACAACCATAAGCTGAAGTAAGGCCATATGTTTGGTTTATTATCATGTAAATTTATATTTGCTCAGCGTGCAAAGTATAGTGTGCAAATATGATAGTTAATCATTTCAAAATCAAATCATAATCATTTCATAATCGTTTATCAGTGCTAATCACCATGCTAGAACACAATTGGGCAACGGACTGTTCCATCCAGCCAATTCACAAGGATAACTTGTAGTTCAAACTGATACTATTTTTTTAAAACGTAAAACCGACAACGGATGTAGGAAAATGTCAAAAATGTTAGCACAGAAATGATTCAATGCAGCCGTTGAGAAACGGAAACCAGCATCAGATCTGAATAAAAAAAGTTTTGTTTTTCAACTAAAATTAATAAACAAGATCAACTTAAAATGAACGGGAATTATTCCATATTTAAAGGGGACTGTCCCACCCTCAACCCTGGTTCTTTACGTTAGTGTCTTAAACGTCTTTAAAAATACATAACATTGAAATTCAACGATCCTTGTCTTTGAAGAGCCTCTCGCAAAGCATTATGACCAAAAGCGAAACTTTTATGTAAAGAATGAAGGTTGAGGATATGGCAGCCCCTCTTATGTACAAATAATTTCTGTTTATTTTAATTTTTAATCTTCCTCCTTACTTTTGAGTTGAAAAAACTTGTCTTTTGTTTGATATCTGACTGTTTTTCAAATCGGGCCAGGAAAACCTCTCCCTGTGCAAAATTTCCGTGGAACTTCCCCCCCCCCGAAATCTTTCCTCACCACTGAAAATTATCCCCTTGGAAAACCCCCCTTAGAAAATCCGTTCCCAAAATATTTTTGTATATTTTCCAATAACAAATACTATATGTATGCAATGGGCAAATTGCACAATTTATAGACCTTTTTATTATGTTGAATCAAATAGCTATTCTCAAAATTTTGATCTGATACATTTTGGGAAAAAGAGGACATAGGAATAAGGATATTTACACTCCATTGTTTATACTTAAAAGGGATACTAGAACTATCAATTTCTATTCAAATGAGCCCTCTTCCGATGGTCAAGGACCATTGTTTGACAAGATCACCCCTGGGAAAAAAAATTCAATAAACACGAATCCGCTATTTTTTTTTTTTTTGACGAAAAACACAAAGTTCCACATTTTGGCAGATCAGAGCTTGAAACCTCTTTAGGAGGGTCCTCTGATATGATGAATCTGATGATGTGATTTTCGTGAATATCGCTCAACTTTTTGGGGGTGTTTTCCTCCTTTCCGAAAATTGAGAAAATTTTCTCAGGCTCGTAACCTTTGATGAGTTATATTAATTTATTTATATGGAATTAGCATCAAACCTTTTGATGTGTCTATTGTTATCAAAATTCTACTTTCAGTGTTTCGGTCATTATTGAGCTGGGTCACTCCTTACTTACAGTTCACTACGACGCAATGGTTGATACTTAAACAGAGTATTCGTAGGAATAAAATAAATAGAGCTCTAAAATCCAATGAAAATGTTTCTTAGCTATTAAACCAATATGACGCATAAACCTGCAGCAAAAAACGGATGAAATTGGCGGAGCACGCAAATAAAGTCGTTTTTGCGTAAAAACGCAACAAAATGAACCAAGGATCAGCATGGGGCAAAACTTTGTCCGCCTTATTTTTGGCTTGCTTTTCAAAGGCTTTGGCTTATCTTGGCTTGTTTTCAAAGGCTCTGACTTACTTGTTGGTGAAATGTCTGCAGGATTGCCACTCCTAGTGGTTTATCACTGTTTCTAGTGATTTTTATGTTAACTAGTGATTTTTTCTAGCTAGTGATTTATGGTGATGTTTGCTCTAAAACTAGCGATTTTTTCCTAAATTTAGTGACTTTTCACGATATAGTATGTAGATTCATGATTCAATCGAACAAATCATACAAGCAGCTAATTAATAAAAAAAAACACAAAATAGTGACTCACTACAGTTCCTACAGTCATATGTTCCAGATTAGCATATATCCAAATATACCGCTTTTGAAACTTACGATTTCCCACCATATATCCATATCAGATGACCCAAGAGTTTTATCTTCATGATAATAGGCAAACTTAGTTAATCGCAAAATTGAAAATATTTTCTATACTTCCTGTTTTAGAACATTTGCTGAGGTCGAATTTTTGCCTTGATATTTACGTTTTTTTCTCTGTAATCTATCAGTTCTAAATTAGATTTTCTTCTGTTAAAACCTTTGAAAGTAGAGTAAATGGTGGATATAAATACACCCTCTATATCTGCAAATAGAATAGAAATGGAGTAATTGAAAAATAAGAAGGTAGATATACAATAAACATAATTTTCTAAATAAAAAAAAGAAATCACTGAAGAAGAAAATAGGGCTTTGTGCTTTTTATGATAAGATTTTTAATATAACTAGATAGATTAAATCAATTGTAGTTTCATGATTGAATTCGGTTGGAAGTAAGAGGGGAGTATCTTCTCTAGGAATTGTCTGATGATTTTAATTTCTACTTCTAATATCTAATCGAAACTCCAATAATTCTCAAAATTCTCTTATTTGTAATTGAAACACCTAATAAGCGCAGATAACGTCCTATTCATTATGTTTTTGGATTTATGTGCTAATATATCAAACAGTTTGTGGTAACTAACTGTAAGAATGGAGCTATAAAGTTCAATAGTAACTGAAATTCCAGAAACGGAATTTTGATATCAATCAGTATGCCATCGGCTTATTATGTTGATTTCAAATATATAAGATTCATTAAGCTTAGTTTTACTCATAAAAGGCTAAAAAACTGTAAAAATTCGCCTGATTTTTGGAAGATTTTTGAAAAATTTGCCAATAAAAGTGAAAGGATTTTAATTTAAATGAAACCATTGAATTTGGCGTATCAGAGAACGCCGAATAGGTTTGAAGCCCCTATCTGCACAAGTGTTGAATTTTGTATTGTTTGCCAGAAGAAAAATCACGGATGCGTGTTAATTTGTTTTTTTCCCAGGGGCGGTCGTATCGAACCAACGTTTCTAGAATATCTGGAAAGGACTCATTTAAACGGATATTAAAACTTCTGACATCCTTTTTATTTGACCAAAAAGATTGGACGGTTACTAGCCTCCCCCCTCCCACGGCCCTTTTTCCCCAAAAATTGTTCGACCAAAAGTTTGAGACAGCTATTTTGTTTAGTAAAGTAGAAAGGCTCCAAAATTATACGTTTAGATTTAACATGACCCACGCAGCCCCTGAGGATAGGTCTGGGGATGAAAGTATGCTAAATATAATTTGCTAAGGATAATGTACGATCTATGACAACCAGTTTCACAGCCATAAAGATAGATAACGGGTGACAGAACGCATTGGACTTGTATAACTTGGTCTATATATTTGCACATAAGGAGGATGGGGCAAGGTTAGATTAAGTTACTTTACCTTCACACACCCTAATGTGCAAATATATAGCCAAAATTGTATTTTTATATAAACTAAAGTATTATATTTTCATCATATTTTGGCATATTATTAGGATTAACATAACTTTACTTATTGGGTGTGTTCCGTATATTTAACAAGTGCCACTTTTTTTAGGAAGCAATAAGACCGATGCTTATCGAAAGTTGTGAAGAGTGGGAAACATTTTTTCCCTGAAATTATAAAAAGGCCATTTTCAAAATTGTCACTGGTTTCCCGGTAATTATATTAGCTCAACTAGAATAAAAAGCAAAATAATTTCTATATTTTTCGGGAAAAAACTGGGGTTTCGGCTCGACAAGGAAAAAAAAGAAAAAGTTTCGATTAGATCACCGATAACCCATTGTCAGTTATTGGGGTACAAGCCAAGGGTACAAATTCGCGAAAATACAGGGGAGAGGAAGGATTTTGTTCTATTCTCTGCATAAGAATGCAAAAAGACATTTCTCAATATTTCAAGGGTATTTTTCGTTTGAGAAGAAACAAACCATCAACCTAAAGGTATTTTTCCACATCTAGAGGGTAACTTTACCCCCTTCTTGTAGGTGTACCTGTATAGAACATAGTAAAGAAACAAAACAATTATTAATTACAATGATAAAGAGTATTATTATTCTAGTGATTTCTGGTCAATTTATGTGCTAATTTAGTGATTTTTTTCAAGAATAGAGTGAGTTTTTTCTCACTGGACGGCAGCCTGACTGGCTGGAGTTAAAGAAGAAACGGAAGAAAAAGACAACCTTCATTAAGCATAAATGATTGATGGCTAAAATGAT
Organism: Artemia sinica; assembly: GCA_027921565.1. Taxonomy (NCBI): domain Eukaryota; kingdom Metazoa; phylum Arthropoda; class Branchiopoda; order Anostraca; family Artemiidae; genus Artemia; species Artemia sinica. The sequence continues at coordinate 7,209,221 of CM051272.1, read as the reverse complement.
TCTTGATTATCTATTATTATCAATCACTTTTGGGTTAAGTGTGGTAATAAATAATATAATATGCTTAATTTTTCATTACACCGTTTGACTTTTTTTTTATTGCAAATATAGAAAATGCAGCTTATTTACTGACTCAATGATAGGCCATTCAGTGTTCAGTAAATTTTCAGCAGTTCATATTATTGACTTACAAATAAAGTGAACATGCTACTCAATGCCTTTTTTAATGCTCTTTACGAATATAATAATCATTTTTGTTGGATATGAATTTTACCCCCACCCCTAGGCTAGGCTATATATACCAATTCAGGGTAGCCTATATATTTGCACATTACGGGGGGGGGGGGGAATTTGAAACTTATCTCTCGTTTACATCAGAAATAAACTTTACCCCCACCCCCCTAATGTGTAAATATGGGAAATTTTTACCAAATCATATTATTGACTTACAAATAAAGTGAACATACCACTTGATACCTTTGGTCAATATATACCAAATCATATTATTGAGTTTCAAATAAAGTGAATACACCATTCAATGCCTTTTCTTATGCTGATTACGAATATAATAAGCATTTCTATCAGAAATGAATTTCAGCCCCCCCCCCCCTATATAGGCTATACCTAACCTAACCCTGAATTGGGATATATAGGGGGGGAGGCTGAAATTCATTTCCAATAGAAATGCTTATTATATTTGTAATCAACATAAAAAAAAGGCATCGAATGGTGTATTCACTTTAGTCCTAACTCAATAATATGATTTGGTATATATTGACCATACCTTTTTTATACTCTTTCCAAGTATAGTAATCATTTTGTCAGAAATGAATTTTTAAAAATTCACCTAAATATGTATCCTGAAATGGTATATATAGCCTAGGGGTGGGGGTAAAACTCATTTCTGACAAAAATGATAATTATGTTGGGAAAGTGCATAAAAAAGAGCATAGAGTAGTATATTTACCTTATTTGTAAGTCAGTAATATGAACTGCCAATAATTTACTCAATGTTCTGTCTGAAAACAGAATAGCCTACACTTTCATACTTAGCCTATCAAAAGAGCCTTCAAATAAGGCAGGCTAATTTGTCAGAATTTAAAAGGGTTTTTACCATAAATGAAGGTTAAATGGTAAATTTATACCACAGTTTATAGACAGTAAGCTTATTGCAGATAATTTCTGGTCTTTGGTCTTGGTGCAAACAAAAAGCTCTCTCACTTGTTTCTGCCTTAGCAGATTAGTTTGTTATCATCAATCACTGAGAAATGGCTACCAAGTGCATTATTTGTAATAGCGGGTTTCCACTTGTTTTGTGTCCAAGAGAAATCTGACTTGTCTACCGGCAAAAAGATCTGATAATGCCTATGTTTCTATCTGCAAAAACGTTCTCCGGAGCACTGGCACCCCTGTCCGGGTTTTTATAATGGGAGAGATAGAGAATGATCATACTGCGAATTCTATAAACTATGATTTATACATAGCATAATTATATAATTTAGCTAGGAGAAAAGTGAATACCTATAGGCTAATCACTTTAGGAATTGTTGGAATTGCTGGAAATGAATCTGCTGATAATATGGCTAAGTGGGGTATTTTAAATGGCCAGAGTGTAAGTGTAAAACCCACACAAAGTTATTATATAACATGTATTTATAATGTAGTATGTGATAGGGAGAGAAATGAGTACATTAGAAATTGTATAAACCCAATTTTAGAGCTTTATGATTATAGGCCACCACCTGATGGACTAGTACATGATATTAGATTTGTTGCTACTACTATTTTCAGATTGAGGACAGGACATGCCAAAACCCATTCAGTTTTGCATAAGTGGGACAGAGCTGACTCTCTGTACTATGATATTTGTAATGAGTATGATGATGTTAGACATATCCTAATGAAGTGTAGGAAATATGATGTACAAAGAAATGTATTTAGAAGTTTAATTTTAAAGTATTTCAGTGCATTTACAATGAGAGCCTTGGTCATGCTAAGTCCCCTAAGTGGGCCCATAGAAAGGCTATATCTTTATTGACTAAGTATATAAAAAATTGTAATCTGCATAATGTTCTGTAATATTTGTATTTTAATTTTTTTTTTTTTTTTTTTTTTTTTTTTTTTATAGATATGTTACTTGACCATGCCAGAATGTGATGTGTAAAAAGGTGTCAGTGCTTTAAATATGAACACTCTGTACAATGTCTTAGTACAACCCCATGATAGTTAAGTGTTGACATGGCCTGTGCCAAACATATATTTGTGTGATTCAAAGTGACATGGCTCCATTTAGGGCCAAAAATTTAATAGAGGATAGCACATATACAAGTGGTTGATTTGCTCAAACATCAACTAAACAGCAACAGCATAAATGATTGATGGCTAAAATGATTCTTGATTATCTATTATTATCAATCACTTTTGGGTTAAGTGTGGTAATAAATAATCTAATATGCTTAATTTTTCATTACACTGTTTGACTTTTTTTTTATTGCAAATATAGAAAATGCAGCTTATTTACTGACTCAATGATAGGCTATTCAGTGTTCAGTAAATTTTCAGCAGTTCATATTATTGACTTATGAATAAAGTGAACATGCTACTCAATGCCTTTTTTTAATGCTCTTTACAAATATAATAATCATTTTTGTTGGATATGAATTTTACCCCCACCCCTAGGCTATATATACCAATTCAGGGTAGCCTATATATTTGCACATTGGGGGGGGGGGGGGGGGGTAAAGTTTAAACTTATCTCTTGTTTGCATCAGAAATAAACTTTACCCCCACCCCCCCTAATGTGTAAATATGGGTAAATTTTTACCAAATCATATTATTGACTTACAAATAAAGTGAACATACCATTTGATGCCTTTTTTATGCTCTTTCCAAATATAGGAATCATTTTTGTCAGAAATGAATTTTTTAAAATTTACCTAAATATGTACCCTGAAATGGTATATATAGGGGTGGGGTTAAAATTCATTTCTGACAAAAATGATAATTATATTGGGAAAGTGCATAAAAAAGGCATAGAGTAGGGTAAAGGTGCCGATGATTTGACAGATTTTGTAAAAAACTAGTTTTTTCTACTCTAGAAGTCTTAATTTAAAGACTTTTGGTTTGAAAAGGGTTTCAGTATGTAGGACAAACATCTAGCCAATTTTTTTGCAATAAATAAGCAAGTAACAGCAGTTTGAACATACCATACATGAAAAATTGTTGGTAGCTCCTTTTTGTCAATAACAGGAAACTGACTGAATTAAATGTTCTTTTCTTATCTGGGTGTACCCGATATTGTGTTAACGTTTTCTATCATTGAAATACAAAAACGGCTTCAAGAGATGGCGCTCCAAGTCACGGCTAAGCAGAGTTATTCCATTTTGAAGGAAAATTTCGACAGGGGTTACAAAATTGCACTGTCAAATCATTGGTACCTTTAACCTAGTATATTTTCATTATTTGTAAGTCAGTAATATCAGCTGCCAAAAATTTACCCAATGTTCTGTCTGAAAACAGAATAGCCTACACTTTCATACTTAGCCTATCAAAAGAGCCTTCAAATAAGGCAGGCTAATTTGTCAGAAGTTAAAATGGTTTTTACCATAAATGAAGGTTAAATGGTAAATTTATATATAGCATAATTATATAATTTAGCTAGGAGAAAAGTGAATACCTATAGGCTAATCACTTTAGGCCTACTTTTATGCTCTTTTCAAATTTAATAATTTCTTCTTGGGCAAATTCCATAATCAGAAAGTTTTTATGACCACCCCTGCTGCTAAAACCTTAGATGTCAACAGAGCTGTTCCTAGGGTTGGTGATGCCTGCAGAAAAATTAATTACAGCACCCCTCCCAACTAATATATATGCCAATAAAACCCAAAGTAAAGGGAAAAATTGGATCAAGTTGATAATACTCCAGTCACAGGGCCCCCCAAGCCACTGCACCCAGGACAACTGCCCTCTTTGCCCCCCCCCTTTAGAACAGCTCTTTATGTTAAGTATAGGCAACTTGCATAATTTACAGCCCTTGCCCTGGGGGCTGAAGGTTTTGTCAATCCTGGAAGCATAGTTGTGCCTCTGAAAAGGCCATAGAACATCCAGTTTCAAATCAAATGAGCCTCCTTAAAAGTTTATACAACCACCCCTTCCACAAAAACCTTATATGCTAACAATAGGCAACTTGCATAACTTACAACCCTTACCCTGGGGGCTAAGGGGCTGTCAATGCCAGAAGCATAATTATTTGACCTTTGGACTATTCTGAACAAAATAGCTATCTCAAAACTTTGATCAGATACATTTGGGGGGAAAGGGTATAGGAGGAGGGTTGCTGGTTGCCCATTCTGATCAGCATATTTCCTTTAAAAGTGGTCATGTACTACAACTTATATAATATATTGTTCAAAAATGATTAGTAAAAATGAATTAAAGTGAAAAATGGAGAGTCTCATTAATAACCTAGACAGTTTCAGTAAATTTGGAGTTTTTTTCCATTATTTAGCTAGGTAGAAGGTGAACACACAACTGAATGTGTCTTCTTATGCTCTTCCTAAACATACTAATCACTTCCTTTGCAAATTTTACTTTCAGCCCTTAAAGTGACACCTTGTTCCATATTAGACTATGGTTACCAGACATTTCAAAAATTATCTTAAAACAATCATAGGTACTTACTTATCACATTTCTAAAAGAATATTGATTCATTTTAACTCCCCCCTCCCATCCCTGATTGATAAGTATATAGTCTGCTGTTTATATTCAAGCTATATTTGTAAATAGCATGACTCTTTACTTCCATGCTATTTTACAGGAAGTGCTGATCAATCAGTAGGAAGAAAACAGTCATGCTATTCAAAAAGATGGTGTGAATATTTACATAGTGGGTTGGATATTTGTCCACCAGGCAGAGAGCAGATAGATGAAGCAATGCATTTTTATCATTAAGATAAGGCAGTGTTTAAGATTGTTTCAAAATAGCTTGAAGCTAGAATGTCTCTTGCCTCTCTATATTTTAAAAAAGACATAAAAGTTCTTGAAGATGTGCAGAGACAAGCCACTAAAGTGATATCTGGCATGCAAGAGCTTTCCTACCCTGTAAGACTATCAAAGCTGAATCTCCCTATACTTGTTTACAGGCTAAATAGAGGGGATGCCATTTTAGCCTTTAAGTTATTGAGAGCTAATATTCTCCCAGCATTATTCCCTACTGTTGGTACCAATTCAAGAACTAGAGGTCATCACCTGAAATTTGTCAAGCAGTCTACATTATCTAGAGTCCATACTCAATTCTTCTCAATACATATTGTCAACAATTGGAACAAATTATCTATTGAAACAGTTACTGCTGAATCTGTTGATGTTTTAAAACAAAGGCTAGATACTGAGTGGTCCTTCAGAGAGTGTAAAGTCAATTGGGATGCTACTGAAGATGGAACAGCACCTGGTCAGCAGCAAACCTTGCATACAACTAGTCATCATTCCAGAGCTCAATAAGGAGGAATCCTTAAATTGCTCCTAGCTGCAATTTAAGGTAATAGCTTTCAGTATTTTTTTATTCATTTTCTACTGGTAAATAATAAGGAACAAGGCATCACTTTAAGGGTCCCTCTATGGGCTCGAAATAAAATTTGCAAAGAAAGTAAACAGCATATTTGGAAAGAGCATCAAAAGATGCATTTAATGTTATGTTCACCTTCTACCAAACATGCAGGCATGTTTATGTTGAGGGGCTTTAACTTTCTGAAGAAACCAATGCTATCTTGGGATTTTTGAATGTGTAATAGCCCTACTCTTCTGACTAGTCCATTATATCAAACAGTACTACAGACAAATGTGTAAACAATGGGCATATACCATGCTTATATAAAAAGAAGATTGAAAAACTAAAACATGTTAACAAAGATATTGTTATTGAAAATTTTTTAATCTTTTATCAGTTTCTACAATGGTTGGACACCAGAGAAGTCTGATTCCATAGACCCATTAGAGGAATTTGTGTATAAACAGTTCATGTGGCATGTGTATTGCTTGAACCAGACTGAGACATAGTTCTCAATTGCACCTAGCTTTTGGGATGTGCCTCTGCAAGTGTAACTAGTTTTGAGAGGGTTAGATTTGAGCCTGCTTGAAGGGGATTCTGTGTTTAGTTGTTTTATTGTCATAGACTGCTAGAAAGATTACATGCTGGATGATTTTGAAATCATCCATTTTGATGGATGATTATCCATGAACATGATGGATGTCTGCAGGAAAGATTGTTCTTATAATTTTGAAAATTAATAGTCTTATGAGGGGTTTTTCCCTTAAAATGGAGCTCAGAATTGATCTTAAGATATGCTTGGGTATTTGAGTTTTGATCAGAGATAGGAACAGCTTGATTAGTTTTGATTAGTGAAATTATTTTTCTTTTCTTTGAATTTCTAGGCTGCATGTCCTGGGAATCTTTTTCAGTAATGATTTGATAAGCTTCAATTTCAGTTATAATATTCCTTGTTTATCACAGTTATAAGTCTATGACTGTCTTGAAAGAACTTTGACTAAGGAGTAAGAGGTATTGGGGATAATACCTGCATTCAGGTGAGAATCAGTGGAGTATGGCCTTGAAGAGGGATGGGGGATGCTGCTCCTCTTCATCATGAAACATAATTTTGGGGGAGTTTTTTTTTATCATTTCTCAAGATTAGTAATCCAATTGCTAATATACAAGATTACTTGCTGTAGTACTCCACTTCAGTTATCGTTGTTTATGATACAGGGTTTGTCTGGAAAGTAATAGGACTGAGTTGATTTAAAAACATTTGTTGAACCAGTCATTACAATTCTTTAAAAACTTTCAAAATAGGCTCCTTCTGCGTCAATGTAGCACAGCCAGCATGATTTCCAAGCATTAAAGGTGTCACAGTATGCATTCTCCAGAATAACCTTGAGAGCTGTGGTGCATTCTGCTTGGATCCCCTCTGTTGCCTCAAAATGCCTTTATCAGGCGAGGAAACAAAAAAAGTCTGGGGGGGGGGGGCACATGTGGACTGTAGGGCGGCTGTGGAAGCATTGGGATGCCAGCCTTGGTCAGGTAGCTGTTCACAAGAAAAGCAATATGAGCTGAGCATTGTTATGTTGCAACTTCCAGTCAACTGTGATGTCTTGTTGGACCTGATTGACCCTTCTTTTGTGTCTCTTGAGCACTTCCACATAAAACTTGGCATTGACAATTTGTCCAGGAGGAACAAATTCATGGTGGACAATGCCTTTGATGTCAAAAAAGACAATGATCATTGTTTTCACATTGGGTTTCCTCATTCTTGCCTTTTTTGGGCAAGAAGACGCCAGGGTGTGCTGCTTGGAAGATTGCCTCTTTGTCTCGGGATCATACTCAAAGATCCAGGATTTGTCACCTGTGATTACTTAATTCACAAATTGGGGGTCACTATCACACATGTTCAAATTTTCTTCACTTTCTTCCACTTGCTCCAATTTCTGGTCATCAGTGAGCACTTTTGGGACCATCTTTGTGCACACCTTGCACATGTTCAAATGCACCGTCACAATGTCACGAACAACAAATTTTGGTAAATTTAACTTTTTGGCAGTTAAACAAATATTTAATAGATGGTCTGAGTTCAAAACTTTGCACACACAAGTCACATTGTCGGTGTTTGTCAAAATTAAAGGTCTTCCAGCACTGTCTTCATCAGCAACCTCTTCCTGGCCCTCCAAAAAGGCCTGGTGCCACTGAGACACACCACTTCTTGCTAGAGCAACATCTGGGTAAGCCTGCTTGATCATATCAAATGCCTCTGTTGCAGATTTACCAAGTTTACACAGAATTTAATCATGTACCTCTGCTCTAACTAATGTTGCATTTTTGGCTTGCACCACTCACAGAAACACATTCACGCAAAAATGTCTGTCCTGACTCTCCAGGTGCTCAGAGACAACTGACCAGCCACTCGTTTGGTAGCTAGGAACGCCCTCTACCGAATCCAGTCAGCACACGCACACTCCAAAGTACAGTCGCAGCGCAAAAAAATCAGTCCTATTACTTTCTGGACAAACCCTGTAGATAATGCAAGTAATAATTGATAGCAAGTCAAGGAGGCACACTTGTGCCTCTATAAAGAGGCGACCCACCACAATGTTAAGCGATTTCAGGTCCTAGAGGTCGCAGAGAGACGGCGGTAATCGCATTTTGTAGCCCAAGCTCAAACTAAGAAACTTGCAAAATTTCATCCTCCTCCGACTTTATCTTCATGGGGTAAACTGGGCCGGAAGTTTGGACCCTCCCACCACATCCCCCCTTTAACGTTGTCCGATTGGGCTGAAATTTAGAGGTTAAGCTTTCCTAGGGCCCGGGAGCTTATCCTCGAAATTTCAGCTCAATCCGATCACTCCTTCCCTGTTTTCAAAAAACCAAATATAGCCACTTAAAATTCATTTCTTTTTTTTTCTTAGCCACGTCTACAGGCCACAGTTGGCAACGGATCCGGTTGAATGAGGACTCATTCGAAGCAGAATTCGACCTGTTAGGGCCTTTTGATATTTTCAGACCGAAAAAATTATCCCCCGAATTTACATTTACGAAAAACCTTAGTTTTTTTCAAATAATACAGATAAACAGGTTAGACATGCTTTGTTATGAAAATATCTGCGCGTCAATTTTCATAACAAAGCATGTCTAACCTGTTTATGTGTATTATTTGAAAAAAACTACGTTTTCTAAAGAGTTAAAGAGGCTGAGTTACAAGGTCAACCCTTAAAACGTATAGGGATTAGGAGGCACAGTTGGGGGGGGGCTGTTAAAGAGGCTGAGTCACAAGTTCGAACCTTAAAACGTACAGGGATTAGGAGGCACCCTGTACGACGTGATTTGAGTATTCAGGAATTAAAAGCCTTAACACAAGAATGTTCAAGAGCGGGGGGTTTGGGGGGCGGCAGCCCCCCAACTTCAACTCCTGACACGATCAGCTAACAGTTAGTCAAGCAATAATAAGTAATAAACTGTACAAAAACGTGCAGAAATTATTTGAAAAAAACTACGTTTTCTAAAGAGTTAAAGAGGCTGAGTTACAAGGTTGAATCTTAAAACGTACAGGGATTAGGAGGCACAGTTGGGGGGCTGCCGCCCCCCAAACCCCCCGCTTTCGCAGCCTTTAAATAAAAAAAAAAGTTTTTTAAACTGAAAGTAAGGAGCGACATTAAATCTTAAAACGAACAGAAATTATTCCGTATATGAAAGAGGCTGTGCCCTCCTCAACGCCTCGCTCTTTACGCTAAAGTTTTATTGTTTAAAAAAAGAGTTGTGAGAAAGTCAAACTTTAGCGTAAAGAGCGAGGCGTTGAGGAGGGCACAGCCTCTTTCATATACGGAATAATTTCTGTTCGTTTTAAGATTTAATGTCGCTCCTTACTTTCAGTTTAAAAAACTTTTTTTTTATTTAAAGGCTGCGAAAGCGGGGGGTTTGGGGGGCGGCAGCCCCCCAACTGTGCCTCCTAATCCCTGTACGTTTTAAGGTTCGACCTTGTAACTCAGCCTCTTTAACTCTTTAGAAAACGTAGTTTTTTTCAAATAATATGTAATTAGGATGAGTTCACTACAAGATTTGGGGAAATATGTTTAGTAGGAAAAATATATGATGTAATCATGGGTGTAGCTTCTTTTCTGGGGAGCATCTGGTATTTTAATGAAGGGTGGGTGGCTGAAGTTATATTGGCAGTTCACAAAACCTTACATTGCTTACAAGTTCTATCATACCAATGAAATCTTTATTAATAAGTAATCACCAAAAATCATAAATCCTCAATAAGCTTCAGTATTAATCCATCTTCTTGGATTAGAGCTAAATCTTTCCAAAACATTATGGATAATTGCTTTTTGTTTGACATTTATTCTGTCATTCCAGCTATTTATTTCCAGCTTTTTTAAGCATCTACCTTTTATCAACTGTTTTTTTAACCATCTACCTTTTTTCAACTGTTTTTTCAACCATATCTAGTGTAAATTTGAAGTTCTAGGGGGGGGCAGCTGCCCCCCTTCTGTACGCCCATGGATGTAATATTGATTAAGAAAAGGTATCGTTGTTATCATGAGTATTAAACTTAAATTGGTGTAGCAGGGATGAAATTTTCATAGTTGAGAAGGGGGTGAAAAATCCCTCAAAATTTGGCCCCAGGATGAAACTTTTACCATTGACTTTATTAGGTATACAACCTCTTGTGTTTAGATTTTTGGACTCCAAAGCAAAAAAAAACTGCTAAAAAGCTGAAAATTGGGGGGGGTGTAAAGTGTATTCTTCAATATCTAGGGGAGGACACATTTTGTTTTCTCAATGGTTTTCAATGAAAATACAAAAATATGCATTTTCCAAAGAAAACATCTTCCAAAAAATATTTTTCAAAGATTATGTGGGCACACCCCTCCCCTGCCCCAATTGACGCCACTGTACTTGTACACTCTATTTAACAGAAACCACAATAATTGACTTGAGCAAACAATCATTTGAAATGACATCTTGAGCCAAGCAAAGTTTTATCACCACATCTCGATGGTGGCAATTAGTAGCACACAATGGCAACAACAAATAAGTTAGAAATAGTCAGATCTGGAAAATAAAAAACTATTACATTGGATTTGGTATGCTTACAAACTCTTACACATAGAATTTCAGCTCCTTGGCCCCTCAAGCTATACAGTTAAGGTCTTTTCTTTTTTTATGCTGCTTTTAAAACTGTTAATGTACTCTTGCTTGATTTAAGCAAAATGAAGAAAGCTGAGAAAGGGTTACATTGAAAGTTGATGCTGATTTCTGTTATGTGACAAGGGATGGTGCCACTATGATAATGACTATTATTCTTTAGAATGGGTAGAGCTAGAAAATGAAACTGTTAATTTTAGTCCTGGCATGTCTAAAAACCCTTAACACCTGGATTTTAGCTTCTCGGCTTTGTGATTTTAGGAAAAACAACATCTCCTGCTTATTTTTAATTCATGTATTTTGAAACTTGCTTCCACTAACTTTTCCTTTTTGTGGATTTACTATAACTGAACAATTTTCAAATGTGGGGAATTAGTGTTCAGAACTATTTTATACAGAAATTAGCCTTAGAAAAATTTTCTTTTGATGTAGGAGGTTGATTTCTTGCCACTAACATTTAGTTTCCCTAGGCTTTCCTCTGGACAAATCTAAGAAATAGAGGCATTTTTTTCCTATCTGCTCACGTGCATGATTGATTATTTAAGACTTTAATTGTAAAAAGACTGTAATTTCTTATTGTCTTTAATATCATGCTGGACCCCCCTCCTCTTCATGGAAAATTCTTCCTGAAAATATCCCCTGCCCCTTAGTAGAAAGTTGTTTGGAAATCCCCCTTCATGGAAAATTCTTCCTGAAAATATCCCCCACCCCTTATTAGAAAGTTGTTCCTGCAGAAAATTCCCTCTGGAGGATTTATCCTGTGCAAAACACCTCCATGGAGAATGTATCCGGTGGAATCCCCTCCCCCTGCGGGAAGATACTCTAGACAATTCCAAACTGATAAAAATATCCCCCTGGACAATTTCTCATAAAATCTCCACATGTAAAATTGAGTCGGCAAAGAGAAAGGAAGGCAGATAAAAGAATTTTGTAAAGGAATTCTGGTAAATTCTCCCAGTTTAAAATTTTCCTTGGAAAGCTCATCCCCAGAAACTTTTGTCCCTATGGAAAATTACCCCTGTGGAAAATCCTCCCAGCAGAAAATTCTTAGGTCAAATTCTTTTTTAACTAAGAAAATTCTTTTTACCTCTTTCCTCGTTTTACTCGTTCTTAGGTATTCTAGAGCATTTCCTCTTGTTAATTCCGAAAAGTGTAGGTTTTCATTAGATATCACATATCATTATTTTATATAAGTGAAATGGAATATATATATATATATATATATATATATATATATATATATATATATATATATATATATATATATATATATATATATATATATATATATATATATATATATATATATATATATATATATGTATATATAGACCCCGGCGCCGTGTCGATGAGGGAAGACCGGCGGCGGCAGGGCAAAAAACAGCACGCCGCGCCGCCGTTAAGACGCCGGCGGCGCGCCGCCGGTGCGATCAATGTTGACCGCAAACATTAATGTTTTCATCAGTCTCTCAAATCACAGCTTAAATTTACAACAGATTCGAGCCTATTCATGAGATCAAAAATTCACAAATCGCTGGCTGGAAACTGGTCTTCTTCGTTATTCATCAAGAGAAGTAGAAATCTGGTAGAAACGAAATGGCTGTGGCGTTTCAGAACCCTTGCATAATAAGAGTAGTTGAAGTATCTATTAGCTATGTATTCTTAACATAAATAATTATCAAAATTAGTAGTTTTTTTCATCAAGCATTACTGCATATAAAACTTCAAATACTGTATCATAAAATTCGTCAGTTATCTGGGTAATAACTTTGAATATAACTTTGAACTTAGAAGCTTAATTTTTTCATAATGCCCTTTGCCTATATCTGTTTTGTCACATTTAAAACAGTTGAAATGGGCGACTTTGATATTGATTGTTTTTTTTTTTTTTTTTTTGCTCTTTTGGATTCCTAAGAAGCCTTCTTGTATTAAAAACTGGTTTTTAGTTACAATTTAAAAAAAAATGCATTTTAAAGTTTTTTTTGGCTTCTTTATAGAATATATGTCATGTAGGCTAAGGCTGAACTGCTGCTTTTTTATCGCTTTTGGCTGCTCTTTTGGATATTATTCATTTTTTCTTTTGGGGATTCATTCCAAATTGTAAACTGATAAATACCTAAATATCAGTCAAATTATAAACTGTACCTAAAAGGAGTAAATTTATCAAATTGAAAAATACATGATGAACGCTTCACATGAGAACACTTCAATTACAATGACACAAAAAACACTTAATAGTTTATTTGCTATGAAGAAAAATGAAGTGCCAGCTATTTTCTTAGGTAAAAAATGATAAGCTCATCCGTTTTAAGTGTAATTATATGAAATAATATGCAGACTGAAGTAGCTCCAGGAAGATGTTGAAATGTTCATCCTAGTTCGTCTCTTTTAATCCAAGCAAAATGTTAGGACACTTAGTATCAGTTATTGAGTTTAAGCTTTGATTTCCAAATGCTCACAAGAATTACCAAATTTAAGAAAGTCGCAACAATAAGTCACCTGTGGTCAAAATACTTAGACTCCTCTTTGATCCCCACCCAGGCTCAAAGCTTCTGCTACGGTCATTTCCATGGAAATCTCCAAAGAGTTTCTTTTTAAAATAGCTTTCAAGCATAGTTAGGGGTATTTAGACTTTTTTGCTTTTCTTCAAAGCTTTGAAAAAAGTGTTATAATATTCCAAATGTTACATTTGTGCATATTTTTGGTAATCATTTGTGGGGTGATCGAATTTTCTAAACCACTGTAGATACGTAAGAACGTTGCAACATCTAGTACCCTGAGGTCATAAGACTGTCAAAGACTCCTCCTTGAACCTCTCAAATTGAAAGCTTTTATTATGACCTGGCCTTTTAATGTAACTTGGGCACTGGACCAAGGACGCCATTGTTACTCGAGCGCAACGTTAGGTGGGGATGTCAGTAGAGATCTAAGTTATACTTCTAGCACGCCATGTTCCTTCCTGTGCTATTTGGGGCCTTTACGTTCCTTGGCACCTTTCCAAGGCAGATTACCAGACTGGTTATTTGGCAAGGTATAATGTGGTCAAACATGTTTTGAGAGTATGGTCGAAATTATATAACTCAATCAGACTGGTTTTTGAGTCAACATCTGTTTTTTAGGAGCCATTCAGAGAGCGGAGGTTACTCAATATACGATAACTTGATTGGTGATTGGGATTTGAATAAAAGGACTGATTTTCTTTACAATTCATATTAGTAAGAGAATTGAATTCAGAGAGAATAGTTTATTTGAGAGGATATTAGTAGAGAAAAATGAGTGGTGCATTTACAATATTGGAGATTAATGATGGAGCCGGCAGCAGCAGCAGCAACGATATACGAGTACCCAATATGGCTGTGGAAATAACCGGAGGCTGTAGACTATGCCTTGAATGGGACGATATGTATGCTAGATACGTGATATCATTAAGCAAATTTAAGCAGGAGGAGCAACTATGTTTTGCTGGAAAAGTGAATATTCTCCATATAAATAAACTTCAGTCAGCATTAGATGTCCTATTGAAATATATTGATGAGAACAAAATGCATCAGTGAATATTATTATTGTAATTATGTTCAATAAAATTGTTTCTAAATCAATGGTTATTTTTCTTTCTATAGTAGACTAGCGTATATTTTTTAGAGTAGAAAAAGAAATTCTGGTTAGTCTGAAGTTGGTTGTGAGAGTGTTAGGACTCAAAAAAATGGATAGATTTGAGAAAGAGCGAATCATGGGGAATCTAGTGCTTATGGAAAAACGTTTGATTCTAGATGACGATTTTCTAGAGCTGGTTATTCAAAGGAAGATATTTTCTCAGGGAATGCTTGTCGATATAATGAAAACTGATTCTCCATCATTAGACTATTGTATGAAGCTTCTACGTCGTGGTCCAAATGCATTTACACAATTTATTGATATATTGATCACAACACGGCAAAATGATATTGTGGATATGCTTTTAAACATTAGTTTAGAAATTTAGGACATTTTTCATGAGAAAGATGGCATTCAAGGATGATTTTCTCCTCTCTCTCTATCTCAGACAATTTTTTGTTGTTGCTAGCTCAGTTTCATTGTGGCGGTGAGAGTGTCAACACATGAAAAAATGTTCCATACATGTCCGCTATGTATGTACACACTGGGCAGCTGGTCATCATGTGAGAATTGCACAATGATTGATGAGTATGATGAAAAGTGTAGATTATGCAACCCGCGTAAATTGCATAGAGGATATGCTGTACAAATTAAAGGTTGTAATTCCTGTCTTGAAGAGGTGTGTGACTCTCATCCTAGTGGCCACCTATGCTCCAATTGCCATTATGATAAATGTAGTCAGTGGGAGAATGCATATCCCGGTATGATTGGAAAGAATCCTAAGCGTGATTTTAGTTTATTGCTACGAGATTGGTATCGTCGTGGTTTTAGATTGTTCTGGGAGGAGGAGCCGGGTCAGCGATTCAACTGTTGGAACAACAAAAGAATATGGTTTCTACGTCATCGTTGTGAAGACAATGGGTGTTATGATTATAAGCCCACTGATTTTTATTTGGCTGTGACGGAATGTGATTCGCCACTTGAGGACACTGTTTGTGAAATTGCTTCAAATAAGCAAATTGAAACATGTGAATTCTATAGAATGAATGAGAATAGTATAATTGACTATACAAAGAGATATGACAAGAGTGAAGTTACACTCTACTGTAGAAAATGTGACCCTGACATTGCAGTACATCAGGACCAGTATACTGTGAATTCAGATAATCTACCTGTTCTAGTTGTTGTCGACAAATACCTAGTAGAAGATGAAATCTAAAGAGTAGAAAAGTCGTTTTATCATGTATATAAATTTTTATTAATAAACAATTTCACATACATTTTTAGAACATTTTATTCGTAGGGCACTAAAATCAATATTAAATACGCTTGTAAGTATATTTTCCACTAGAAAGTCGTTCAATCGAGGTAAGTCAACATAGATGTCGAGAAACTGCTTGTAGGTATAGCCACGACATCTGAACATGAAAAAGAGTAGTGCATGAAAGCCACATGTATTAGTCATTAAATCCTGTACTCTTCGTTGATTTTGAATAATGGTTTTCCCACTGCTTTCAATAAAGTTGCTGATGTATGGCGTGTAGAATTTATACGATAGGCCAAGAGGATCGAAAAATTCAATATTCTTCGCTGTTTGAAAGATGCATAGCCAATGGCCGGTCTTCAAAGTCGATGGGCTGCTATTAACAATGATTAGGGTATTGTTAACACTTGGAATTTTTTCAATGAAGTCCGAAGGTATGCAATAGGACTTGTACTGGGACATGTATGGATCCATACTAAATACGTAGAATATTTGATTTGTGTTCATGGTGCTAGGTCTAGTAGAACACTGCCGTCGGGTGTGATTTCCCAATAGGTTTCAAATTGACTCAGTGATATTAGCGTGATACTCTCAGTCAGAGTATCGGCAAATGTACACTCTAAACGTACATTCCCTGTTTGTACTATGCTCATATCCTGAGTCCCCGACAAGTCCAAAACAATTACCCCATGATTTTTTGAAAACATTGAATCGGTTATTCCATTTTCAAATAGTTGAGAGTCATGATCTAGGGATTGCATGGTCAACTCGTACAGAGTTCTATAGGATTTTTTGTCAAATGATAGAGTGTACAATGGAATACCATTCACTTTGCACACAAGGCTAGATAGACCAAAAAAATTAAAATCATGGGGGTTTCAGTCCAGGATCCAACGGCACTGCCACTCTTCACAAAGGCCAAAGCCAATTTTCATGGGATTTCTCCATTGATAAATGATGAATCGCTATAGCTACGAGAGCCGGTGGCAATATGACGTTGATTGGTGATCGTATGGGGGACAAGAAGTTTAATGTTGTTACCATTGGCTCTTAGCTTTTCCACTCCCAATGCAACAGAGCTCATAACCTGTTGTTTTCGGACGTGGAGAATTGCCGATGTGATAATGACATTTGCATCGGGTGCTGCAGGAAGTGTTTTTCTCAAAATTAAATTCGATGGGGCCATCTGTAACTTTATGTCAATCTTGACATTGGGGGGTAGCCATTGGGATATATTGAATATCTCATGATTTAATTTTCCAACCAGATGATACTCCTGGGTCACTGCAGTAGTCAACTCACCGTCAGTATCAACACCTGATCGATATTCATAGCCCAATGATTGTCCTCTCAACTCCTTGTACGCCTTTGGTGTCATCATCATAAATTGTATGTAGCTTGCATAGTTGGATAAATTATTGCTAGTTCTCACCAATGTTCCATTAACAAATACATTAATTTGTTTGAACAGATTGTGTAGAATACAGTTTTCGTAGGAGAGACCATCGCCAGCATTTGGAGTTGTATTATCTGACTTTTTCTTCACCACAACATTTAAATCAATAAATATTGATGACAAATCAATGAAATAGTCTTCATTGGAAAATATTTGAAAGTGTATATTTTCCGAGAGGGGTTGTTGGGGATGAAATTGTTCATAGTAGCCATACTTGACACTAACATCAACATTTTCAGCATTGAATAGATTCAATGAGGAACTGATTGATGGGTATGATTCCTTGTGGGGGAGATAAGTCATCTTAAGAGAAGAAATCCTTCTTTGATCTAACAATCTTTTTCTTTTTCTTCTGCTTATTGGTCTTCATTGTTTTATTCCTCAAAGTCCTTGTTGATGTCCTTCACTTCCCGCCTGGGTGGAGACTGATGAGTGAATGACGCGCACGCATCCTTTTCAATCCCTCCCCATTTTGCCGAGATTTTAATTACTCACCAACGGCTCTTGCTGAAGATCTAATATTTTCTTTAACACTCTCCTTGAAATTCTTGCCCGACCCCCAGTCCTGTAGTGTGGAGGCAGCAAAATTTGATGCAGCAGGTACAAGATATTTTCTGGCAAGGGTTAGTGCAGAACGAAATAACCTAGCAAACCAGCTACCAAGACCATAGCCAGACATTGTAGTACGCCCCTTGTAGTAGTCCAATCCATTGCCTATTTGACGTGGACTCAAAGCATCAACATAGCAATCAATATCGGGACAGACAAATGGAATTCTTCTATTGTTCATTTTAGGTGATGGTGCTGTCGCCGGCAATGGGTCGAAAATGACATGTAATCACTGCTAAGCCTTTTGTTATTGCTAGAGGATCACCCAATTCACTTCTTAGTGTTAACTGACAGAGTTCCAAATACGAAGTGTTTACAGGAACATACTGAAGATGCTTTATATTATAGTGATGAACAAGTTCATGGGTTGTTTTTCGTTCAAGAACACATAGGAGGGGGACATTTGAATTACCAACTCTCGATGTTTCCACAAAGGATGCATAGAGAAATATGCAAGAGTCTGAGGCGAAACCAGGTGGATAATCAGCAAAAATTACTTGATCCATCCCGTAAACAGTGACAGCATTTTTCCCATTGATCATATTCTGTTTAAAGCCAAGAACGTCTCTCAGATTGTCATTGAGAATAATTATTCCGGTGTCAACAGGTGAGGTAATGTAAATCCTATCGTGTTACAATGAATAATTAAAATGGAATGTACCATTCCTACGATATGAGATTTTTCTATTGATTGTACGGCACAAATCTCTCATATCATCATATTCAATATATTTCAATTTAGCATATGGATATTCGCTAGATTTAAGTGCCTCAACCCATTCATAGTCGACAAAGAGTGTCCAATCGAATGGTATAACTTTTATATCACACACACGATCCTTTCTCAGGATGTCATAGGTATTTTTGAGAATACAGTCGAGAAGAGCCACTTCATACGCACCGTCAAATTTGATGGCGGGGGAGAGTTTCGTCCAAAAATCACCTGTCGTATTCAAGTCGTTGTAGAGAGGATCGGAAACATTGGACATAAAAGTTACATAGAAATCATTGGGCATTGTCAATATCTTCAACACCGATCCAAGAATCAAAATCAGAGTTGTATCCTAGCCACCGAACAAGTAACTGTTTCTTACCCCTGCGAGTACGAGTCTTTAGTATCTTTTCAATTTGATAGACTTCAT
The DNA here is from genome assembly GCA_027921565.1 of Artemia sinica. NCBI lineage: Eukaryota > Metazoa > Arthropoda > Branchiopoda > Anostraca > Artemiidae > Artemia > Artemia sinica. The sequence goes on along the minus strand of CM051272.1, from coordinate 7,190,462 downwards.
TATTATTTTTAACTTTTTGTAGTTCATAGTCATAAAAGCCGCCGAGAATCTCTTCATCTTTGGTATCGCGCAAACGATAAGTTATGGGTTTAGTGTCTAAGATTTTTGCCACTTTAAAAAGTTCTGTGGACCACAAGTAATTCCCCTTTTCAAAAACATTAGTTGTTCTATTAATTCGAACAGTATCACCAACATTGAATTTATTTTTCTTCTTGACAATCGTTTCATTGGAATATTGTTTAAGAAAGGTGTCAATTGTATCATGATCAGAATGATGAACTTCCGTTGGGGTTGAGTTGGACAATGATCGATGAGGTCGTTGATTATAAATCAACATGATTTTATCTAAATCATGAATAAAAGCCGATGTATTTTTCAATGTACAATATATTGAAATTAAAAGTCGAATAGTTCTTATCAATCGTTCGGCCAATGCAGCCTTTATAGGACTATGATTATGATAGAGCAGTGTACTATATTTCACTAGTACTTTTGCAACATGGGGATTAACAAATTAACTACCACGATCCGTTTGAATTTTGTATATGAATCCTGTTCGAGAATACTTTCAATGGCCTGAGCAACTTCAACGCCTCTCTTTGTTCGCAATGGAATTGCATATGCATAGCGACTAAAAACACTGATTGCAAGTAGAGTGTACTTGTACGGTGTATTGTGACGTCTTTGAATCTCATCTAGAGTTAGGAGATCTGCTTGCATCATATGCAATGGGAAAAAGGCTTTAGTTTTTCGATATTGATTAGCACGAAGTCTATCATTTCTATGCAGAGTGTAACTTGATTCATTTTGTAGATAGTCTTGTACACTTTTAGTGTAAACACCAGTGACCGTGGAAAGAGTGGTGGGTGAACTTAAACTCCCTGCTTCACCAATATTTTCGTAAACACCTTTCAGAACTTCAACCATTTTGAACGTAAACACGTTGTGTAACGTCCACTACCCTTTGTATACTAGTTGTGGTTGGTGATGGTGACATGATACGTTTTCGTTTTTTCCTCGCCACCATTGTCAAGTTTTTTCCACTAGGTGTGCTAGTATTTTCCAAGATTGATTTAAAATCTTCTTCTTCTTCTTCTTCCTCTTCATATTTTAATGGTGTTGTTGTTGTTGTTGATACATGTTCATTTAATTTTTTTAGAATTTGTCTATTGCTAATAAGACTTTTGGGTAAGTTTAATGTATTTAGAAAGTTGTATAGATGAGCGTCTAATGATAATAGTCCTTTACGATTTGTAACCATATCATAGATTAAATCAAGTAGATTATAGCTCTTGCCCTGAATTATAATCCCTTTCCCATTGCTCTCAACTTGAATATGATCTTGACCACTTTCCATGAGATAGGTTAGGAGTCGTTTACTTTGTTCACGATATGAGTGGGGCATTAGATTTCCGATTTTCGATGCAATTGAATCCAAGTTCTCCTTCTTTAATTGTGTTCCAGCAGCAGCAGCAGACTCTTGAGGAGATGATTCTTTTTTGTGATCAATAGCAGCAGTGGCCTTCGACCGATAGGGCTTATGTTTGTCCACTCGGTGAAGTGCATCTTGAAGTAAAAGCAGTTTTTTATCATCCTCAATATTCTTGCTGTCAAGGAATTTACTCAGATTGTTCTCAAAGTGTTCCACGGGTGAGAGAGCGAGTTCTATTGGAGTCAATTTATAGGGTTTTGCTATTCTCACTAGAGAAAACTGTTTACAAGTCCTGCAATTATTGGCAGTAAAAGTGTGAAAAAGCTACCGCCCGCCTGAAGAAGTCGTTTCTTTTTTAAATTCTTTCCTTTGTTTTTAAAGGCCAATGTACGTACAATGGAACGATGTTGCTTTGCCTGTTGCTTAACTACTTCTGGCAGTTGAACATTACCCTCGGTCAAATTTAAACAAAGTTCAGATATTAGATTAATGAAATCATTGTCAATACCATGTTTGAGTATGGCTTTCCTAAGCGAGGGTTTTGAAGTGCTTAGAACTGAAAACAGATGTCTTTTTTCATGTAGTTTCTTCAGTGTCATGATAGCCACTAATAGGTCTTTTTAGTGTTCACGGGGAGATATACTGTAATTTCATTGTCGAAAATTTCTGTGACTACACGCAGATTCTCGGGTGTATTTTGATTAAGATCCAATAGGATATAGCCATAGGGTTTATTAGTTGCCTGATTGTATGCTGAGAGCAGAAATTTAGGAGCGCCTGGATAGATTTGTTTATTGAGAGTTATTAAGGAGCTGGAATCACGAACAACTCTGTAGATGATATAGTAGGTGCAGTTCAATGCAAGTGTTCGCATACATTTGCTCTGATGAAAGAGATTGTGTAGAACCAGAGTAACGGAAATCTGTTCCTGATGAGAGCGAACGGTGAACAATTGCAGCATTCCCTGGGACCATTGTTCAATAGATTCAGCCAGATCGTCAATAATCAGCCAAGAGTTTGCTTCAATAATGTTGAAAACATCAAGTCCCTGTATGAATTGTATCTGCACCAATCCCGTCCTGGCAATTGCTTTTATTTTATCGTATGACTCCTGCCAAATACTGTAACAATAGTAGATTTTTTTCGGCTTTTCCACAAACATTTTATCACAATTTTTAATTATTTTAGTTAAGAGTGTTATTTTGCCCGACATTAACAGCCCACACAGAAACGATCTGAATGGCGTTTTAAATTGATACATGTTCCCTTCAATAGTTCACCTGAACAACTAACTGTAGACTATAGTTGTCTAATGACTAAATAATTTCCCTACTACTACTCCGTTCAAGAACAAAATCAATAAAGAATCATATTTCTTGTATTAAAAACAGCACTTTACAGAAAAAAAACAAAGAAAAATACACTTTTTAATTTTTTTTTTAAAAAAAGCACTAGAAAAAGCACTTAAAATAATATCACTTTTTAATTTAAATGCAACATGTATATTTACAAAAAAAAAATCTGCTCCAAGTCAAAAAAGATAACTTTGGTAGTGGCGGTGCGTCCCCCGCTGGCGGCCCCCCCCCCAAAGGCCGCGAGGCCCCCCCCAAAGGTTTTGGGAAAAATTTATTGGACTTTATTCAAACCGAGACTTTCCCTATGGATAACACATTCGGGCTGGTCTGAAGTTAAATAGTGCCCAAGGGGGAGGGTAGTCACACCGTCTTGATAAACATAGACCTTGTCGGAAATGGTACTCATGGCAATTTTTTCTACATTTACAGTAAAGTTCCTGTAGTTGAGGGAACGAATTGCCAGCAATTTGGCTCGTGGAATTGTATTTTCAGCAATACAATTCCTATAGATGTCCATGTCGAAATTCTTATTCACATAGCGCGTGGGTACTCCTTTGCAACGTTTCTTGATTTCCTCGTCGTGTGTCTGTATAAAGTACACCTTCGGACTTACAAACATACCACGGGAAATCATGTCGCTTCCCGTTTCTGATTTAAAAAATAAAAGCTAATTTGGCGCCCGACGTTTCACTAGCTCTGGGTAAAGCCCACTCCAATTGGTGTAGTCCATCCGTGAGCTGATAATTTCACCGTGCGCCAAATCATCAATTAGATTTGGGGTTTTTGCTTTTAACAGTAGAGAATCTGTGTCCCCGTAGCAGACCTCTACTTGCCCCTTTTCCGGCCACTTTACCCTAGCCACATTGTAGTAGAATTCCGACATGAGCTTTTTAGAGATCTCCAAGATCGCACTGCCTGCAGCAATATTTTTATTCAGGACAATGCTTCTTTTTTTTCTATTCAATAGTACCATCTCCGGGCCAATGATTGTGAAGGAAGTGTAATTTGGATCGGCAATAATTCGAGCACATTGTTCGGGATCGGTCACGACGTCACAACGATTCCTATTGAGAACACTCACACATTTTACCAAAAGCTGAATTCAAAATAAGCATATAAATTTCTTTTTCGGCTTTCGTTTGTGCTTCAGAACGTTTCTTGACAAAAGTGTCAACAAACGTTTTCAGATAGGGTTTTTGGCTAAACTGGAGCGCTCTATGAACCTTTGTGACGTTGAAACCGTTGTTGCACATCCATTTTAAAGTCACATGATGTACAATAATATTTTTTTTGTGGCAGAAGGTCAGCAATAAGTTTTTGTTTTGAAGGTGACCAATGCAATCAGTCCACCTCAACTAAACGCCTATTGCGGGGGCTCAAAGAGGCCCTAGTCACAGGTCTATTGATGCACGGAAAAACAAAATCCTTTACTGAATCGTGAAGCTCAACTGGTATCTCTCCATCAATTTCAAAAAACCATCCAACCGGTCCATTCTCCTCAACACTGTCAATGTTGGGGAAATGGGGAGCTTGAGGGTCATTGAGCCATTTATAGTCATCGCAAGGTAGCGCATAATGGGACATGGCCGAGGGGTAGAGATAATTCATATCAAGGAAAGCTGCATCCGATTTTGTCCCCGTCTTCTCTCCAGTTGGATCAGTTTCCAAGATACGATCCCCGTGAAAAACAAATCCACCCCTCATTGACCTTTCGATGAACAGGTGCTGATCGATGTCAGTGATTAGCCCAATTTTTTCCCCGCTAATTTTTAGGATGAGGTCCATCACCAAATGAGAAGATGAAAAATAATAGACCAAATCAAGATTAAATTCCCCATAGATTTTGTCCGTATTTTTACACATAATGTCTAACAAAGTTAACACATCACTCGACAAATACAGCTTGCAGTAGTGAAACCCATTTTTACACCCTCCCTCTGCCCACACTTTTTTAGCAAAACTGTATTCATCGGGGGTGCACCTACGATCATGTAGACTGTCGTAAAATGGTTCAATCGAGGGAATAGTTTCTTCGGCAAATCTCGACATGGAACAATAATAATCATAAGGATATATGCCCTTGACCGTCAACAAATCATATAAATCATTTGGAAATTGTTGCTTGAGAAGGGGGAAAGCGTTGCAGCCGTCATCGTTTTTCTGCACTTGAATTAATTCGCTCAATGATTTAGGGAAAAAACTGTAGGAATCTAAAAAGCGAATTTTATTCGTGTACTCAACGTCGTCTTCAACAAATTTCCACATAAATTCCAAAACAAGCAACTTTTCCGATGATTTAGGAATGATATTGTAGGAAAAGCTGTCTATCACCCATGCATCATCCACTGTTCCATTTCTTTGAAGATGTGCCATTGCTGGTAGCACATACTTCAGATCGTAGTTAGAGTTATGTATAAAAACCGGAAGAAAGAGTTACTGTTTAATTTTTAAATTACATGAATTGTGAGCCCACCCCCGAAAGTTACTTTTTCCCGTTGAATTGGGGTCAATAAGGTGATTATGATCCTGGATCGCGTCTTTTCGGGCAAGATCGCCCCTACAAACCGAACAAATTGTCCCCTTTTCTAGTGCCAGTTGCTCTTTATCTGATAATGACATTGGGTAGTTGGTGTGACGCAATCGTGAAATTGCACCGTTTGCTGTTTTTATTAAAGACACCAATAACTTTTCCATGCTACCCTCCTCATCCATAGCAAAAAAAACTTCCAACTGCATTTTATTATTGGAATCGCGACGGGCATGCGCATAGGAACACGCAACTAGTTTCTGTTCCTTGACTATATTTGGCCTTGATGGGTCCGATACCTCCACCAGTCTTGATTCACAGTCTAAAGATACTTTATCAACTTGTACCAGGGAATTTTGGAAATTTTTAAATTGTAAAGTATCTTTGCCTTCTGCCGGCATTTCTATTCTTTGATTGCCATGAATTTTGCAATGTCTCATGTGATCCGAGAATGTTTGTTCAGTTCTAAATGGAGAAAGGCACATGGGGTAATAGAGACGTTCCCCTTTCTTCACACCTTGGGATAAGAGTCGACTTATTGCTGTAACGGGGAAAAAATGACCATAGGAATTTATATTTTTGGGGGGCTCGTAAATAACCCAAACCCAATTTTTAACATTATCTATCATCGGTGTCCTAACTGAATATAAAACCCCTTTTTTATTCGGTTTCTTTCCCCCATTTACAAATTCTTTGTCATACTGGAGAACAACCACCCCCAACCCAAGATTTTCATTTGCTTTTTCAAATATGGTTATTTCTTTCAAGGTCACCGGATACTTCCCCTCTAAACAGTCAAAATTTACTTTAGGGAAATTTCCTCCACCGTTACGTGCAAGTCCATTGAGATTTTTTATTGATGAATCTTTTTTTAATGTTTTATGGGCTGCTGCTAAAAATGCATATTTAAAGCATTGCAGCCCCGTGTCAAATTTGAAACCTTGAACCCCATTGAAACCTTGACAAATCTGGGTGGCATTTTATTCGTCGAGTGCCCCGCCCTCCCCTTAAAATAAAGTTTTTTTTAATCTACTGAGATTCAGATCCATGTGTTCAATGTATAAAATTGTGGACCCACTTCCCCTCTCGTTAAACGTGTCCAAAGTTGAAATTAATTTATTTACCCAGTTAAAAAAGTTACCCTCAAATTCATTTAGACCAGGGTAAAAAGTTTGATTGCCAGTTGAAAAATGAAAATAAAAAATATCTCCAGATGTCCCCTTTTGTAAATAAACTTTTTGATTTACCGATGCTTTAACCCCCCCCCTTGACCCCCCCCAATTCTGAATCTGAATCTCAATAAGTATTCGAATTTGGTCGATGTAGCTATGGAGAACATTTACAGGGTCTGTTAGAATGACCCCACCGTCAATCACGTTTTCTTCGGGAGGATTAAAATCTACCCTGTGTTTGTAAGTGACCTAGAGCAGATTTTAACAAATAAAATTCACGTAGTTCCGGGGACATACTACTATTTTCATGTCCTGCACCTATTTGTACAGGATCCAATTCACTAATAGTAAAGTCATCGTCAAAAATGTCCCCGGAAAAATTAAGTCCAACAATTTGCATTGTTGTTGCTGTATTACTACTACTATTACTAGCACTAGGTGTATCATTAAGCGGAATGGGGGGGGGTGACATAGAATTGTCAATAACACCACCCCCCATCTGTTCAATTACATTGGATGGAGATGGCATAAAGTCCCCTAGGCTAGTTAGTATGTCTTCCAGGGTGTTTGGGGACAGCTGATCGAGCCAGCCTGTATTGTCCTGTGACGTAATTTCTATATGAGGACCCGGTTCAGTTGCACTACTAACATCGCCTAAATGCTCACGCATGAATCTATCTGCCCACTCCGGATCCTTTATCATGTCAATGTCACAAGTTAAATCATCTACGCTAGCCATGTTCCCAAAACAATCATTAAGAAAACCTCTATGCCACTCCATATTGTCTAGAACTAATGAAGGTTCGTCTCTAAACTCCATTGGTGGTTCTAGAATTGGTTCAGGTCCAGTAAATGCTGATGGTTCATGATCCAATGGCACTGCTATTTCATTAATCTATAGAAAAAAGGGCTTATTTTCTATGTGAAATAACCATTATTTTTATAAAGTTAATAAACTATGTCAATTTTTCATAGTCATTGTCCCACCACCTGAACAATTAAAAGAAACAAAGTTACATTGGCATATGTCTTTCATAATGGCAACCGAACATGTTAAAAATATATTTGGTTTAGTCAGGAAAATGAAGGCTTATTCTTAGAGGATAAGTTAGAACAAGAGAATGATATATAAAACTAATGGTTTTATTCGAAAAAATATAATGTTCAGAATGAAAATGCAAAATAGGGATCCAACTCTAGTGCCGCCCCCTCTTGATTGTATGTCTCAAAAAAACCCGACCATCGTTCTACCGAGGCAGTATGTTCTATGAAGCATTGCTCTTCAGCCTCGGTTAATGGGCATGAATCCCATACATTGGATGCTGGTGGTGGTTTTGGTGTAAGTTTCTCCCTTTTCTCGACAATCCGAATTTTCCTATGTCGCTTGGTGATGGATTTGATTGAAGTGCTGGTAGCAGTAAACCTGGACTAAATAAATCATTGTAAGAAGAAGAACTTTTTTCTCCCTCCATATCAACGATTAAAGTACCAGTTCCGCAAGACACAATTTTTCTTTTCAAAGTAAAAGCTTTAAAAATTTACAAACGATTTAAGAATTAAAGCTTAGGTAAATATCCCCGATGGCGACTCTTGTAACAACTTTTATTATTAAAGTAGCCTTCATCGTTATCTAAGATTTTTCTTTTGATTGTTTCAAAAATTATGAAGTTCTTCAAACATTACCCGGAACTTGTCTGTTAAACGAAACACACTCTAGAATTATTAACACAAAAATTTAAACATTAAAAATCGGTTGAATATCGAAGACGAATATTCAAAAAAAGTTACTTATTGTTCTAATTGAACCATCCTTGTGTTTCAAACTTCGTTTATAAAGAATTAATTAAAAACACTTTTTCTACAAGATAAGTTTTTCAAAGAAAAGTAGAAAACTCCATTAAAATAATCTAGATATCTCAAGCATAGATGAAGCTGACGGGCCTATAAATTTGTAACACCCAGAAGACTCCTGCATCTCATTACCCCAAATATACATGCTAATTTCAGTTATATTGCGTCCTATATTTTTTACAACTCAATCGCCAAAGAGCATTATTCACTTCAAGCGTAGTTTATAAAGAATTAATTAAAAACACTTTTTTCTACAAAATAAGTTTTTCAAAGAAAAGTAGAAAACTCCATTAAACAAAAAAAAGAACAAGAATAAAAATCAAAATAATCTAGATATCTCAAGCGTAGATGAAGCTGACGGGGCTATAAATTTGTAACACCCAGAAGGCTCTTGCATCTCATTATCCCAAATATACATGCTAATTCAGCTATATCGCGTCCTATATTTTTACAACTCAATCGCCAAAGAGCATTATTCACTTCAAGCGTAGAAGGTACTATTTAATAAATTATTAAAATATTTTCAGAATATCTATTTACACTTACGTCGAAAATCACAGCTAGCTCGCTAGATTCCTTCTTTCCTTCGGAATGTGAGGCGAAGCGACACTTGGCCTTATTGAATTTAATGATTCGATTATCCCTGTCTCAATGTTGTCCTGGGATTCATCCAACTTTGTACGCTTTTGCTGTGACGGCTGATCAACAGCATCCTAAAATAAAAATCATTTTCAGTTTTCGAACTATTTTGCTTATGAGAGGGCACTGCCCCTTCAATACCACAGTACCAAACTCCCAAAAGTTGAAAAAATGACACAATTTAATTAGCTAGTTCAATTCTTACTTATTCAGAATATTAATGGAGGGCATTGGGTCTTTCAATTCCATAGTACCAAACACAAAAAGTTGACAATTATAGATCTTTTTTCAATTTTATATGCAAAGCTTTTAAAACTTTATATACCTAAATTGCGAAATACTTAAAATCACAGAAGAAGGAAGAAAGAAGACTCCTAGACATAACCTAAACCAAAAAAATTATTAAGTATATGAAGGGGTTCGCCCTCTAGTCAATACCTCACCCCTTTACGCTTAAAGTTTTAAAAGAGGTATCTATTCTAATTAACCGGCCTTTGTGATTCAAGAGTTCATGATTCGAACAAAATTCGAACTTTAGCGTAAAGAGCGAGGTATTGACTAGGGGGTAAACTCCTTAATACACGTGATAAAAACATATAAATATAGAAGTTCGTTATGTAAGTTAATTCGTAAGTTATGTCATAACTCGATTTTGAGAAAGCCATTTAGCCAACTAATGTATAAACATGCTCTTAATCAGATAGTGGGAAAACATCCCTTCTCAGGTAGAAAGATGTAAAGCGATTTGATTATTTTATTGGTGAAACTACCTGCCTGCCTTGTTTGAATATTAACACCCTTTTCAGGTAGAAGGATGTAAAGCGATTGGATTATTTTATTGCGAAACTGACTGCCCTGTTTGAATATTTACTGAAATTTGAAGAAAAAAAAACAGGGACTTTTTAATTAGAATAGGAAGCTTTTTTGAAAGTGCTAACAGCTTTAGCGTAAAGAGCATGATATTGAGGAGGGGGCGACCCTTCATATCCGGATTAAATCTACCAAAACTAATATGCAAATTCTATTTTAATTTTTCATGTATGATGAGCCAAAATCGAAGTGAACCTGCCTCTCTTTTTTTGAATATTTACTAAAATTGAAACACATGGACTGTTTAATTAACATAGGAAGCTTTTTAAAAGAGCTAACAGCACGGTGAAAAAAGTGTAAGTAAGGAAGGTAAAGGAAATTCATCCTTAACTTAATGGCGAGACAAAAATGGATTTCTTTTTTATTATAATATAAGAAAATTTTACTCACCAGAAGTCGCTTAGAACATTCCATATCTCTACCAATGTAAATGATCGTAAAATATATATAGATATATATATATATATATAGATAGAATGAATGACCTATTCAAACTGTAGAAAATTCAAATTTGAAACTCGATCTTATACTCAAAAAACTGAATATATTAACACATAAACAAGACATACCGGTTTTTTTTACACGGATATTGTACTTACCCTAAAAGGCATGTAGGCCATATATATATATATATATTATGAAGTAGAAATCTAGCCTACATAAATTATGTCAGAAACCTGTCCTTCATAACATATTACGCAATCCCAAATAGCACAGGATAGAACATGGCGTGCTAGAAGTATAACTTAGATCTCTACTGATGTCGATATCGCTTTCGTCACACCAATTCGTTTTAGTGTGAATCTGCCTGGTACATATGAATGAATGTTTTCAAAGTAAACCCGTTTCATCAATAGGAAAAAACCGGATTGGACGCACATTTCCCTTTCCCTTTGGACGATAAAACCGTGCAAGTGCTGTATCAAGTATAACTCACGAAAATCTTGTTAATTTTGTCAACTTTTCAACTTTTTGGCATCCCTGCTTTCAATAAAAAAAAGACAAGGTACTATCGCTTAAATATAATAACTCCCTATGCCCCCCCCCTTCTAGATACCATCTTCATAGGATACCGTCTCTCCTTTAAATAAAAAAAATAATTAACTTATTGGCACCCCTGCTTTAAAAAAAAATCGAGGTATTATCATTTAAATATGATAGCTCAATACCCCCCTCCCCCCTCTGGATACCAACTTGATAGGATGTCGTATCTGCTTTAAATTAAAAAAATGAACTTTTTGGGATCCCTGCTTTCAATAAATCAAATTTCGAGCTATTATCATTTAAATATAATACCTCCCTACCCCCCCCCCCCTCTGGATACCACCTTGATAGGATACCGTCTCAGCTTTCATTGGAAAAATAATTTACTGAATAATTAACAAGGTAACGCAAAATAACGTTAAACAGCTTAGTGTTCCTTGAAAAAAAAATTGAGGTTATCAGTAAAGGGATACAAAGACAACAAAAAAAATGTCGAAATTATTCAGATATACCTCAAATTATTGGAAAACTGAGTGATAGATTCGCCATGGCATTCCATAAGATCCAAAGAATCCAATTAAAAGGGAGCACACACAAAAGCCAAATAAGGCCAGTAGCCTATGAGAAATCGCAAAATACCCAAGACAATGAACAAGTCCTAATGGGGGGCCCTGGGTCTATCAAAATATTTCAATGCTTTCCCAGGGAATTTGATATCATTTTCTTCTGTCTCCACTTAAAATGAAAAAAATAATTATCTTTTTGGCATCCCTGCTTTCAATAAAAAAAAATGAGTTATTATCATTTAAAAATGATAGCCCCCTATCCCCCTCCGCTATAGGCAATAATTTACAATTTATTTATGAATCATATTTTTGGGGTAACTTCCGGTTCAATCTTTAATTCCCCAACCTTGTACATAGCTTAGTCTATAGCTAAATTTTGTCTCAACCGAAGGCTGTTTCTTTTTTTTTTTGGGGGGGGGTAAAAATGTTCCAGAAAGAAGATTGTATTTTCTATCAGGTGTTTAACAATTGAGTATTAAACATTAAGAAAGTCTTATCTAAAAACAGCAAAAAAAAAATCTGCAAACTTACAATTCAGCTGTAGAAACAATTTGTCGGCTGTCAATTTCAAAATCCAACAAAAGGCTGAAGCTGTATAGTAGTGAATGCGTTCTATAATTCTATTCAACTTGAAAATAAAATTCTTGACTACGAATGATGTAAGAAATAGCGATTGGGAAACTGCATTCGAATTGATTTAAACTCATTTCATAAAGACGATACTTTTTTTTGTCAACATATGAAGAACTGTTTATATTGCAATATTTGCAATAGCATATTACATCTGTCTGGTTTTTATGCAAAGTAACAAAAGAGACGAAAATTAGTGAACAAGAGAGCAGTGAAGAATTATGGTATACAAAGTAATATTTGGCAGGGAAAGTCACTGGTGATAAATCACTAGGGGTGGCACCGTGATTGCGTGATTTTCGGGGATTCGGGGAACCAAATTTTTTTTCGAGGTGACGCATAGATTTTCGGGGAAAACTAGTTTTCTCTCTAGGCTATCAAAATGTTCAGAAAATTTTGAAGTATGTATATCAAAAGTATTCTTTAGAACCGAAAAATTTATTCTTCCCTATTTAGCCCATTTGTAAAACGTGTCTTTTAAAAAGATTCTTTTTTATAAAGTAATTATTTAACTCTTTTTGGTGTTAAAATTGATAGGTTCTAAAAATAAAAAGAATAATAAAGCTTTGTAAATATCCACTTAAGACATTACAAAAAAAACAAAAAAAAAACAAAAACAAAAAACAAAAAAAAAACTAGAGAGAAAAAGTTTCAATGCTTTGATAGCCTACATACAGTTTACTGCAATATTCTTGAAAAGTTGTTTTTATTTTTCTTATAGGTCAATTCTGCAGTATCAGAATTTTCAGCTGAAAAATGTAGAGAACTTGGATTTAACAAGGCTAATTTATTTTGTTCATCATGTGAAAAACTTAGCCATTTCAACCTTACTGAATTAGAGTGAGTATGTTTTCTTTAAATAATTTTAAATATTTCCGTTTTTAAGAATTGTTCAATCTTTAAGGTGAATAAGGCTCCTCCACCAATTTAAAAGTTTGATTATTATTAATGATTTTCTTTTTTCTTCGTTTTTTTTTTTTGGCTATATGGTAAACTTATTTGAAGTTGACTATTATTCCAAGGCTTTCTTTTATTAAATGAAGAGTTTTTAATACAGGTTAACCCCCATATAACATGTTCATTCCAGTTTAATTAATAAAAAAAAGGAAGTTAATAAGCTTAAACTACACTGTTCTGTCACAGAACGCTTGTTGAGACCCATAAACATAAGAAATTCTTCACTAACATACAGTACACCTCCCACTTCACTCTTCAACATAACCACCATCCTCTTTATTAAATAATTTTTTTTTTTTACCTTAGCAGTAGTGTCCCTCTCCGGATGTACAACTACCTCACTTGAATAAACTAAAAAAAAAATCAGTTATAACATTCAAACAAACAAAAAATTCTAAACATATCTAATTTATATTTTACTTTTTGATTGTTGTCTTAATATTTCTGTAAATTATTTCTAGAAGACCCTTAGAGAGCTTTTATATCTCTGCTTGTGTGGAAGCATGTTCCACATTTTTAACACATGCCACATCCAGGGAAAAACCGGAATGTACCGTTGGGGTTCGTCTCTTGTGAACGTTAAGATCGGGTTGTGTGTTTTGATCACGTTGTTCGGATGTCAACTGAAACAGACTGTGAAAAGGGGATGGAAGTAAGTTGGAAAAGAAGGAAAAAATCAAACCAAGTACAAGAGACGGCAAAACGGACCAAAGGAGTGATAGCCATGTACATCCAATAATTTTCAGCGCACGATTGGGAACTGAATTTTTTCTGGGTGATATTTGTAACACTTGTAAGAATACAGAGGGGGAAAGGTGAAATTTGCTTTGAAAAGGTGTAAATGTTTTAGTTTAAAACTCAGTTTTGATTTAGTAAACACACCCCCCCCCCCCTCCTCTTCTGTAAAAAAAAAATCATCCCAAGGAGAGATAGGTGAATATTTTTTCAATTAGTACCAAAAAGAAGTACCCAATACCTGGTTGCCCTAGAATCACTTCTGACTCTTAAAAAGGGCACTAGAACTTTCAATTTCTGATCGAATAAGCTTCTCCAAAGTTTTTACAATTCCTTCCATACAAAGGTGCTTGTTGAAAATAAATGAATAATTCAAAATCCGACAGGTACCTGCAAGCATTCATGCAGAGGTTTGTCTTGCCAAATGAAATGAATCTGTATTAGCCACGCCCCGTGCCAAAGTTAAACAGAGACGCTTATATTAAACTAAAAGGATTAGCTATATCATAAGGATTAAGGAAAGCTGTTTTGTTTTGGAGAAGGCGCATTTGAAGAAAGTGGGGCCTGGTTTTTGTTACGTAAAGGGGCCCTTGCGTGTAAGTTTTACTCTATGACTTTTTAGCTTTTCTGAAAAGGCAAAGCAGTATTAGTTGTTATCAGTATGTCAGTGACAGAAGAACACTTTGACTACTGTATGGGAAAACTGCAGCAGTTAATTTCGAAACTGGACAGAGAATAAAGTACTGAGGGCTGAAAATAAACTAATGAAAACTGAACTGATCCATGTTAAGACCTCAGCTCTATGGTCAGAAATGTATGACAGGTGAAATAATATCTTAGCTTTGACGAGATCTTTTGCAAAAACCAAATTTCAACTGGGGGGGGGGGGGAACTTGGGTCTGGAGGAGGCAGTCACAGTACGGAAGGAAATGAAAACCAGCGAGATACTGCAGTGACTTTCCTTAAGTCTAAACTTGGAAATACAGATGCCGACGAGCTGCGTATGGGTACCATGTAGCGTATTTCTAAGAAAACAGCTCCCTCCCAGTCAGGAGCCAGCCCGACTTTGCGGCGAACTACCCAAAAACAAAAAGCCGCTGAGCCAATCTTTGTTAGTCTTGATAACATGGATCGCTCAATCATTATGAAGGAGTGTGGAAGGCTAAAAAAGACAGGTTTTTGTGCGTGAGTAGACTTACAAGATGGGCTCGGTAGGAGAAGGAAGGAATTGCTAGTGCTCGATTACGAATTTAAAACATCGAGATCACCAGCTGAAAAGGTTGCAGAGACGCGTGTGGTCCAGCGAGGAATAAGATTATGGCTAGATGTAAAAAAAAAATCGGAATTTGCAGTGGACTAAATTTTCAGACGACTGCTTTGATCTGCTTAAACTATCAATAACGGTGCAATCTGCTGGCGCTGATCCTGATTACAAATGATATTATTTTTGTATGGCAGAATTGGTAATATCAGAAATTGCTCTGATTGCCTATATGATGGCTTTTTTGACCCGGCGTTGATATTCAGGCTCCCTGTAGACACTTTGACCTTGAGGAAACCCAAAAGCAAAAAAAAAAAACAAGAGGATATATTTAAAAAAAAGTTAAATATTTGTTAAATAAACTCATCCATAAAAAAGTCATAAACTTTCCATAAAAGTATAAATCAAAACATTTTTGTATTTACTTTTATCAAATTTGGTTTTGACTTATGCTAAAAGGATTCGATAGGTAAATCTTTACATTTTTTTTAAACTTGTTTTATTTTTTATATTAATTTATTCTTAGCTATTTTATAATCAATAAAACGTAGTCTGAATTCTATTAAATTCAGGAAACATAGAATGGATCCAAATAAGCTTGGATCTTTAATTAAAATCAAATCTTTAGTTCAGCTTTAAAGCTTAATAGATTAAGATAATACTAAATTTACACTCATTTGGAATTTTTCTTGTTTGAAGCAAAGTAATCTTATTAATTTCAGGAAATATCCAAATAAACTTGGATGTTTAGGTAAAATCAGATCTTTACTTAAGCTTTAAGACTTAATGGATTAAAATTATGCTTAATTTAAGCCTGTTTGGGATTTTTCTTGTTTGAAGCAAAATAATCTTATTAATTTCAGGAAATTAATGATGGATACAAGTAAACTCAGATCGTTAATTAAAATCAGATCTTTAGTTTAGCTTCAGAGCTTAATAGATTAAGATGGAACTCAATTTAACTTGTTTGGGATTTTTCTAGTTTTGCTTGAAAATGCTGCACTATCGATAGTGCTTGTAGCTTTCATCCGTTTAAAAGCCATATTATAGCACTCAAGTCTCTTATCACTGTCATATGCTCATTGGCTGCAGCCCTGTTAGAGTTCGTGTATTTCGTGCAAAATTTACAACTCTAAGGGAGGGAGTAATAGAACGTGCAAAATTTCTTGAAATGACCTTACTTAAAATAAGTTTGACTGCTTCATTTTTTTAGGTCGCCATGTAAAGGGTGTTGCCAAGGGGATACAGACCTAGTAGAAACTAAGAAATATCCCAAAGCTGTTCTTGAAGTATGTGGATGAAAACTGGGACACTTCCCGCAAGTACAAGGTAAAAATTTACTTATTAAAATTAGCTGTAAATTTTCAGGGGTTTAATTAAACAAAAAATGATATGAACTTGTAGCTCTCTGGAAAAAATATATCTAATAATTTGAAGGGTTACGAGTTTCAAAAACGTTTACCTTGGCTGATCATGAGGCATTATTCTTCTAAATCGTGAAAAAGTTAATGTTCAGATAGTTGATCTGTCTATATGCACGATTTTAGAGGGCTAAGGCTCCTGGCCCCACTTGCAGCCATCTAATAATGCTGAGTAAAAATCCTTGCACTGTTCAGATTTTAACAAGGTGAAGGGGGTATTCCTTTGTACTCCACTGTGTGTATGAAGCCTCTATTTTTTAAAGAGGCCAGGTCCATAAGAAGTCCCCCTTCTCCTTAATTACAGAAAATTGCTCCGAAGAGACCACCAACCTTGAGCCAAGATCTCTTCAAAATGCTCTTGCCTTTAGGGTTATGCCCATCATGTCGCCCTGACACATTTGTAAAATTTTGTGACTCTTCTGATTAAGTATACCGTATAAGACAAAAAGGATGGATAGTCAAATGGCTACTTTATTTCTGTTTATACCGTGTATTCCCAAGTACCTAATTCCATATTACGGTTTATACCCAAATACCATATGGGGCGCAAAGGACGGATAGTCAAATGGTTGTTTTATTTCTGTTTATACGTATATTCCCAATTAGCCAATACCACATTATGCTTTATACCCAATACCATATGGAGCGCAAAGGACGGATAGTCAAATGGCTGTTTTATTTCTGTTTATACATATATTCCCAATTAGGCAATACCACATTATGCTTTATACCCAATACCATATGGAGCGCAAAGGACGGATAGTCAAATGGCTGTTTTATTTCTGTTTATATGTATATTCCCAATTAGCCAATACCATATTATGCTTTATACCCAATACCATATGGAGCGCAAAGGACGGATAGTCAAATGGCTGTTTTATTTCTGTTTATGCGTATATTCCCAATTAGCCAATACCATATTATGGTTTATACCCAATACCATATGGAGCGCAAAGGACGGATAGTCAAATGGCTGTTTTATTCCTGTTTATACGTATATTTCCAATTAGCCAATACCACATTATGCTTTATACCCAATACCATATGGAGCGCAAAGGACGGATAGTCAAATGGCTGTTTTATTTCTGTTTATACGTATATTCCCAATTAGCCAATACCACATTATGCTTTATACCCAATACCATATGGAGCGCAAAGGATAGATACTCAAATGGCTTTTTTATTTCTGTTTATATGTATATTCCCAATTAGCCAATACCACATTATGCTTTATACCCGATACCATATGGAGCGCAAAGGACGGATATTCAAATGGCTGTTTTATTTCTGTTTATACGTATATTCCCAATTAGCCAATACCACATTATGCTTTATACCCGATACCATATGGAGCGCAAAGGACGGATAGTCAAATGGCTGTTTTATTTCTGTTTATACGTATATTCCCAATTAGCCAATACCATATTATGGTTTATACCCAAAACCATATGGAGCGCAAAGGACGGATAGTCAAATGGCTGTTTTATTTCTGTTTATACGTATATTCCCAATTAGCCAATACCACATTATGCTTTATACCCTATACCATATGGAGCGCAAAGGACGGATAGTCAAATGGCTGCTTGTATTTCTGTTTATACGTATATTCCCAATTAGCCAATACCATATTATGGTTTATACCCAATACCATATGGAGCGCAAAGGACGGATAGTCAAATGGCTGTTTTATTTCTGTTTATACGTATATTCCCAATTAGCCAATACCACATTATGCTTTATACCCTATACCATATGGAGCGCAAAGGACGGATAGTCAAATGGCTGTTTTATTTCTGTTTATATGTATATTCCCAATTAGCCAATACCATATTATGCTTTATACCCAATACCATATGGAGCGCAAAGGACGGATAGTCAAATGGCTGTTTTATTTCTGTTTATACGTATATTCCCAATTAGCCAATACCACATTATGCTTTATACCCTATACCATATGGAGCGCAAAGGACGGATAGTCAAATGGCTGTTTTATTTCTGTTTATACGTATATTCCCAATTAGCCAATACCATATTATGGTTTATACCCAATACCATATGGAGCGCAAAGGACGGATAGTCAAATGGCTGTTTTATTTCTGTTTATACGTATATTCCCAATTAGCCAATACCACATTATGCTTTATACCCAATACCATATGGAGCGCAAAGGACGGATAGTCAAATGGCTGCTTTTATTTCTGTTTATACGTATATTCCCAATTAGCCAATACCATATTATGGTTTATACCCAATACCATATGGAGCGCAAAGGACGGATAGTCAAATGGCTGTTTTATTTCTGTTTATACGTATATTCCCAATTAGCCAATACCACATTATGCTTTATACCCAATACCATATGGAGCGCAAAGGACGGATAGTCAAATGGCTGTTTTATTTCTGTTTATACGTATATTCCCAATTAGCCAATACCACATTATGCTTTATACCCAATACCATATGGAGCGCAAAGGATAGATACTCAAATGGCTTTTTTATTTCTGTTTATATGTATATTCCCAATTAGCCAATACCACATTATGCTTTATACCCAACACCATATGGAGCGCAAAGGACGGATAGTCAAATGGCTTTTTTATTTCTGTTTATACGTATACTCCCAATTAGCCAATACCACATTATGCTTTATACCCAATACCATATGGGGCGCAAAGGACGGATAGTCAAATGGCTGCTTTATATCTGTTTAGTTGCATTTCGTAAAAAAAAAAGATACTGGGGGGGGGAGGTTGCCTAATAACCAAGGATTTGCCATCTCAAAATATTTCTGATGCCATTCTCCGGGTAGATTGTACCCTGGGGTTAACTGTGCTTGATCAGTTCTAAACGTATTTCTTATAAACTACATACAGTTTCTGTGACTGTATTTTATGTATTCTGTGACTATATAAATCTGGATTATATGGATTTCTTAATGGACTATTGTTGGGGTTGGGGTGTTTTACTCCCCCCTCCCCCTAACTTGATGCGTTTTTAAGAGATTTTTGTATTAGGTTTGCGATCCAACGACTTCGGGGGGCACAAGAAACTCAACAGATTATGTGGCAGAAGTGTCCTATCTTGCTTTAAGTTTAGCCTCCAGAGTTTAGCCATAAATTTTTCAGGTGAGAAAGCTCCTAAAAATGTAACGTTAGATAGCGTTAGGTCTATATCCAAGATTTTTTTGGAGGGGGGTGCATTTTTTTAGGGAGGGTGAGTTTACAAAAAAAGCTTAAAAAACGCATCATAATTTGTTTTTATGAATTTTTATTACGTTTTTATGAGGCTGACAAACATTTTATGGCGAGGGGGGTTTCAAACTCCCTAACCCCTCCCCTGAATACGGACTTCGATAGCGTTGGTTTCCCAATTTCGACTAGTGGTGTCTTTTTGCTATCAACCGGCGATATGTTGAGTGAAAAACAATCTAATAAGGGATGTGTTATTAGTTTTGGATTGACCGACTGAATAATTTCCTTTTGATTAGTACATAGTTTTTGTCCAGGCGTAAGCACATAGAAATAGCAACTTTATGCGCAAAATTCTGTAGGTGAAGAACTGGAATTTTCTTTTAGTGGGTTAATATTTCCAAAAAAATCAAACAGGTTTCAGAAGATAGAATCTACTCAGGAAATGTATTTCCTTTTATGTCTTTCTCTCACCATGTTGATCTGGTTCTAAAAAGGCGGGGCTATTTTGTTTTCCAAAACTAAAGAATAATGTGATTGGCTTGCAAAAATACGTCATAAAGGAAACCAGTGAAATTATGCGGAAGTTTTAGACTGTAATCTTTCTTTCTTTCTTTTTTTCTCTCTCTCTCTCTCTCTTTTGGTACAAGTATCAGGCTGTTGCTCAAAGTTAATGAAATCAATCGTTCATGGCGTTCACGATGGTAAATTTCACGAAAGAAAATACTAGTAAGAAAAACTACTTTTCATATTCCTCCCAAATATATAAGCTGAATCAAGATTATGGCTCTCCATAAGAAGTAATTTGTGCGACACTTTTTTCCTTAGTTTTATATTTATTTGTGTATATGTATGTTTTTTTTCTTCCTCCTTTTATAGTTTCTGTTTCTTTTTAACGGGGTCGATTTTGGCTGAGTTTACAGTCATACCGGTAACCCTTTGTTCCAAACCAACTAATCAGCAACACCAGGGAGATCCTGACCTTACGGAAACAGGATCGCAAGTCAAGCGCGCTAACTACTCGGCTACTGCTAATAACCATATCTATGGTGTTCACAAATATGCTCGTGGACGTGGGTTATAGAATAAAACCAGTGGCGCTACCCTCCGCCTATTGTTGAAGCTTCTCACAATTGCCGTGAAAAAGCGAATGGGAAACCTCTAACAGTTGGATCATCGGCAATTTTATATGTGAGTACGGGGATTAAAAACTACAAGCGCCACTTACAGTTGAGCGTCTGGTGATCTCATTAAAGAAATAGAAAATTGGATATTTGATATGGTCAATCTACAGTGCAATAGGATTAAACATGAGATTTTTCTGCAAGGGATTGTTAATACCAGTTTTATTTCCAAGGATTATCTATATTAAAGTTCGGATAGGGATAAATCCTTTTATTAGACAGATGTAATAACATTCACAAAATATACTGGATATTTCGATCACATGTAAAGTGACAATCATCAGCAGAATTTATTCCTATTCGAACTTCTATTTATCGTTATGGAAAGGTACTGTGGTCTCGAAACAAATTACCTAAGGATCGTCTAATGCCAAAATCTATTCTACAAAAATGAGGCTAGTAGATTTTAACCTGGTAGGTCTCCTCTCTTTAATCTCCTGTGAATTTTAAAATATCTGAAAAGACAAGTATGCTGTAGTTTTGAATCAAACAAAGTCGTCAAAGGTTAGATGGCGTGGATGATTTTTCTTTTTTGGCATTAGCGCCAGTTTCCACTCCTGTAAGTTTTTCTTACTCTTTGGCTCCGGGAGTAATACAACCATAGTTTAATTTATGTAGGATAGAAATTTTTGTTCTTCGTTGTTTCTGTGAAGGCGGTTCCGTTTCTATCGCCATGTTCCTACAATATGAAGTAACATAGTTTTATAGTTGGAAGGGCCACATTGATTGCTAAAAAATTCCAAAACCAAAGTCATAAAACAATACTAGCAATATGTACATTGTGTACGACTTTCAGAGCATCTATTTACCAGGAAACAGTATTTTCCCCCGAAAAATACCTCTCCCCGCGAAAAATACCTTCCAGGACCCCCCCCCCCCCGATAATTCACCCCATGGAATATTCCCCCACTCGCAATATTGAGCAGCCAAAGAGAAAGTAAAAATAGATACCTCAAAATGTTGATAAGATGTCCTTAGGGGTAACATAAGGACGAAATATCAAAAATAGTTTTAGGACAAAGGCTGATTGGTCTCCAACCACTTTCGAATCATGAAGAAAGGACTAGAATTCTCCAAAAACGTCCATATGTTCCCAATAACAAATACTATCTGTAAGCAATGAAGAAATTGCAAAACTTCGAACCCTTTCCCTAAGGGCTGTGGAGGGTCTTGTCATCCCCAGAGGCATATTTATTGGACCTTTCAATTATGATGAACCAAATGGTTATCTCAGAATTTTATTTAGATGTCTTTGGGGGTTAAAGGGGGCAGGAGAAGGGGACTAGTTGACCTCCAATCTATTTGGTCACTTAGGCACTTAAACTTTTAAGTTTTGTTTGAATGAGCCCTCTTCCGATCCTGTAGGACCCTTGGTTTGATACGATCATCCTTGGGGGAAACTTATTGTAAGTTTTATTTAATTTAGATAAATACAGAATTAGCTCTAAGGGAGAGACGAAGAAGGTGTGGATGTAGAAATTGATATATAATCCCGAGGGCCGTATCCAGGACTTTTGTTTAGGGGGGGGGGGATTTCTGGGAACATTTCTGGTCCACGCTGTTATTATGGAAGTAAAGTTACATTAAACCCCAAAATGAACAGAATTTATTCCATATAGGAAGGGGACTTCCCCCTCTTTATCCGCACCCCCGCCTCATGATCGTAAAACTTTGGAGGATGATCATTCGATCAGAAATTGAGAGTTCTAATCCTCTTTTTATGAGTTGAAAGTTATTGGAGATACACTGAGTAGTTTTTTTTTTTTTTTTTTTTTTTTTTGTAATGTCTAGGAGTAAACAGTAAATATTCTCAGAAGTTTTGGATCACTTTTACTTTTTGTATGTTTGGAAACTTTTGGTTGTTTTGGGCAAAAATATTGTATCTTCTTAAATTCTTTTAGTTACTTTTTTATCTAGCTTTTTGGAAGACTTAGGCGAAGCTTCGTTCCGATTTTTTGCTCAATTTTATTATCTAATTTTTATGTAATTTGTTTTAGGTGTTACAATATCGAGAATGAATTCGTGACAAAGCTATGGATAATAGAAAATCCCAACTGTATTTTCAAATTGAGAAGAGAAAATGTGTTGATAAATCTAATTAAACTGCAGGGAAAGGAGCTGTATGTATAAAACAAATATAATATGAATAAATAGCCGCTCAAACTTTGGCCAGCATTATAGGAAATATATTAATTTCGTCCAAGCTTTGCCAACAATGTAATTTTAAATATACAAAAAAAAAAAAAATACCATGGAACAGTATAAAACGCTGAAGCTGCTAAAAGGTCATTGTTGAGTAGCTTAGAAACTTGTCAGGAATTTCAAATTTGTCATTTTAGATCAGTGCTCTCACTATTTCTGAGTTTTTGGAATTTGCCGGATTTTTCCCAAAAAGAAATTGGGCTTCCTTGATGTTTCCGAAAATTAGAAATTTGTGTTGTGTTGTTAGTGGTTGCGTTAACAAACGTTAGCTTTCGGGGAGAGTCTCCGGAATGGAATTTCGAATTTTAGCCCCCTCCCCCACGCCAGATATTCTGTTTCGCTAATTTTAGTTGCTTTTCCGCAAAAATTTTCTAAAGCTGCAAATTTACTACTTTAAGTTGTGTATTTGTTACAATAGTTATTACTTTTAATTTTTCTCAGTGAATTGTCTAAAAAATGAAATCTAAACAAAGTATAGGGATATGTTCCCCTGCCCTCTTCCCTGGTGCAACATTTGGATTAATCATTTACTTTTCTTACAGCGTTCGTGAAAAGTGAACGCGCTCGCGGGATCCCCAACTTCAGCGTTAAATACGTTCGGGGTGCTGATCCCATCATTAAGCTATATGATGAAGAAGATCGTTTACAAGAAACGTACGCTGTTGATAAATGGAACACGGATTCTGTTGATGAATTCTTAAACACTGTTCTTTTAATGGATGATAGTATTTCCAACGAGCTCTAGATTTTTCTATTTTTTTTGTGGTTTTTTTTAGGGTAAATGATTACTTCCCGGACGATACTTTTTTTAATATTAAATCAGAATCATTTAACAAGCCGAAAAAAAGTAAAGAGAAATTTGCAAACCCCTCAAAATCACGGCCTCTAATATCCACTATAAATGATACAACCTTCCTCTCCAGCCCTTTAAAAAATTAATCGTGTCGGAAAGTATCGATACGCAAGTATTTTTACATATATATATGTATTTAAGCATGTTTCCAGTATATTTAAGCATTCTTACTTAAAAAGATTTTTATTGTATTTTTCCGGTATTTTCCAGAAGAAAAAAAAACAACTCAATAAGTAAAAAATAACCTATGGAGGAGTTGAAATCAGATTCGCCTTCAACTCGTTTCTGTTTTTGTCCGAAGTGAGGTTCTGTCACTCACCAATACCACCGTAGAATTATTTTTAGCCATAGTGCAAAGTGGTTGTACCCATGTCCGAAATGTTATTGTTTCCGAGATTTGATTGTCTACCCTAATTTATGATTAGGTTGTTTGTATTTTGGTGTTTATATTACTTCTACTTTTTCAGGGAAAGATAGTTTTGAATGGTCTTCTTTTTGTTATGACTAGGAAATTTTATTTTGGACGTCTTGTTTTATATCTGAAAGTTTTGAAGGGCCAGGGAGCAGAAGTTATGAGGAAAAGAGCAAGGGATTTAGAGGGAGTATAGATGGGTGCTGCCGGGTTGGGATAGATCCTGTTATTACGATTCGTAAAAAAATGAATTTGGCTAATTAAATTTGTAAAAACTGACCCGGTCTAGCGGAAATGCTAGGCGAAAATTAGCTTAGCTTAAGATAGAATTCATAAAATATGTTCGATTGGGCTATTTAGGTCACAGGTTTTGGCTGTTTGGGCTAGTATGATTCAATAAAATATGGCGGGAATGCTTAGAATTCAAAATTATTGACCAGTTAGAGTCTGAAAATTGCTCTTGCATACAGACATTTAAAACGACACATGGGCCAGGAAATTACTTTTAAAAAAAGATAAAGACAATAGGCTATTGCAAGGTCTTAGAGACCCGAATTCGCTTCATACGCCAACTAAATAAAACTTAATATCTACGGCAATAATTAAACTGAATAAAAAGTGGAAATTATGACAAATGGTCAAGACACATCAGATCGTCAATAAAAAAATTAAGTACTTTCGATGTAAGCGCTCTTGGTGGCCCTGGATAAAATAAAGTTTTGAGTCGTATAAATTTGTTTGCTTTTTCATATACAGTTTTTTTCCAGGGCCGCACTTCAAGATCCGGTTAGCCACCCCAGATTAAATGTGGTATTTACCTATTCTGTTAGCTAAGAATTTAGGGCAGAGTTCTTGTGCGCGACCCTGTGTTAACATTTTTTTTATCTTTCTGGCTCATTTCTGGAAAAAAAATCTTAGATCCTTTTTGGTATTTGGTACTATGATATATTGTCAAATTGGACCATAAATTCATTTTCCCACTTCAAGGAGTATATGCTTGCAACAATATTGTCCACCCCCACCCCCGATATAATGGCGTTTAACGCCCTGTGATTGTGCACTATTCCGCTAGCTAAGGAACTACAGTTTATATAAACACAGGTTTGTTCAATGGCTAAATGAATTTCTGTCTTTAAAGCTCTTGTGGGCCAGGATAGGGATGAGGTATAAAGCCATGGACAGCTTAAGTGTATTTAATGGCTGTTTTGTTTCTGCTAGAGCCTTTGGCTTGGTTTACATTGTAGTGTAATTTTGTAACTGATGGTGAATATTAAACTTTTTTTACATGTGCTAATATTTTATGACAGTTTGAAGAAAGATAAAGATCATTTGTGTCTTTTTTATTTATTTTGGGTGACGTATCACCTTTCGGACGTTTTTGGTTTTAGCTCCAAAAAATTGAGAAAAATTACGTAAGGTAGGCCCTATTCTCGGACTAAGGTGAGAATATTGAAAGTCATAGTGACGACGTTGGTCAAGTGTGGCTCTGAAGCGTGTGCGCTTTGAAAGGTTGAGAAAGTTGTTATCTAGAGAAGCTATCTAACGATAGTGTGAGGTACTCCTTTGACTGCTCATAGATGAAACAGTAAGCTCGGTGGAAAATTCAGTTGGATATCTAAGGCTATCATGAAAGAAAGGTTAAAATGATTATAGCCCGTTTTATGAAAGGATTGACAAAACTTATGCTCTTTGGCCTATGGCCAAAGGAATAGCTGGTCCTCCTTGAATATAATGAGAAAAGGTTACAAGAAAGGATTTTTAAAAAATCGGGAGGGAATCAAGTGTGAAGCTTCGAACAGATTTGAGTAGAAGAGGAGCGTGCGGAGACCCGTTTGGCTGGTGTGACCTTCCCTACTCACTTCCGGCCTCGCTATGCAATGATCTCACCAGGCTTGTGGATTTTTTTTTCAGACCCAACCCTTCAACATTTTAAATGTCTTGTGGTCTGAACAAGTGTTTATCTAGACGTCGCTCCAGGCTGTCAAAGAAAGCTCCTACACTTCGACTGTTGAAAGCGGTTGTCATAGGCTTAGGCTTGTACCTTCTGGCGTTCTTACTGATAGAGTTTTAACGCAATCCATAAAACCACGTTACCAATCTTTACCTGCAATTCCTCCCCCGCCTTTGCATTTCCTATTATCCAGTACTTCTATACTCTTTATAATGGCATAAGTGTATGCAAGTTTACGTGCTTCTAGGGGAGTACAGTCGAAATGCATATCAGCTATCGTTTTCAAGTAAGTTTCTAGTCCTGTTTCTTGTTCCTTCTTACCAAAATTCCGAAAACCCTGAATATCTTCATGATTTATGAAAGGGGGAGAAATGAACTATGTGAGAAATTCTATATCATTGATGTAGCTTTTAGCTACAACCTAGTAAAGAGCAAACCATGGGCCATAATGAACAAAAGTTTAAAAAATGTATTGAAAAACTGTCTATTGAAATAAATTTGTCGTTCGAAACCGATGCAGGAATGGTAACAATTTTTCAATTCATTTTAATAGAAAAAGTCTGTTGCAAAACTAGTTTACGGGGATTTCAATAATTTATAGCTTCAGTGGGATATGGTCTTAAAACTATAACATGATGTGATATAGAACAGTTAGATTCGCCGGAGAGCGTAGACCAGCTCAGTCATTTGGTTTTCGGATGCTCAGAAGAGAGTATGCGTATTTTCGCTATAAGCAAGCAATTACATCTCATTATAGAGATTACATAGAGTAATCTCTATGTAATCTCTATTAATCAAAATAATAGTGGACTTTTGGTGAATTGACCTGAACTTAACCTAGATTCTTGATATTCATTAATTCACTGCTTGAGCTTGAATTTAATTCAGTGACTTAGTTTGGAATAAGGATTAAGTTTGAAATAAATTACAGTAAATTAAATTGCGCGAAGGAGGGTGCTATGTGAAATGAAATTAATTTTAGCGCGATCCGCGATGATAGATTGTGAGCGTTTATGAACTGTTATTTTTGGATATAAGATCACCGAGGAGAACACCTTCTGTAAGCAGAGATTTTATCTGGTAATAGTTTTACTCAGGCGAAGGCGGGGTAGTGGTTTGGGGTAGCCCCCTTCCATTTCCTTAGCGCATAGTACCAAGTCAATATTTATATGTTATTATTATTAATTGATAAATGGCTGCCGTGACTTCTGAAAAGTTGTACAAGACAGGATGCAAAGTTTGCAAAGAGAGCCTCAGTCTCGCAACCAGAGGAACCGTTATTTGCAACACATCTGCTGGGGGTTGTGGTCGCCTCTGCCATAACCGCTGTGAAATTCTTCAGAGGATCGAGAAAGACAGTATTATAATATATCAGTGCTCTGACTCCTGTGAGAAATTTGCTGATAAACCTGCTTCCCCGCAGATCCCGCCTCCTTCAGAGACTCTTGTTTATTCACCAGTTTTAAGTTTTTTCCGGCACTGTCTACAGTCAGGAATTTTGTCCGCCTCCTGTATATCTTCGTGTGCAAACTTCTATTCTAATGATCATCTTGATCAAGCTAGAAGCCTCCTAACATCTCTAGTGAATCCCACGCATAAACTCCTTGCACGTCGCGGCCCCTCTGCTAAGCAAAGCCTGTCACAGGATATTTTAGACATCCTTATTTCTGAGGATGCAACCCCTCGCCTGCCAAATCGGAAATTCGTTATGACTGCAAGTGATGCGATACCTGCGATAGATACGGATCAAAATGTTCACTTTAGCCGTGCCATTCAAACCTGGGACCGGCATCTTTTTAGCATAATCGATAAACTTGATTACATCACAAGTAAGGTTGCGGAGACTCCTGCTTTGGTGAAAGAGTGTTGTGACGGAGTATAGAGCGAGGTTTTGAGCTGTATAAATAAAGAAAAACTTAATGATAAATCTTGGCCTCCGCTGAATAGCGAGTCAGAAAAAGTGGGTCTTGTCACCGCCACAAGACTGTGATGATCCCTTAAGGTTAAACTCCCTAAATCCATTGTAATTTTAATTTTCCTATGCTATGAAAAGAGATCTAGCTCTCTGACCCGGCATGTCAGCAAAACAAATTTTTCCACAAGGGATCTTTGAAGAAGGATCTAAAATTTGGCCGTTTTGTTTTTTCTGATTTAATTCCCAGGAAATAGAAAAAAAAATCTAAAGTGAAACTTGGTAGTCTTTTTTTGAAAAAGGTCTGGAGCGTAAAAAAAGGAAAATTTGAAAAAATTGAAAGTACCATAAATTAAAAAAAGTCTTTTAAAATTAATTGCCCCATTTGAAAATTCTATTTTTTTTAAATTTATTCCTCCACGATTGTTTTTATGTTTTCACAATTTAGACTCTTGTAGGGCTTGTATAAAAGCGACGAAGTTGAAATTGACTTCAAGTTGTAGCTCTTTTTTATTTAGTATATTCCAAGCTTTTCAGCTTTTTATTCGGAGTCGTTAATTTTATATCTATTTATGAAACAAATTAAATTTTTACTTTATTTCTCCTGTTCTACATAACCCCACTATACACCCCCTGGATGGAAACATACCCAAGGCTAAGACGGGTCAGAAACATTTTTAATTTGAGTTTGACTGCTGAGAGAATCGCATAAAAGTGACTAGGAGAAAAAAGATCAACAAAGGATGGCTTAATCTAAAACATGTGCGGTAAGTACATAAATTATACGTAATTTATTGTATAAATTACGTTGTATAAATACATAATTTATTGTATAAATTAAATATGCTCTGGGAGCATATTTCCAAGTTATAGTTTTCACTATTTTGCTAATAAAGCATTCTTTTTTCATCATGTTTTTTTTCATTAGGTTAAAATAGGTTTGTTTAGGTTATGCATTTAATATGTGCTATGCTTTACCCCCCCCCCCCCCCCCCTCCCAAATATATAATGTTCAAATATATAGCCCAAATTTGTTTCTAACTATTATATTTTCATCATAATTTTGTTTTATTTCATTAGCATTCACAAAACTTCACTTCTCGAGTGTGTTTTATATAATAGACAAGTACTAAAAATGGTGTTATTTGCCTTACTTTTTACTTGCCAACTCAATTTTACATGTTGAGGTGCTCTGGAGACATTTTCCGGAGAAATTTTCACCTGGGTTGGAACTGTCTGGAATATTTTTCCATTGGAGGGGGGAATATCCGTGAGAAAAATTCTTCATGGTGAAATTAGCCATGGAAGCATTTTTCAACTGGAAAGGGAGGATTCTTTTTTGGTTAGATTAAGAATTTTGTATAGTATTTGATCATTAGCGGCCTTAGACCTCATAATCTGGGAGGGGGGGGCAAGGTATGTCACAGGAGTATACAAATATAAAATACAAGCGCTGCCCCCTCCCTGCCCCGACCTATAACCGCCAATGTATTGGATTAAGCTAATGAGGGTACCCATTAATTAAATTAAAAAAACAAAATCTTAGGGGAGAAGATAGGAGTAAGGACTACTCATTTTGCGTTGAGCAGCCTGTAATGGAAGGAACTAACCAAAATCTGATTCAAGGTTAAATTACGCTTATACGGGTGGTATGCAACGTGTAATGTATGGGTAGCAATGTATTTAAATTACAAAACGACACAATCATTCTCCTAAACATAATCATACTTGAAACGGTTGAAGAGGGCAAACAGTAACCGAGGAGAGTGGGGGAGGGATAATGTACCTGAAAAACAGAGCGACTCGGCCCAATAGTAATCGAAGCTCTAAAAAGCAGAATTTTTATAACAATAGACCCATAAAAAAGTCAATTTTTATGCTTATTCCATATATATAATACTCGTTAAGTTTAATATTATTTGTTTTTCAACTTTCTCCTCAATCTTTTTTTGGTTTTTATCCTAAGGATCAAGTGCCATTTTTATTGAGGACTCACCTACCAGGTGACAGGAGGACCAGCGGTTCAGTCTGTCTCTGGACAAGAGTGAACTATATTTACAATTCAGCTGGCCTAGATAAACAAAATGAATACTTTCATTTCTTTTCAAGAGGAAAATGGTTGTCTTCTAGTTATTTTTCTTATTTTTGCCTCTGATAGGTTTTGTTTTGGAAGTAGTTCAAATGCGCCCTACTTTACTACTGTGTTATGTTAGAGACTTTTTTTAATTTTTTAATCGGAATTCATCTTCAGAGTGCCTGATCCCAGTCAGAAAAGTAACAAATGACGTATGGTGTTATCCCTGATATAAACAAATAAAATTTAACAAGAACGCAATTGACAACCCTGATTTGAAACAACAGGAGCCAGCTAGATTCACTCAAGAACTCAGTTAATTTTTCAGCCCCCCTTTCCCTCTTTTACACATAAATGATTATTGATAATTACACTATTCTAAATACATTTTGCGCGCCAAAAAGTTTAGCTAGAGTGGTACTCCTTTAAATATGGTTTTCGGGAAAACATAGCATAATTAATTTCTTTTAAAATTGCTTGTTCTCTCACTGCCTGCTTCGATTACTAACTTACTTTTCGTATTTCAAGTCCTTCCTTCCAAGGAAACTTCTATTGCTAATGAATCTACAGATGATACGAGGGATTCAGTATCAGATGCAGGACCAGCTCTCATTGAGAAACAGAAGAAAATTCTCGAGGGTGTTGATTTAGGGAACATTCCGAATCTCAGCTGCATAGTGAACCTTCCATTTTTCGTCCAAGAGCTCGCAGAATTTTTACTGCACAAATTTCAATGTAGAGAAGAAAGCCCCGATATCCGCATCGTTCGTGTATATACTGTTGGCTTAGAAATCACACTAGTGACAGAATGTACTGCCTGTAAGTGGAAAAAACTAGTGAAAAATGAACCTGACCCACCCGTGATAAAGATTAAAGATTATTTAACATCTTTTTCCGAAGAAAATCCGAAAGAATCAATTGAACGTTACACAAATGTGCATGGAGACCTCAATTTGAAGGCTACTTGGGGTGTCATGGGCTCAGGAGGAGGCTACGCAACACTTTGTGAGATTCTAGATGTACTAGGTGTGCAAGGCATGTCACAAAATTTATTTTTGAAAACTCAACTTTCTGTAGGGAAAGTATGGATGGATACTTTGACAGATGTTTTACTGGAGAATGGAAAATAATCCCTACAGCGTGCAATTCACGAAGATCGATTTGTCGATGATACATACTGGACCAAAGTGGTTTGTGATGGTGGGTGGAACAAACGGAGTAAGGGGCATGATTATACAGCTAAGGGTTGTGTGGCTGTAATCATTGACGCTTACATAAAAAAATTGCTGTATGTGGGCATAAAAAATAAATATTGCTATGTTTGTTTTCGCGCGAAAAAAGAGGTAAAAACTCCTCTACAACATTTGTGTTTTATGAATTATGATGGCCCGTCAAAGAGTATGGAGACGGATATTCTCGTTGAAGGTTTTAGAGTGAGCGAGGAAATGCATGGACTGCAGTACCGTCGTTTTATTGGAGATGGAGACTCAAGTGTTTTATACAAATTGAAACAGAACATCTCATACGGTCCTCTAATTGAAAAATAAGAGTGTGCAAACCATGTTACGAAAAACTACACTTCGTATCTACATAATCTAGTGAAAATGAAGAAAGGTGCACATGCAAAATTACTAAAAAGAGAGATTATACAAAGACTTACAAAATATCTTCGTGGGGCAATAAAAAAAAATGCAGAAGAGGAGTGTACAGCCGATAATTTAACAAGTTTGCTCCACAAAGACCCCGATCATGTCTTTGGAAATCATGTAAAGTGCAATGATACTTGCCCCCAAAAAAGTCAACTACCCAATAGCTTTATAGAGGATCGTTGGTACAACTTGCCAGCATAGGTTCTCCAGGATGTGAGAGATGGGGTTGAGAACGTGTGCAAGAAAGCAGATTTCCTCCTTACCGATGTAACAACGAACCTTGCCGAAAATTACATGTCAGTAGCTGCCAAGTTTCGCGGAGGCAAGCAAATTAGTAGGTCAAAGCGAGGGTCATATCATGCCCGAATTGGTGGTGCAAGCTTGTCCTACCCACTTGGTCCAAAGTGGCATGCTTATACATGGAAAAAAACATTTAATCACAGTCCAACAAATATAATGAAGAAATTCTGTTGTAAAACCGAAAACCACCGAGCTAAATCCAAGCGAAATCTGATACGGTACTATAGTAATAATGGAGGTAGATTCCAGGCCAAAAGAAAATGCAATCAACAACTCTCTCTGGGTAACTCTGACTATGGACGAGCTGCAATAGGCCTGATATGAAAGAAAAGGAGCTAAAAATAGCTATGGTTACATTTGAGGAGTCCTATCTAAAGAGTAGTGACACCGCTTTGAAAGAACTTTACGAGAAAACCAAAGGCCAATCTTCCAATGAAAACTGGGTATATGAAAGAAGTAATAGAATAACCAGCACGTACTTTCACAGAATAGCTACACGCAAACAATCAACTAAAACTGCACCGATTGTGAAAGATATTAGAAGTGGAGGTTGTGGTTACCGCTCAACTGCTATGCTGAAAGGTAGTTGGTTAGGACCTGTTGCTTTAAGAGCATATGAAGAAAAAATTGGCGCGGAAATTACGAAAAGTGAGGATATTGGTCTTTTGGTTCACTCGACACACCAGTTTCTTGGTACTTCATTAGACGGGATTTTGCCAGATGGGACACCAATAGAGGTTAAGACTGTCCACAATATTCCAGAAAACAAAACTATAATTGATGCAGCTCGTACGAAAGGCCTTGTCAAAGACTTCTTTCTGCAGAGTATCGGCTTAGATATTAAGCTCAAAGCCACTCACAAATATTATAGCCAAATTCAAGGACAGCTTGAAATTTCAAATCAAGAAAAATGTTGCCTACTTGTCTATAATAACGAGAAGGATTGGGAAGTCCTTACAATTGAACGCAATAGAGAGCATTGGGCTCGAGTATTCCCGAACCTTTTAAGCTTCTGGAAGGAAAGTCTTTTACCAGAAATAGTTCATTCGCGCCTTCTCAGAAATCTAGAGCCCAGAGAACCAATATCTATTGGAACAGCTATGAAAACGTTGGGCTATAATAGCGGTAAGAGGCAGATTTTGAACCCAAATAACACAAACCACAAAAAACAGAGAAAAGAAGAATTAGGAGCTGAAGAATTTTTCCCAATTATTTGGTCTGACTCTGATCCTGAGCCGCAGTTTTTGCTCGTATTTCTATATTTATTTTTATTACAATTTAATGGGCGACGAACATATAAATCATTTATCAGTTTATTTAATATGGTTTTGAGTCAAATTTGATGAAAAGAAAAAAAATCTTTGATAAAAATTCAAGGCTTATCAGATTAATGATTCTTGGTTGATTTGTTATGGTAAATACATACCCAAAGGACGCTCTGGCTTTTGATGGGTTAAGAAGACAGGCGATCAAGGTCTTATTTGTGATAAGACCTGACTTTTCATTATAATGCTTGGGCCTTATGGGTTCCTTCTTTTATATTTCATTTATTTGATCATATCAATTTATGTTCATATTAAGTTTGACTTTTTATATGACTTTATTTCGGGTCATTTCAGGTTATATTATGGCTCTCTACTTTTCGTTGAATAGCTTATTGGAAAATGTGTTGTTTTTTTAGTCGCATTTATTGAAAGAGTTTCATTGAAGGTTAATCGTCGAAGTGCTTGTAGAGTTTCCACTGCTGGATTGTCATTTTTTTACCAAAAATATTTGAATGTAACAAAGATTTTCAAAATTAAAAAATTTAAACATTTTGTCAAAATTTTCGATCATCCGTAGTTTTGTGCAATACCTTTTTACTAATATTTTTTGCACGGGGAGGAGGGGGAGGCTTTTAATTATACGGATTGAATATTATATTTTCAGTCTGGCACTGAGGCCGTTTCGACCCTTGGCTAGTAGAAGGCAGAAAAAGGCAGGCGGTCAATGTCTTATTTGTGATAAGACCTGACTTTTCATTTTAATGCTTGGACCTTATGGGTTCCGTCTATTCATCCAAAGTAGCATCTCTTATATTCATTTTTGATTTAATTATTCATTTAATTGATATTTGTTTTATATTTCATTTATTCGATCATAGGAATTTGTGTTCATAATTTATTTCGGGTCATTTCAGGATATATTATGGCTCTTTACTTTTCGCTGAAAAGCTTTTTGGAAAATGTGTTTTTTCCAAGTTTTGATATAACTATTAATTTTAATTGATATTCGTTTTATGTTCCATTTATTGTATAATAGCAATTTGTGTTAATATTAAGTTTGACTTTTTATATAATTTTATTTCGGGTCGTTTCAGGTTATAGCATGACTCTTTGATTTTCGTTGAAAAAATTATTGGAACAGGTTTTTTTTAGTTACTTAGCCTAGTATTCGCATTAATTGAAAGAGTTTCATTGAGGGTGAATTGTCGAAGTGTTGGTAGAGTTTTCACTGCTGGGTTTGTCTGTTGTTTTTTGTTCTTTTAATCGAAAGTTAATGGATTGCGACATAGATTTATAAAATTATA
Organism: Artemia sinica; assembly: GCA_027921565.1. Classification (NCBI taxonomy): domain Eukaryota; kingdom Metazoa; phylum Arthropoda; class Branchiopoda; order Anostraca; family Artemiidae; genus Artemia; species Artemia sinica. The sequence continues at coordinate 7,155,768 of CM051272.1, read as the reverse complement.
AAAGTTTAAACATTATGTCAGAATTTTCTATCATCCGTCGTTTTGTGTAATACCTGTTCACTAATATTTTTTGCATGGGGTGGATGAGGAGGAGGATTTATAATTATACGGATTGAGTATTATAATTTTCAGTCTAGCACTGAGGCTGTTTCGACCCTTAGCTAGTAGAAGCCCTTGAATATACTTTTATCTTTTTCTACTATTTATCAAAAGAATTGTTTCATGTACTGTTTTGTCAGAACTATTAGTTTTTTGTTTTTTTAATAGATGCATGACAATGTGATTTATAAAAAATTCTGTTTTGTTGTATTTAGATAAAATAAAGAATTCGAAATTCGCAAAAAATTCTAACTATTGTTTCTTGACTTATTTTTCTATTGAGGTTCCCATGTTATCATTTACGTTCAGTTGTTTTGTAGTTTTCAAACGAATTAGCTAGGAAAAATGCTAAATTTTGTCTTACTACGAATCGATATAGCCGAATTTTTTCTTCTAAAATTCGTTATTTTTATTTAATTTTGTCTTGACCCGGTCTTATTGACTGTTTGATCAATATCAATTAAGTTGACAGAAGAAAAATAATGTCTGTCCCATTTTGGGGTTTGGCAAATCAATACACAACAACTGACTTTTTCAAAAATTTATTTAAAAAACTTTTCCACGAAATGAGTTTTGTTCAAAAAAAAATTAATCCATTAAACCAAAAATGAACAAAAATAGAGTCAAATAATCTACCAAGCATACAACTACCACAAATCGGCATAAATAAACAAATGAAACCCAAAACAAACATAAATCAAAATAAATAACAGAGTCAAACTCAAAACGAGCAGAAATTAATGTGAGTAGGGATCTAAACCCCTCTGCTTTCCAAAAGCCAGAATATAAATTTTACTGTACTGAAAAAATTCAAATGAATTTACTGAAAAAAATGTGCATTGTCAGTTTAATATACATATGCTCATATTTATTCCTTAAAATCTTAATTAATTTTGATTTCTTAAAGTTATAAAAATGAAAACATTTAAAAGAATTTTTTTCAGTTAAGTACTGAATTTCTGAATATTCTGGCTTTTAGAAAGCATAGGGGTTTTGATTTATCTCCCTTCGTCCCTTTCTCATGCCCTGTAAGTTTCAAGTCAAAAAGAGGAGAATTTAAGGTTTTTAGAAATTCGCGTGTCCCCACTTGATGCAACCGATTTTTATTAATACTTTCTTTATCTTTATATGCTGATTAAAGGGGGCCTCCATTGGTCCTGTCTATATGCCCTGTAAGTTTAAGGCAACTGTGAAAGGTTTTTTGGCAGTTTTAGGCGCTTAATATTGATACAACCAAACTTCTAAAATGTTATGTCTTTATTAGGGTCTAGTTGACCCTGTTTCACAAACACTGTAAGTTTCCAGACTATTTGAGACTGAACAAATTTTGTGGTTCATGAATTGACACAGCCAAAACTTAGTCTCAATCTGTGTAACAGTAATAATCTTATTTTTTATGTCTTTCTTTTTCTTACTTTCCAGAATTGTTTTTCTTTTCGTAGAGACGATTCAGTTAAGTTTCGTCAAGTTTTTATTCCCAGGCTCTTTACTAAAACTGTACGGATGCAAGTGATCTCGGGACCTGAAAGCTGAAATCCTAATCGACCCGAGGCCTGATATCCTTTTTTTCCGGAAATTTCTGCATTTTTCTTATTCAAATTATTATATTTTTGTATTTTATTTTAGAGCCTTCCCCGAGAAATATTCATGCACACATCCTTCTCACTAAAAAAGTTAAATCACCAACCTGATTTGACTAAATCTACATATGACGGTGGAGGTGCATAATAGAACTTAGAAATTAGCCGAACAAGTATAGTTTGCTTATTGATTGATTCTGCATACAAGACTAAATGATATTGAACCAACGGGATAAAAATTATATTGGGTCAAGAGATTTGAGTGGATTATAATTCAGAAACATTTAAATGGAACTTCAATTTCAAATATAAAATGAACAAGAGGTTTCCGCACCCTTGCTAATTTATAAACTAGATAACTGAATGACGACCATATTTTCATTGGCAGTCTGTTGCTATTCTCTGGTTTTCAATGACTGCCCTTCAATTTATCCTTGCTTTGATCTGCTTTCTGGAATTATTGCTTTCTGGACTAGACATTATACTAGTAAAAACGTGGGACCCATAGATTCGCATTCAAAACTATTCCCATATGCAATGACCGTATCCCAGATCCCCTCCCAAATATGGTTTGATATAGCCCTAGTTAAACAGTTCGTGATAACGAACTTTAAGTAAGGAGCGATCCGGCTCAATAGTAACCAAAACTCTAAAAAACAGAGTTTTGATACCAGTAGATATATCAGAAGTTGAATTTTTATGCTTATTAGAAATATGTAAGTTCTATTAAGTTTAGTCTTACCCGGGGGTGATCGTATCGACTCATTGGTCTTAGAAGATCTTGAGAGGGCTCATTAAAACGGAAATTAAAAGTTTTAGTGCCCTTTTTAAGTAACCAAACAAATTGGAGGGGAACTAGGTCCCCTTACACGCCCCTTTTATCGCAAAACGGTCCAAACAAAATTTTGAGATAGCCATTTTCTTCAGCATAGTTGAAAGGCAGGGGCGTAGCTCCAGCATTTTTATTGAGGGGGCAAACAAGTTCCAAATCCAGAGAGTCAAGGAGCATGGGCTATATAATAGCTTTTTTCAATTTATTGGGGGGGGGGCAACTGCCCCCTTGCAAATCCCAAACGACGCCACTGTTGAAAGGCCAAATAACTATGCCTTTGGAGATATCTGGGCCCCCCACAGCCCGTGGGGAAAGGTCTTTACGTTACAAAATTTGCCCATTATTCACGTATAGTATTTGTTATTGGGAAGTTTGCATACATTTTTCAGGGGGGGGGGAGGTTTCTGCTGGTGGGATTCTCCACGGGTATAATTTTCCATTGAGAGGGTAGTTTCCATGCGGTAAATTTTTCAGGGGAAATTTTAAACTAGGGGAATTTGCAAGAATTCCTATACGAAAATTCTTCTTAGTTATTGCTTTGTTATTGCCGACTCAATTTTGCGCGTGGAGATGTTAAGGGTACTTGTCCGAGGTAAATTGGGATTGAATTATCTAGAGAATAAATCTGTGAGCAAGAGGGATTTATCCGTGGAGATGTTGCCAGATTTCCTGGCATTACTTAAAAAACGATCAGAAATTAAATAAAAAACAAGTTTTTTCAACTGAATGTAAGGAGCAACGTTAAAACTTAAAACGAACAGAAATTATTACGCATATGAGGAGGGTTACTCCTCCTCAATACCTCGCTCTTTACACTAAAGTTTGAATTATGTCCCAATTCTTTAACAACGACTCCCGAAACACTGTTCGTTTAATTAGAACAATAAGAAGCTTTTTCTAAAGTTCTAAAAAACTAGCGTGAAGAGCGAGGTTTTAAGGAGTAGCAACCCCCATCATATGCGCAATAATTTCTTTTCGTTTTAAGTTTTAATGCTGCTCCTTACTTTCAGTTGAAAAAATTTTTTTTTAATTTAATTTCTATACAAAACTGTTACTTCCTTTGTTGGCTGGCATGATTTTCTGGCGCCTTTCTCATCATCTTTGGCTTCATAGCGCAAAAAATGTATTTTGAAAAAGAATATCAGTAACTTTGTATAGAACTTAGGGCTATATCTTGGCTCCTACGGGGGAGGACGCAATAGTCACGTTAGTGACCATGGGTAATAGATCGGTGCAATGCATGTTCTTTTGTTGCTACAGTGATGGATTCAAAAGAGGCCGTGCAAAATCGTCCTAATAACTAAAGCTCCCCCCCCCCCCCTCAAAAAACTACCAGGGGCTTGTTCAATATTTGAGGGCCACTTAGAGTCATACAGCTTACTCGCATTATCTCCCGATCGAACATTTAGTCAACATACTCATAATACAATCAAGGAATTAATCACCCTAAGGGATGAATCTATTAGTGAGCGGGTTGTAAATGGGCGTGTTTCAAATTCGCCTGGTCTGTGTCTTCAATGTTAAGAATTTAAGTAGATTAACCTTAAAGCGTGAAGCTTTTCTGAAATCGTTGGATGGAGCTGATGGTATAGTGCGGATTTCACTTTCTAAGGAATCAGGATCCCAGCAACAGAAATGGGTGATTCATACGAAAAGACAAAACGCCGAAAACTTGAAAGCCTGTTTGAATGAAAAGGTCGGTAAAACTGAGGTTCGCAAATCGAGAATTGTCGGTTTATTATCACGAGTGGACTTCCCGATCGATCCAGAGAGTGTGTGTGCTTCTAACCAAGGTATCGAAGAGATACAGCGCATCGGTGTTTCGAAATCATATCGTGTATACTTCCGTTCGGCGACGGCCAAGTCTCAGTATTTGCGTCATGGGATTCACATTGGCTACGAACATTTCCGGCTTACTGATTATAAGTTTTTACCGCGAATGTGCTACAAATGCGGGTCGCTAGAGCATATATCGTCGGGCTGCTCTAGCGTGGAACGTTGTCTCAAGTGTCTTGGTATAGACACTCTCATTCTAGGAACAACCCTTGCCAAAATGAACCTTGTTGCTTCCATTGTGGATCTCATGAGCCTACTGGATTTAGCTTTCGCTGCAAACGGTTAACCGAAAAAGTTGCAAAGAATAAAAAATGATTAGTGCAAATATTATATCTCTGAATCTGAATGGTTTTGGTGATAAACAACATGTATTGCAGTCTATGCTGCGTGATCTGGATATTTTGTGTCTGCAAGAACATCACCTTCTGGACCACTCTACTAGTCTTCTTTCGAGCCTGTCGCAGCAGTTTAAGTGTTTTATATCTCCAGCTACACCTACAGGTGGACGCCCATCTGGAGGCGTTTGCATTTTTATTCGAGAGAATATTCCAGTTTCAGTGTTTGCCGTTAATCGTTATTTTATTGCTGTTCGAATCCCAGGGATTATCGTTTTATCGTGCTATTTACCAACAAATTATCATACTATTGATTCGGATTTTGATTTCAATTTTGCATGTTTAGAATTATCGCGATTTGTGGCGAAAGTTCCATCAGATTTCCAGTGGCTTATTTGCGGGGATTTTAACTGCAACATTGCTATCTCTGATGTCCGCTCTTTTATCTTTGTTTTCGGTTTTTACTATAGTTTCAAAAGATGCGGATCTTACGTATGTCCATAATTCTGGTTCTTGCTCTAATCTAGACTATGTGCTTGTTTCAAATGCAGCGTTATTGCCACAGCCTGTTCATGTTGGATTGGATATGCCTATTAGTGACCATTTTTACCTTTCTTTTCATGTAAATATTCAAATTCCATCTTTTAAAATTATCCATCGTTCTAGTCAAATTGTAAATAAAAGGATCTGGGATCGGGAAAAAATGTGCAAATATCATGAAGAATCAGATGCACTTTTAGCTAAAATAATTGTAAATTATTCTAAGGATGTTGATCAAATTGATATTGATCTATTTTACCTTGAAATTGTTCATAGTTTAAAAGTCGGGGCTAATAAAGCATTTAAGACTGATTCTTTCCGTTGTGGATCTCGTGTTTTAGGTTGGAACCTTAACCCGATTTTAAAGCAAAGCCAAAAGAATGCATCTCAAGCTTGTTACCTTTGGAATTGCACGGGAAAACCGCGATCTGGACCATTTTATGATGGTATGAAATTAACTAAACGCGTTTTTCGGGCTGAGTTGCGTTTGCATAATGAAATTATAAAAGATGAAATTGGTTCAAGGACTACTAGTGATAAGAATGAGCTTTGGAGTTTGGTTAATTCTAGACGTCGTAATAATAACTGTTCACCAGATTCTAATAGTTCTCTGAAACTAGATGATTGGATAACTCATTATAATCATGTTTTTTCATCCGGTGATGCGGCAGTTGAATCACAGCTTGACTCTTTATTATCGGAGGAAATTTCAAAGCCCTGCCCAAATAGTAAAATATCTGTTTCTGTTGAAGATGTAACGGTAGCAATTAAAGCTCTAAAAAGTAAGCATTCTTTTGATCATGATGGTATACATTCAAACCATATAAAATGGGCATCCCTCCAAAGCAATCCTTCTCCTCGCTACTCTTTTTACCACTATTCTTTCTTCTGGAGTTCTTCCAACTAGCTTTTCTCGTGCTACCACTTCACCCCTTTCAAAAAAAGGAGGGAATACGAATCGATGTTCTGATTACAGGCCGATTACTGTTTCGTGCCAGATTAGCAAAGTTTTTGAGTTAGTTTTATTAAAGTATCTGGAGTCTTGTAACCAAGGCCTGAATCAAATTGGGTTCCGCAAGGGTCTAAGCATGGATGTTGCTCATACCCTCCTTTCAAGAATAATATCCTTTTGTAAGCAATGGGATAGAGTTTAATCACTTGCGTTAGATTTTGCGGCGTCGTATGATTCAATTATCCATTCTTGGGCTATGACTGCGCTTCTGAAGAATAATGTCCCACTACCAGTAGTTTTGGTTTTAAAAAAGTGGTATAGCTCCTCTCGTATTCGTATTAAGTCGAAGAATCAGTTTAGTGATTGTAATGTTAAATTATGTATGGGGCTGAGGCAAGGAAGCATTATTTCTCCTTCGATTTTCAGTATTACTGTTTCGGGGCTATTTGATCAAATTCAGTTGACTTTTATTTATGGTAAAGGTTATGTTCTGTCGTGGATTGCTTATGCAGATGATTTACTCCTTTTGAGTCGATCACTTCAGTCACTTCAACAAAATGTAGATTTTTTAGCAAAGGTTTTTAGTGAGCATGGACTTCGTTTTCGCCCTGAAAAGTGTCAGTTTTTAATTCTCGGTCCTAAGGCTAATGATCTCGTTAATTCGGAAATTTATGTTCGTATTTATGATAGTATTTTAAAACCTTTGGAATCTTTTTTATATCTTGGCGTGCTTTATGGACCAACTTTAGCTCTATGCCGAGTTTCTATTTCTAAAGCAGTTAAAAGCAAAATAGCGTCTAGTTTCGGGGCAGTAATTTGTCTTCGCGGTCTTCTTTCTCGGATATCACTGGCTCGGGTATATAATACAGTCGCTTTGCCTCAGATTTTAGTTTTTTCATCGCTTCTCCCGTTTTTTAGAATTAGTAATATTGCGCATGTAAAAACCGCATATTTTAATTTTGCTAAGTTCCTTTGCCGCTTTTCTAAATCTGAATCAAATCCTTTTTAATGAATACATATAAAATAAAAAACCCTGTTGATGTTTTGGAGAAAAAGCAAAAGAAATTTTTATCCAAATTACCTGTTTTTTCTCATAATTTATATAGAGCTGCGCACGAAGCTTAATTTATTTTATTTAATTTAATTTTTGAATGAAGTGTTAATTTGTGAAGTGTTAATTTTAAGTATTAACTTATTATCTATTGAACGAAGTGTTAATTTGTGTGGTAATTTTGATTGAAGGCCTTTGCGTACTTGTTGTTATATAGTTTAAAATAATTTTATGGCCTGTTGATTAGCGGTTATTATTTTTATTTATTTTTTTACTCTTCGTATTTGGAGTAAATAAAAAGTTTGAATTGAATTGAATTGAATAGGTTTTATTAAAAGGTGTAAATTTTCATTTGTAGATTGGTAAGTTTCGTTCCACGGCCGAGGGGGGTCGGGTAGGGTCGCACTCACGTTGTTTCTGTTCTTAAGGAGTGTTTCCGAAACCTCTGTCTAACAAATTATCAATTTACTGTCCGACTAATATCAAATACCAAGATAATGTATGTTCCTTTAATAGTTACGCTCAAAATCAACATTATATAAAACATAGTTTATAGTAAAGAAAAATTAACATCCGTTTCAAAATAGCATTAGTAAATAAGAAGTTAAAGCACATATACTGTATCACCGGATATTACATAGGTTCTTAAAATTGACCTCATTAACCCTTGCTGGAAGTTTCAGATCCTCAAGGGGGCGTTTGGGCTTTTAATAAGCGTTAATAGATCTTAAAATAAACACGATGCTTTACTTATAGAAGTGATCATGCCTACCTATGGGGTGGGGTATGTCGTTACGATAATTATAGTCTACTATTGTGTTGGGGGGGGGGCACGAAAACGTTGGTATCTCCAGCTACAGCACATGCCCAAACAGAGGTTATTATTAAACCCTGCTGGGTGTCTCAGAAGCCCCCAAAAGTGTTAAGGGCTCTTTAACAAGGTCAATAGATACAAAGTTATTAGTTACCTCATAGACATAATTAGACGTACCCATGGGGTATAACTTGTCATTAACTTAACTATAGTCAAGAGACGGGGGGGGGTAAAAACAGTATTGATATATAAAAACTATGACTATAGTCTGCTAATGAAAGGGGAGGGGGAGGCATGAGAAACATTGATATTTCTAGGTATAGCATAGTCTTCAAATAAAAAGGCAGTCATTAAGCCCCTACTGGGGCTTTTCGGACCCTCCCAAGTCGTTAAAAGGTCTTTATTAAGGCTTTTACTCATAGACATAATCAGACTTATCCAAGGTAAGTCTTTCACTTTTTTCAAAGAAGTCAAGATTATAAGGAGAAAGCAAACATAGGAACCAATTAATTAGAGGGTTTGGGAGTCTATAGTGATAAAAATAAGGCTTTGTACATTATTTAAAATACAACTGTGCGCAATAGACTTAAAAATACACCAATAAGCGGGGGAAAATATAAATTAATCACTAAAATCACTGGGTTGGTCAAATAAAATAAATAGACTAGCTGATGTAAATCAACTATCTGACGATTCGTTCTATCCAGTCAACAAATTTGGGTATATTTGTATACACACCAGGTAGAAGTTCTCTTGCGCAGCCTATGCCCCAGGATACCAATCCTATAAGGGTTGCTCTTCCTTCGACCCGTGTTGTAAGAGGACCTCCGGAATCTCCCTGCAAAGACAGGTTATTGTTTATTGCTTTTATGGGTATTAGTTCCCATTGCTGTCATTACGTTTTTTATTATTTATTGTATATGTTGTATATACAAATATTTGCTTTAAAAATATTTTCATTTATTATTTACATGAAATTTTAATTTCTTATATTTAATTATTTTAATTATTAAATTTAATTATTTATTGTATATGTTGTATATACTATTATTTACATTAAAAATATTATTATTATCTAAATTAAATTTTGTTGTCTATTTTAAATTCTTTTAGTTATTAAATTAAAGTATTTACATTAAATAATATTATTATTATTTAAAAAGACATTGCAGGTTAAGATGATTAGGTCAAGTTTTACGGATAACAGGCTGCCAAGTATCATTCTTTTCGGCATTTCAGGTCGGTTCAAAGGAAAAGCAGGACGTTTTTCCACAAGGCGAGAGTTGGTTATATAAGAGGATTCGAAAGAAACATGACCTTCATTGGAGGCCGTGGTGCAAATTCGCGAAAATGCTGGGGGAAGGCGTGGTGTAATTTCGTTTTTTATTATTTTTCAACGGAAATACCAAAAAGGGTATTGCTTGATATCTAGGGGGGATCTTGGGAGGATAATACTGAGGTAGAGAAAGAGCGTTCGCAGCTGTGTTGGCATCAGACAGCTTGGTGCTGCGGTGAAATGTCAGTAGTAGTGGCAATAGTGCTCATTTATAATGTATTGCCAAACGGAAAGAGAGGTTCTCCGACAAGAGAGGTTTAAAGGAGATAGGAACTTCAGCGGTGGTAGTGACACCAACTCAGGATGCTGGGATTGGAGGGCAGTTTTTTTATTATTTTTCGAACGAAAATCCCAAAATGGGTATTTTCAATGAAAATACCAAAAAAGTAATTTTTCAATATTTAAGGGGGAAAAAGACTGGGCTCAGACAGCTTGGTGCTGCGGTGAAATGACTGCAGTAAAAACAGTATTTTCATTTGTTATATTTTGTTAGTATTGCTGTTTATCATTAAATTACTAGTCATTACTTTTATAAATATGTCGGACTGTAAAATTTATGCACGCAGAACATAATTTAATATAGTCATCAGCAAAATCTGTAGGATATCATCTTTTATCTAACTAATTTATAAAGCTATCTTTACTAATTTATAAAAGTAAAATAAGTGATGCATCATATCCTAAAATTTCACAAGGAGATTCGTTTTTTTTATATTATCTTTAAAGTGAAAGCAGATGACCTTGCTCAGTGTTTAGAAATTGATCGACCTTTCGTACTGTTTACACTAAGCAATACTGGAAATATTGCTCAGATTACCTACAAGAGGAGACACCCCACACGGAATTTTTAAAGAACAGTTTTAAAAGACGATGCACCTAAATTTGGAATGGTCTCCCGAGGGGTGTAATCAGGGTCTCTGAAATCTTGTTAGCAGATTCCTTTAAAGGGCCAAGAAAAGCAAAAATGAAATTCGATTGTTTATATTTGTTTAAGTCGATAACGCACAACCATAGACATCTTGAGCCGTGTTAGCCAAGTGGTTAGCGCGCTAGACTTGAAATCATGAGGACAAGGCTTCGAGTCTAAGCGTCGCCGGTTATTTGGTTTGGTACGGGTGTCAATGGTGTGACTGCAAGCTCAGCCAGTGTCGACCCAGCTCTAAATGGGTACCTGGAGAAATCTGGGAGAAAACATGGGAAACGTCAGATGATTTGCCCCCAAACACGCATTCCACTCCCGGCCGAAGGCAGAAAATTAGGACCAGTTCTCCGTTGGTCAGCACACAGACCATTGGTCAGCATGCGAAAAAGTTTATATCTTAGTAAATTGGAAACTCATTTCTTAATAAATTAACTAAAAAAAAAAAACTTTTTTAACTGAAAGTCAGGAGCGACATTAAAACTTAAAACGAACAGAAATTATTCCGTATATGAAAGGGGCTGTCCCCTCCTCAACGCCTCGCTCTTTACGCTAAAGTTTGACTCTGTCTCACAAGTCTATTTCTTAAACAATAAAAATCTTTAGCGTAAAGAGCGAGGCGTTGAGGAGGGGACAGCCCCTTTCATATACGGAATAATTTCTGTTCGTTTTAAGTTTTAATGTCGCTCCTTACTTTCAGTTAAAAAAAACTTGTTTTTTTTTAGTTATTTTCTGAACGTTTTTGAATTAATTCAGCTTTGATTTTGGCTCACACTTGGGGGCGAACCCCCTCGTATACGTAATAATTTCTGTTCGTTTTAAGCTCTAATGTTGCTTCTTACTTTCATTTGAAAAAAACTTGTTTTTTTTAATTTAATTTCGGATCGTTTTTTAAAAAATCCTGGAAAATCCGGCGCCCCCTTCATAGAAATGTCTAAAAAAAAACTTTTTTTTTAGTTAATTTCTGAACGTTTTTGAATTAATTCAGCTTTGATTTTGGCTCACACTTGGGGGCGAACCCCCTCGTATACGTAATAATTTCTGTTCGTTTTAAGCTCTAATGTTGCTTCTTACTTTCAGTTGAAAAAACTTGTTTTTTTTTATTTAATTTCTGATCGTTTTTTTTTAAATCCTGGGAAATCCGGCGCCCCCTTCATAGAAATGTCCCTTACCCCAAGGAAACATCCTCCACGGAAAGATTCTCCCGAGTAACCCCCTCCTCCAGCCCCCCACCAGAAAAAATCGTTCCTGAAAATGTCTGTATACTTCCCAATATCCAATACAATATGTAAACAATGGGCAAAGTTCATAACTTGCAGCCCTTCCCCTGGGAACTGTGGGCAATTAAGTCACCCTAAAAGACACATTTACTAGATTTTCGACTATGCTGAACAAAATGGCTATCTAAAAATTTTAATTGGGTGACTTTGAGAAAAAAATGAGCGTGGGAGGGGGCCAAGTTGCCCTCCAATTTTTTTGGTCACTTAAAAAGGGCACTAGAACTTTTAATTTCCGTTCAAATGAGCCCTCTTACGATATTCTAGGACTACTGTATCGATACGATCACCCCTGGGGAAATCAAAAAAATAAATAAAATAAAAATAAACACAAAACACGCATACGTGATCTTTCTTCTGACAAAAAATGCAAAATTCCACATTTTTGCAGATAAGAGCTTGAAACTTCTGCAGTAGGGTTCTCTGATACGCTGAATCCGATGGTGTGATTTTCATTAAAGTTCTATGACTTTTAGGGGGTGTTTCCCCTTTTTTTCGAAAATAAGTCAAATTTTCTCAGGCGCATAACTTTTAATGGGTAAGACTAAACTTGATGAAACTTATATATTTGAAATCAGCATAAAAATCTGATTTACTTGACATATCTATTGGCATCAAAATTCTGTTTTTAAGAGTTTTGGTTACTATTGAGCCGGGTCACTCCTTTCAAACAGTTCGTTACCACGAACTGTTTGAAAGAACTTCATATACATTTTTTGTTTTTGGCAGGCGCCAGATCAAACAGTTTGTGGTAACGAACTGTAAGTAAGGAGCGACCCGGCTCAATGGTAACCGAAACTCTAAAAAACGGAATTTTTGTACCAATAGATACATCAAAAGAATCAAATTTTAATTCTGATTTCAAATATATAAGTTTCATCAAGTTTAATCTTACCCATCAAAAGTTACGCGCCTGAGAAAATTTGGCTGATTTTCAAAAAAAGGGGGAAAGACCCCCTAAAAGTTATAGAACCTTAATGAAATTCACACCATCATATTCAGCGTATCAGAGAACCCTACTGTAGAGGTCTACGCTCCTATCTACAAAAATGTGGAATTTTGCATTTTTTGCCAGAAGAAAGATCACGGGTGCGTGTTTATTTGTTTGTTTTTTTTCCCAGGGGTAATCGTATTGACCCAGTGGTCCTAGAATATTGTAAGAGGGCTCATTGGAACGGAAATTAAAAGTTCTAGTGCCCTTTTTAAGTGACCAAAAAAAATGGAGGGCAACTAGGCCCCCTCCCACGCTCATTTTTTTCTCAAAGTCGCCCAATCAAAATTTTGAGGTAGCCATTTTGTTCAGCATAGTCGAAAATCTAACAAATATGTCTTTACGATGACTTAATCCCTCACAGTTCCCAGGGGAAGGGCTGCAAGTTATGAACTTTGCCCATTGCTTACATATTGTATTGGTTATTGGGAGGTATACAGACATTTTCAGGAAGAGTTTTTTTCTGGTGGAGGGGGGGGGGCTGGAGGAATTGGTTACTCGGGAGAATCTTTCCGTGGAGGATGTTTCTTTTGGGTAGGGGACATTTCTATGAAGGGGATGCCGGATTTCCAAGCATTATTTAAAAAACGATCAGAAATTAAATTTAAAAAAACAAGTTTTTTCAACTGAAAGTAAGAAGCAACATTAGAACTTAAAATGAACAGAAATTATACGTATATGAGGAGGTTCTCCCCCAAGTCAATACCTCACTCTTTACGCTATAGTTTGTTTTTAGTGCTTTCAAAAGATCTATCTATTCTAATTAAACGGCCTTTGTGATTCAAGGGTTTGTGAATTAAATTTTTTTTTAACTTTTAACGCAAAGAACGTGGTATTGACTAAGGGGAGAACCCCATCATATACGTAATAACATATACGTAATAAAAAAAAAAACAAGCGATACGGCTCAATAGTAATCGAAACTTTTAAAAACGGAACTTTGATGTCAATAAATGTATCAAAAGAATGGGCTTATAATGCTGATTCTAAATATATGAATTTTATTAAGTTTAGTATTACTCATCAAAGGCTACTAGACTGAGAAAATTTACCCGATTTTTTAAAGAGGGGGAAACATCCCCTACAAATGAAAGAATTTTAATGAAAATCACACCGTCAGATTCAGCGTATCAGAAAACCCTATAACATGGGTTTCAAGCTCATATCTGCAAAAATCTGCAACTGTGTATTTTTTGCCAGAAGAAAAATATACGAATATAGAAGTTCGTTACGTAAGTTAATTTATAAATTACGTCAGAACCAAATTTAGAGACAGCCATTTAGCAAAAGAAAAGTAAAATTTTTATGCAAATTTTGTTTACTTATTCAATGACGGCGAGCCAAAATAAAAGCTGCATTAACTAAAAAACAATCAGAAATTAAATAAAAAAAACAAGTTTTTTAAACTGAAAGTAAGGAGCGACATTAAAACTTAAAACGAACAGAAATTATTCCGTATATGAAAGGGGATGTCCCCTCCTCAACGCCTCGCTCTTTACGCTAAAGTTTGACTCTGTCTCACAACTTTATTTTTTAAAACAATAAAAAACTTTAGCGTAAAGAACGAGGCGTTGAGGAGGGGACAGCCCCTTTCATATACGGAATAATTTCTGTTCGTTTTAAGTTTTAATGTCGCTCCTTACTTTCAGTTTAAAAAACTTGTTTTTTTTATTTTTAAAATAAAAGAAACGTGTGTAAAAAATAAGCTAAAAGCATGTGTCACTAAACAACTTGAGAAGATGCAGCTTTCTTTTGCAGGTTTAGTTATCTATAGGAATCAGCAGATTGTCAGGATTGTCAGCAGATTGTCATTTTACGAACGAAAAGTTTTGCAAAATTAAACTGATTAGTTTTGCTTACTCGTTTTTACAGTTCAACGCGCTATACCAACGAAATTGTGGTACCGCCCAAAAGTTCATAATTTTGAAACAACCAAAAGATAAATCTTTGAAAATTCACATTTTCACGTGATGATGGGTCCATGGAGGACCCAATGTTTTTTTGCCCCATGGACCCTAAGATGGGTCCATGGGGCAAAAAAACATTATTATTTTGACATCCTTAGAAAGGAACTTTAAAAAGAACGCTTCACAGTAGAAAGAGTAAAGAGATAAAGGAATAGAAGAGATGTATGAAAGAGTAAAAAGAGCTCAACGCTTCACAGTAAAAAGAATAAATAGGTACATGAATAGAAGAGAGGTACGACAGAGTAAAAACTCAAAGAACAGAAAGAGCTCAAACGCTTCACAGTAAAAAGAGTAAAGAGATAAAGGAATAGAAGAGATGTACAAAAGAGTAAAAAGAGCTCAACGCTTCACAGTAAAAAGAATAAATAGGTACACGAATAGAAGAGAAGTACAAAAGAGTAAACAGATTCTTCTTCTGATACCCTACCCCCCCCCCCCCCTAAAAAAAAATTCAGAGACAGAGAGAGAAGATTTTTATTCACCAAACATTCCTAACACATTAACGCTTATTTTATTATAAGCCTTATGACTTTTGCATGCAGCTTCAAACAGCATACAAGCCTCAAAATAATAAATTCCCAATTATAGAGCTTGCATGGGGTCTTTCAAAGCTATCTCTCTTCCCCCTAGAAATAAAGCAAAATGGTAAAATAGTATATTTTCTTGATAAGAAAATTTTGGTTTATTTTTGTCTGAAATACGCAGTTTGTTTCTTTTTTTCTTTTTTCTTTTTCGACACGCATATCCTTTGCTTGCTTAAGAGTTATTTGGCCTTGAATTTATTTCTGGGCTTAGCTAAGTTGCTACTCACGACAAGCCGCGTCTTGTCACGTGTAAAATGTCACGTACAAATGGAAAAAATGGCAGTCATGAATATCCAACGGAAAATTAAGTTGGTTTATAAGACCATCTAGTGAAAATTATCACGAATGTTGACTTAAAAAGTCAGTTATTTGAAAACTGGCTACGCTTAGACTGCCATGGTAAGTTTCAGCTGGGTCTCAGTAAACATTATGCCCGTGCCACATCATAGTCACATCTATCGATAAAGAAAGGCAAATATCATGAATGACATGGCAATTTTCTTGATTTTAGCGTCACACTTGTATTTAAAAAGCAAAAAATTAAAATTGCAAGAAATTAGTTTAAAGAGTTTGCTCCAAGAGTAATTTGTGTTCAACTGTTCTCTACTAATACTCAGTCTTCTTAAATTTTGTCAGGTTCCTCTCCCAGATAGAAAAACCGCTGTTCCAAGTTTCCATCTTTTCTAGTTTCAAAAAGTATGCCTTAAACTTTGACTCTGATTGGTCAGTCAAAAAATTTATGCTTGTAAGTTGAACAATGTTCAACTCGAGAAATTACGAACGGCAAACGTAACTGGCGCTGTAGTCGTGCGTAATTTTGATTTTATCAACGAGTGTGACTATAATGTGGCACAGGCGTTAACGTTTAGGCCCAGCTAACGTTATTAGTTGGATCTGAGTCACAATTTTGCAAGATTCCAAAAATATTATTCATTTCTTCAAGTTATCGACAACAAAATAAAGAAAAAAGTAAAAATTAAAAGCTTTTATAAAGTTACGAGGGTAATATTTTGAGATGAACACTAAGAACTACTAGCCAGAAGCACTTCAACTAGCGGTCTGGATTCACTTTCCAAGTCGAACCAATCCCTATCTTCTTGCGAATAACGGTTTGACAACTTTCTACTAGTCCTGAATATAAGATGGAAAGCTAGGCCGGCTTCACTAGCCACGTCCCGAATAACAATCTTCAGTTGAAACCTTAAATTATAGTAGTCTGGCTACACGGATTTAAAGTAAAGGTGCTTTAGAAAAACTGTAAAATAGAATGTGTTTCTAAGATAATTACTTTATTCAAAATGAATATTCAAAGAAGAAAATAGCAGATATTACAACAGCAAGAAAAAAAAAATTAAATTACAATGGGTAGTAGTATCTAGTTGATCAAAGGCTGGAGCTCATGGGCAGAACCAAGGTTTGCCCGCAAATCTGATTTGGCCCTAAGTCCGAAAAAAAAATTCTTGCTGCAAATCAATGCCCTTGCCAAAGTCATAATTCCATGCTATTTACTTAGTCAATTATTAATATAATAAACTTAATCTTCGTAAATATAGATTTATAAATTTGATTGAATATTGTGGAAACCGAGAAAGTTGTCATTCACCCGTTTGGCATAATTTCAGGTTTTCAGCTGTCAAGTTTCATTGCCAATAGGAAACCAAGAAAGTTATCATTCGCCTGTATGCCATAATGTCAAAAACCTGCCTATATCTAGTCTGTAGATTAACGAAGCTTCTTAGCTACAAAGGTCCTTGCGTCGGTCCTGTGGCACATTAGATCGAACCTCGGGCCCAATATTTCCAGGCAGAAACACCACAGGCAAAGAGATGACGGCTTCCCATCATTTAAATATTCATGACATTTATTTGAGCATTGAGTAAAATTATGTAAGCGATAGACACAAAATCTAATTTCCTAGAGCGTGATTTCTAATTCCTTCGTCCCTCTAAAATGAGGGAGAAATGGTATTATATCTCCTCGTGATATTAAATTTAATTTTAAAAATTAGTAAAATAAATAAAATATATAATACGTTAACAAATCATTTATTTTTTCAACCTTATTCAATTTCATATTATATGCCCCATATCCATTTCATATCCAGTGTATGTATTTTTTTTCGACCGTTTCGCATAGAAGAGGTGGTTGCAGAAACTTATAAGCGGACTCAATCAGTTTGAAATTAATATTTCTAGTGCCTTTTTAGAAATCAAGCGTGATTGGGCGACAGTAAGATGCGACTTCCACAAAAATGTCAAATTGCAAGAATATTTAGCTAGGTTTGTAATGAGTGACTGATCCTCGTGCCTTTTTAAAAGTCAAATGGAAGTGGATTACAGTGAGATGCGGCTTTCACAAAATATCAAATCGCTAGAATATTTAACTTAGTTTTCAATTAGTGACTGGTCAAGTGTTATTTGAAGAAAATGTCCAACCGCTAGAATATTTAGCTGAGTTTGTAATGAGCGACTGTCCCTCGTGCCTTTTTAAGAGTCAAACGTGATTAGACTTGTCAGATACGACTTTCACAAAAATGTCGTAAAATGCCGAATCGCTAGAATATTTAGCTAAGTTGGTAATGAGCGACTGGTCCTGTAATGGTTTGACAATGACGTCAAATCTCTAAAATATTTAGCTAAGTTAGTGATGAATGACTGGCCCTTGCGCCTTTTTAAGAGTCAGACATGATTGGACTACAGTAAGACACGACTTTCGTAAAAATATCATAAAATCTCAAATCGCCAGAATATTTAGCTGATTTTGTAAGGATTGACTTGCCATGTTATGAGCGGTCGGTCCTTAGCTCTAGAATACTGAGGTATTGCAAATCTGCTACTCATCTGGGAAATTTTGATAGTTGGACTTGCTTTGTGTAAGCAGGACTTTCCTTTCATAATAATTGGTAAATTTAAGATGCTTTAAAATTTAAAGGATCGATTTAAAAGATTTAAAATTTTAAAATAGATTTAAAATTTAAAATCCTACCTGACAAGAGTCTCTTCCCCCATCTTTGTAGCCGGCACAAGTAAATACATCATAAATTGTCTCTTTCCGTCCTGCTTCCTTGTACCATTTTTGACATTCGTCCCTGTTTATAACCACGACATCTACTTCACGTATAATATCAGGAGAGCTGCCAGAGCCTGGAAAAAAACCTGCTGGCTCATTATTAAGATCTAGTACCATTTTTCCTAAAATGATTCGTCGCCCATCTTGCACACTGTCATACAAAAAAAGGCTTGGGATTTATTTATTTCAAAAGAACCAAAAATCATGTTTCACGTCACTTAGAGCGTCAGAATTCTTCCCAGAATCCTAATTCGTCATTTTGACAAACTCAAAAGAAAATTTTGTTTGGAGAACTATTCATAAGCACATGTTCTACATTTTTTCATTGGGAGAGGGGGATCAAATTCATCAAAACAGCAAAAAAGGAAAATAAAGTAAAAATAATTCCGTAGGAATATCAATACTCTTATAACTCTTATACCCTTATAATACTATTATAACTAACTACAAAAACACAAAATATCGTATTTTTGTGTCAAGATTGCGTTTTTTTTCTCGTGGCGTGATGGTATCGAGTCAGCGGTGGTGGACTTTTGGGACAAGTCTCATGCGAACTGGAATCGCAAGTTCTTTTGTCCTTTTTAGGAGGTAAAATTGATCGTAGGGCAATTGGGAACCGCGCTATATTTCACCCTGAAGCCCAAAATGGGAAATATGGCGTCACACCGAAATTCCAAGGTTGCCAGTTCACGTGCCAGTCTTGAAAAAGATTCAGGATAGTCAATTGATTTTAATAAGAAACGACGAAACATAATACATTATTTTCACGATGTCAGCGCGATCCGTATTACGAGAGTAACGTGGAATTGGTCGAGTCTGAAAAGAACTTGTCATAATCATTGCTGTGAACATAATATTAAACATCATACAGTTCTTAAATGTAAAAAACAAATTTCTTTAAAAGAAGTGAAGGGTGCCGTTCAATCTTAGAAAGAACAGAAATAATCAGATATAAGAGGGAGGCCGTAGCCCCCCTAAACCTCCTCACCACTTTTCAAGCTGAAGTTTAAACATGATACTGATAATAATATTTTGTGCCTATAATATGTTGAAACTTTACCATAAATGGTGGGGAAACCTTAAATTACGCTGTATTAAAGGAATGATTATTTTAATTTCAATAACCTAAACTTTAGCTTAAAGATTGGATGAGGGGCAGAGGGAGGGGACCGAAATTCATTCCGTTTTACGAAAAATAAAAAATCTGCATTTCTTCCACTCTTTTTTGTCTTAGATACAAGGATATAATGCTACACAATTTCATTGCTTTATTATAGCCCGGACAGAGAGGTCTTACCATAGCTTGTCCTTCCCCAGCCACTCACAGTTGCCACTTGGCCAATATAGGTTGACTCTCTCTCAGGCAAACATACTGGCAAAATATTTTCCCGATACTGGACATCTCTGGATAATCTTACCAGTGCTATATCATTTTGAAAGTCTTCAGGCTTGTAGTTTGGATGTACCTGCAAAAATTAATAACTTCATTAGTAATACTGTTACTGTCGGTACAAGCAACTCATTGGAGCTGGAGCATCAAACCGTCTGATGTCGACGAATATGCGCAAACTCCTCCTCCAACCAAATCTGTTTGGAGCTCCTGAAGAACATAAAATTACTTTTAAAAAAGCAGCAGATTTTGTAAAACACCAAAAATGCTGACCCGATTACTTTAAGCTTGGCGTTTTTTTTCTTGCAGTTTTTTCTTCTTTTGCAAAAACTGCAATATGAAAGCACAATTTAAGCACAGGAGTTATAAGAAAGAAGTCATATAAAGAAACTGGAACACACTAATGCACAGTGGATTGGGACACAAAGATCAGCATACGGTGTACTAAGTTATTCAATAAAAGGTGGAAAACGCCTGGCTCTGTTGCAAGACCAAAAAGAGGAAGAAGATCCGGTGTCGGTGTTTTCAATACTCTGCTCGGGCCTCTTTTGGTTTAAAAATGAGGAAGCAGGTGGCTAATTTTGGTATCCAAAAATTATCATTAGTGTTAGATGCCAGGTGAGGTGGAAAGCATCTGGCTTTATTGCAAGACCAAGAAGAAGAAGGAGAAAATCCGATGTTGGTGTTTTCAATACCGTGGTGGGGCCTCTTCTGGTTTAAAGACGAGAAAACAGGTGGCTAATTTTGGTATACAATAAATTTAAGAGTATCTGAAAATGAGGGTGTCAATTACTACCTTCGTGCTTAGGAGAATCAATGACAAAATGTGGACAATACGACACCATCTCCATGTACACAGGACATCAATGGGATCCTTACTCGCTAAAACCGTTACGCTAGTAAAGTAGAAGCCATTTGGGTATATAAAGAAAAAAACAAGGGTTAAATCTCCTTGAAGCATTACCCCCCCCCCAAGAAACAAATAAGTAAAGTAATAAGAATTAAAAAATTGTATTTGTTAGAGAATATCAAGGGCTACCTTATATATAGAGAGATACTATTATGTAATCTATTTTATTTATTGGTTTTCAAAGGGCACCAGAATTAGCAATCTGCTACAGCGAGTTTAGACACAAAGGAGCACCGATCGGGGTACCGTAGGGCTATTTTAGTGCGAACTCAGAAGATTAACTAAGGATTTTGTCTACACATGTGTAGAAATCGTATTTTTGAGCCCCTAAAGGCTAAATAAGAAGATCTATTTAATTGAATCTTCAAAACCCCCTCAAAATTTAGGAAATATGTACTTTTTAAGATTTAACCTTGCTAATATCTTTCATAAAACAAAGAAATGTTTTAGGATTTTGGTTACTTGTGATAAGGATCCCTCACCTATATTCCTCCAAACGATGAGAGGTCCATGGGAAATCTCTCTTACACGTGGACATGACCTTTCACCGAAAACTCACAAATTTTGGCTTTAAAATTATGCTTGTTGTGGTCTTCATCCCCGTCCTATAGCAATCCTCCAAGTAGTAGATTTAGTGCATAATATAGCACATAAATGAATGAGGTCTTAAATTAGGCACCTAAGTCAAATAACGGTTACGATGAATTGTCTATTAAATAGACATAAGACTCTATTGTAACGGTTTTAGTAGGGAGAGTACATGCGTGCAGGAAAAATCTACAGCCATGGAATAGTTTATACCTGGCTTTTTGATAGTTTTGGATCGATTGACTTTCTCAGGAAATTTTCAACTGATATCAATTCGCTAAATTTAAGGGCCAAATTGCACAAAGTCGCCAGAAACAACATTTTGTTGTGGCCTAATTTTTCTTTGACTTAAATTTTTCTTTGACTTTGGCCTAATTTCTGGCCTAATTTCTTTGACTAATTTCTTTGACTAATTTCTTTGATAAAAAAAGTATTACAGATAAAAATTTTAACTAAATCTTCCCCTAACATACTTGAAATCCTTGGTAAAAAAATGTAAAATAAACAAATAAACAAGCATTTGTGACTATTTTCCTTAGGAAAAATGCAAAATTCGGTTCTTCGTTGATAGAAGGCGGAAGCCTCCACTCTGCACTCCTCAAAACTGATGAATTTGATGGTGTATTTTTCATAACTTTCCCCACTATGTATAATTCATATAATTAGGCATTGGTCATGCTAACACTTTTGATTGACATCTCCAAACTTAATAATTTTATTTATTTGGATTGGACATAAAAAGAAGATTCTTTTTATACATTGTCTTGAAATTTCCGTTTTTTAGAGTTTCGGTTGCTATTAACTAGGTTCGCACAAGTCACGTAACGCTTGAAAACTATTACTTCTTCTATAATAATCTTTTTGCTGACATAAGTCACCTGAGATTTAGAAACTGGGGAATGCTTCTTCTTTATCCCACCCTGTTTAAAGTTAATGCTTTGGCTACCAGCCAAAAAATTCTCTAAGCCTAATCGAATGCATTCGTCCATCCTCTTCTCCGTTTGTGAGCTATTTATTTTGCAAGCATTTGCATACTATGTAGGCTATTAAAGATTTATTTTATGGCTGTCTGTAAGAGATGGTTAATCCATCCAAACGACTCTATCATGCTTTTGTTTTCGATAGTCTTAAGTCAATTGGCTGTCTCAGAATTATGCATATGCGCATGTATGTAGGAGCAAACGCGGCAACAGGCGGCAGTACGTACTTGGTTTTATATAATTTTTAATCGAT
The DNA here is from genome assembly GCA_027921565.1 of Artemia sinica. Taxonomy (NCBI): domain Eukaryota; kingdom Metazoa; phylum Arthropoda; class Branchiopoda; order Anostraca; family Artemiidae; genus Artemia; species Artemia sinica. Next base: position 7,133,465 of record CM051272.1, on the reverse strand, counting down.
TGGCCTTAGTCAGTTTTGTAAGTTAGATTACTTAATCCGCTTAATTAGCTTAGCCATTTTTCTAGGAGTTAATTATTACCCTAAGGCTTCCTTAAGACGTCGATGATGGTCGTCTAAAATCTTGTAAGTAGGTCTCGGTCAAGTACATATAAATCTAATGGGCAGTACGCAAATCCAAAGGGCAGTAAGGACAATCATATTTTTTTAAGTCTCGGTAAAACAACAAGTTTTTAGGCTGAATGTTGTTTTGCTTTATCAGAAAAATGAGATTTTAATATCTTAGTGTCCGAAAATGGTGCTATGGAATCTGTAGGAGCCACGATATAGGCCAGTGACCTTAATCAACTTTTTCAGTGAGCCACTTTTCCTAGAATGAACTATTAAAGCTACATGCGGTCGTAAGCTAAGTGTCAATGATGATCGTCAATGCTTAATATCGGTGAAATCTTGTGAGCAGATCTAAGTCAATAACACGTAAGTCCAGTTGAGAATACTGGACATAACCATATTTTTCTTAGTTTTTTATTTGTTAAATAATAAGCTTCTTGATTTTAATTTTTCCCGTTTTACTCTATTAGAGAAATAAGATTTTAAAATTTTGGTGACCAAAAATGATGATGTAGGATTTCTACGGCCCATGATATCGATCAGTGGCCTTAATAAGCTTCTGTAGTTAGCGAGTTTTCCTACAAATAGATTATAAACAGCGACATAGGGCCGTAAGTTTAAGAGTCAATGATGGTCGTCAATGCTTCACATCGGTGAAACCTTGTGAGCAGATTCAATTCAATAACACGCAAGTCCAGTTGGCAATACTGGGCATAAACATATTTTTATTTGTTTTTTTATTTGTAAAGTAATAAGCTTCTTGATTTATATTTCTCCCGTTTTATTTTATTAGAGAAATAAGATTTTAACGTTTTGGTGACCAAAAATGATGATTTAGGATTTCTACGGCCCATGATATCGATCAGTGGCCTTAATCAGCTTCTGTAGTTAGCGAGTTTTCCTACAAATAGATTATAAACAGCGACATAGGGCCGTAAGTTTAAGAGTCAATGATGGTCGTCAATGCTTCATATCGGTGATATCTTGTAAGCAGATCAAGTCTATTACATGTAAATCAAACGGGCGATGAGTATCCTCGTTTTTTCTGAGTTTTTTTTGTTAACTATTAAGGTTCCAGATTTAGTATTTTTTCTATTTTTCAGAGAAGCGAGAGCTAAACATCTAGGTTCAAAAAATTACGATATAATTATTGTTATTGAGATAAGGTCAGAGGGCTTGAGAGTTAATAGCCGTCGTCAGAAGCGTTGCCAACGCGGTACAGCTATACCGTTTTTGGTACAATTTACAGGTTCTGGTATAATTGGCTAAATATTTAAATTTTTCGGTAAAATACAAATTTCTAGGCACATTATAGTTTTATTTGCTCCTTTCTGAATATGTTCAACTTTTAGCTTACCAAAAAATTTACTTTTTGTAACAGAAAATTTTTAACCTGCTGTTCAGATGCTACAAATTAATCTATTATGGTACAATTTTAGTCGGAAAACTGGTACAGCCTGTTTCAACAATTTAGCGTTGGCAACGCTGGTCGTCAGCAAATCGGTGAAATCCTCGTAGTAGATCCAAGTCAAGTCCACATAAGTCCAATAGGTAGTACTGGGTATCATCCTGTTTTCCTTAGGTATTTATTCAAATAAACACGAATAAATAAGCATTTATTCAAATAAATACGAATAAACAAGTATTTATTCAAATAAATACTTAAGAAATCTATTGGTTTAGAGATATATTTGGTTTACTTATAAGACCGCTGTTGCTCATAAAATGAGTTCCAAGAGCTTCTTTGAAAGACAAATCCTAGAATAAAAGATATATTAGTTCTAAATTCAAATTTAAATGCCACTCTTAATATTGCCACTCTTCAAATGCCATTCATAAATTCAAATACCACTCTTAATGCCACTTATTATGATGAAGAAAAATCTAGTTACCCTTAAACCTTAATTCAAATTCTGAATTCGAATTCAAATGCCACTATCTATACTGCCACTCTTCAAATGCCATTCACAAATTTAAATGCCACTCTCAATACCACTTATTGTAATGAAGAAAAACTTAGTTACCCTCAAACTGTTATAGTCACTACTTTCCTTCCTTTAGTATACCATGAAACGGTACAAATATGAAAAAGCACCTCCTGTCTATATATTAGAGCCTATACTTTAGTCAATTTAATTGACTTATTATTCATAGTATTGTATTTATATTATGATCAATTATATAATATATAAATCCCTGGAATTCTCCCATTTTCAAATGAAAAGAATTGATTCAGTAATAAATTTCTAAATTAGTAAATGAAGGGACTTGAGTAAAAATTTGAATGTCTGCCAAAATACCACTTTTCAGCATCAGTATTATTATTTGAAAACCTTGGTAATTTTGTAAATAAACTAAAATTTTGCAAATAATTTCTTTCCCACCTCGAGAGGACTTACTTTTTGTTTGGCTCTAGATGTTATTGGTCATCTTTCATCCTAAAAAAAAGTGCCTAGCCACCTTAAACTTTCTTTCATAACAGAAAAAAATGTTATTGGTCATCTTTCATCCTAAAAAAAAGTGCCTAGCAACCTTAAACTTTCTTTCATTTCCCTACTAGAGAGTAGGGTCGAACCATTGATGATACTGAATATTCTGTGATGAAAAATTATTCGTAGTAAAAGCTGGAAACACAGAGAAAAATCACAAATCATACTTAAATAATGTTACCCATCTAGCGCCTTTTAGAAACAAAATTCACCATTTCTCTATCATACGACTAATTTGGTTGAACTTATACTTACTTCTTTTCGGTCAATGTCAAAGTCTTCACTGGGGTATGGGCCAGAGCTTTTTATATTATACTCGCCAAGTCTTACACGAAGGCTACTGCTCGGGGTACTGAAAAAAGTATAAAAGGAACATTTAAAAAGTTGCAACTAAAGGGAAATAAAAGAAGTTATTATATTAAATAAATTACACAGAGTAAACAGATATGCATGTTGAAATGGAACCATGATAAACACTGATATGAACACTGAAATGGGAACATAGGATTATGTTGAAACGTTGAAAGTGTAATGGGGTACAGAATAAGATAAAAAAAATCAATAAAAGTTACGTCTAAAAGTGAAATAAAGGAGGTTGTTTAGATGTTTATCAGGGAGGATTTAGGGACTTTGTTCATACTGAAGATTGGATTTGCTTCCCCATATCTTATTGGTTTTTATGGTAATCACAGGTTAGTATTGACCCCAAAATGTGTTATATCTCCTTTTTCAACGCTATTCTCATTTTAGAGATTGTATCTTCTTCTTATCTTGGAATTTAGAGCTTTTATTGTAAAACTTTTGCTTCTTTATCTTAAAGGTGGGCTTAAAATTTTCTTTAACATACAACTGTTCATTAGTAGCAATCAAAAATAAAAATAAAAAATTTTCAGTTTTGATTTTTTTTTTTCTCCTCTAAAAATGATAGTTTGTAACGTATTGCCTTCTGAATTGCCGGAAATTCAACTTAAATTGACTTTCCCTAAATTTTAGATTGTACCATTTCTTCTGTTCATTTTTATTATTAAGGGTATTTAATGAACTTAGTTGACTCACATGGTCTAATATCAAAACGGATTCAAGTATAAAAACCAAACTATTGTTTTTTTTACAATCCCTTTTTAAATTCCGAGGGGTTAACAACTGGGAATTTTGAGGGACACATGGAGGCATGAGGCACGCCGGAGGCATGCCTCCGGAGGCATATTCCAAAGGGCGCAATATGTAAATATATACAGCTTGCCTGTTATTCGGTATCTGTCGAATATTTCAGCCCTTCAAAAGCGATCTTTTAAAACTTGGAAAAAATCATTTACGGGTTTATTTGGCAAGGAAAAGAACCCCCAAGACTGAAAACAACTGATATGTACCTAAAGAAGAAGAACGGAGGACTGCAAGTTGTTGATATCCATGCAAAAACTAGGCAACCCTACGATGGCACTGATGGTGTCACTTTTTCCTATTACACATGCAGCGTTGCCACCAGCTCAAAAATTAAATTCCGATTTTTCTTCAAAAAAAATCCCGAAATTTCAAAAAAAATCCAGGAACACGGTTTTTAAGCTATACAACATAGGGCTGCGCGGTGATGACGTAAAAAGCATGGTGCGAAATTCAAAGTAGCGTGAAACGTGGTTTCTAGTTGTAACTAACAACTGATTGTCAATATTCCTAGTATTATTTCGACGTGAAAACGTTCTGGTGGATTAGTAGGATCTACGACAAATATTTTAGGCCAAAACAATTCGCCAAAGCTCCGAAAAAACGCGTCTACGCATCCACTTTTCATCGTTAGTTGAATTTCCCGCCCAAGAATTGACGTCACGCTTCGCGGCCCTATTCAATATGGCTTGGCCAGCGGTAAAAGTTGCCTTTTATCACGTCTTCACACGTCCCTTTCCCTTTTATCATACCGGCTTTTCTGTTGAATGGCTGTGCCAAAACACACCCTTGGAGCTCGGATTCTTAATTGTACTAAAAAAAAAGGAATCTGCTGCTTTGACACAAAAGAATCCGGAAGAAACACAGATCCCTTTTTCCCGAATGTACTTAGAATCCAACTTTCTTGGTATTAAACCCAGGCCTTTGGGTATTTGAAGGGAAAACTGTAAAGCAACAGTCAGAAAAACTGTTACTACCGAGTTATTAGTAAAAAGCGCTAAGTAAAGCAACCAACTAAAAAAAAATAACTAGTTTCTCAGATATTTATTGGTACGTTTCAGTAATCATCTCGATAATCACAGCTCAAATGACAACCCTAAGAAACTGGACAAATGAGCTTCAGTAAATCAAACTAAGCTCGGTTAGCACAAGTATAAACATTAAGTCTTCTACTACTAAGTCTTCTACTGAGCATAACAAGTTTTCCAATGGTATTCATCGCTTCCGCTGCCCTAGATCTCGGAATGCATTCGCGACTCATAAAATTATATCAAGAACTCAGGCAAATGTGGGACGAGGGGCACACGCACTTGAGCTAGAAGGACAAGCCCCGCCGTAGGTGGCCTCATCGTCCGTAGGAGACATGGTTCAAGATTCTGTTCAGTTCTGTGCCCTCATGCACGTCGGTATTAAGGTTATTTTTGGTTTTTTGTTGATGGGTTGGTTGTATTTTTTTTTTTTTTTTTTTTTTTGATTAAGGTTAGTCGTAAAAAGGGCTGAAAAAAAAGAAAAAAAAAGAAAAAAAAGAAAAAAAAAGAAGGAAAAAAGTGCCACCGCAACAATGGGTTTCTTGTGGACGGAGGACGCCCAGTCTACGGGAGAGCAAATAGTTTTTTAGTGTTAAAAAATTTTAAAGTTGTAAGAGTAAGCCTTTTGGAAGACCACCTTTAAAATCCGAATTCGTATTAGTGAAAATTGAAGGATATGAATTTTAAGAAATTGAAGTAAAAATGCCACCGGAAAGCGTCTCCTAGAGGGGGAAGAACACCCTGGAACGGGGGGAGCGTTAGATATTTGGCAAGAAAAAAGTTAAATGGTAGTGTGCCTTCATGTCCACTAATACATTGACTGGTATATAATAGTTTTAGGTTGTTTTTTTTTAAGTTTAGGTGATATGATAATGTATAAAGCTGTAAGATTTATATGTTTTTGTATTAAAATATCACCGAGTAGAGAGGAGGAGGGGAAGGAAAAAAAATAACAACTACCTCTGAAAAATTTTAAACAAAATTCCTTCTGTTGACACACAGAACATGGCGATGGTGGTGGTTATGGTCTTGAGGTGAGTTTTGGGTTTAGGTGCCATTTTTAACATGATGATTGCGATGCTGACGAGACATCAAAAAAGTGGAACCCTTTCTTCTGGATAAATGAATTCAGCTTTGTGAAGACGTCTGAGTCAAAGCCAAAGACAATGTTGGTGCCGATTTTCATAGAAACGGGTTCTGCTGAATGCATGATATACAGGCTGGAGTCAAACTAACCCTGGTCTACCAATGCGGCAGTTAATATGAGATCAGCATTCAGCCAGAACCACTGGCACAGAATTCCTATATCGTCAGGGAACGGCATCGCCATATTCTGCGTGTCAACAGAGTGGCATCTTCGCCCAGACAAGTAGCCAGGTATGACCCGGCCAGGTATGACTAGCCTGTATGACCCACCCAACTAATACTCTCTTTCCCCTGCCAACCGGTCTGTAAAGGCACCATTCACCGATACGCAATTCCGATTTCACACCGACCTCTGCATTGGTTTGTGGCGACTCACGTAGTCCTACTCGTCGGCCCTGGACCATCACCCGTTTTAATCGGTCACTACTCAGCTTCTCAGAGCTTTCCCTCAGAAGCCACAACAGCGTGGATTTTTTTATTGGTGTCATGGAGCCGTCAGAAGTCTTGACAAGACAAAACCTAGAATTCTTCATGTTCGTCACAAGCTCACTAACCCAATTTTTCTCAATTGGTGTTTCACACAGTGAACAATCACTGGTAAATCTTCAAAGATGCCGTCACTTTCCGAGCCCGATTCAGTGTCAGTCGCGGAAGCCTTTTCCTGCTTATCGGACAGAGTATTTTCCTCTGAGTCATCGTCTGAGTCACTGTCGTGAAATACAGAAAGACGAACATTCGGTACTTGGTCACCGAAAGCAGAAAGTACGTCGTCGGGTATCAAGGCTTTCATTATTCGCTGGCTTTCAATACGAGCTCGCCCTAGCTCGAGCTTGGTTTCATCGTCCCCGGGCAAAGAAAAATCGGAACTGACAGACACAACACCAATGGATCTAACTCGCTTGGCCTTGGGCAAGGACAACTGTTCATTAGAATATTGAGCTTCAAAATCCGTTATACTTTCGCATTCGACGAATGAGAAGCACTAGGGAATGCATATTTATCTCTAGGCAATGGTAAGGGTTTGTGGTAATAAAATTCTCGTTCAAAGCATAATGTCCACTTTTTAGGACCCAGGATCTCCAATGTCGAACGCAGTAAACAACATGACAAAGTAAAGATAACCTCTCAAGAGGAGAAACTTTGCCGTCGTAAAAAACGCGCCGTACGCTTTCCATAAGCCAAAGATAAAACTGTGTTCCTTCGCTTCCAGGAACACGCTGTTAAGGTGTAACAGAGGCACGGAGGCACAGCCGGAGGCACGAAGGAAGGGACACCTGCGACGGTCAGTTATTAGCCCCTCGTTAAATTCGGTATCACGAAAGTCTATAGGGATCTAATAGTTTCTAACTCTATAATAGAATAAAGACACAAAAAAAAATTATATGCATTTTTGTTACGTTTTCACGAGTCAATCAAAAATTTTGGGGAGAATCCAAATGCCTTTAGCCCCCCCCCCCTTGGTATACCCTTGACCTATGCTTAAAAAATTTCACTCAAAAGTTTATCCAGCGTGAATTTGACCCTCTAAGCACCACGAGCCCTGAGCAAGACTATGGATAAAACATTTGTACAATTTGGTGCTGTAATGTCTAAACGTCGTATATGATATTTTCATGTGAGATAATTCCCAAACACCGTCGGCTAAGCTGTTCTCAAAGTAAGGGTCAGCAGGGAAATTTATGTACAATCTCACTTATGGTCCTTCTAATTTACTTTGCCCTGCTAATCCTACCCTTGAGCAGCTTACCCTACCTTTGATTTGATCCTGCTTGAGTTGTTTAGCCAATGATTTTTGGCAATCATCTCAAAAGGGTGAAAATGTTACATATGACCTCTAGATATTGCAGCAGTGAATTGTAAAAACATGCTGTTTATACCCGTAGTCTTTCCAGGAAGTCGTGTTGCTCAGGTGGTCAAAGTCTTTGGGTAGTCATTTAAAATAGTCAGTAATAGTCAAATTTTGGTAGTCATTTAAAATAGTCATAGTCATAGTCATAGTCAAATTTTGGTAGTCATTTAAAATAGTCATAGTCATAGTCAAAGTAAGTAACCCTGAGTCAAAGTAACCCTGGTCTACCAATGTGGCAGTTAATATGAGATCAGCATTCAGCCGGAACCACTGGCACAGAATTCCTATGTCGTCAGGGAACGGCATCGCCATATTCTGCGTGTCAACAGAGTGGCATCTTCGCCCAGACAAGTAGCCAGGTATGACCCGGCCAGGTATGATTAGCCTGTATGACCCGCCCAACTAATACTCTCTTTCCCTGCCAACCGGTCTGTAAACGCACCATTCACCGATACGAAATTCCGATTTCACACCGACCTCTGCATTGGTTTGTGGCGACTCACGTAGTCCTACTCGTCGGCCCTGGACCATCACCCGTTTTAATCGGTCACTACTCAGGTTCTCAGAGCTTTCCCTCAGAAGCCACAACAGCGTGGATTTTTTTATTGGTGTCGTGGAGCCGTCAGAAGTCTTGACAAGACAAAACCTAGAATTCTTCATGTTCGTCACAGGCTCACTAACCTAATTTGTCTCAATTGGTGTTTCACACAGTGAACAATCACAGGTAAATCTTCAAAGATGCCGTCACTTTCCGAGCCCGATTCAGTGTCAGTCGCGGAAGCCTTTTCCTGCTTATCGGACAGAGTATTTTCCTCTGAGTCATCGTCTGAGTCACTGTCGTGAAGTACAGAAAGACGAACATTCGGTACTTGGTGACCGAAAGCAGAAAGTACGTCGTCGGGTATCAAGGCTTTCATTATTCGCTGGCTTTCAATACGAGCTCGCCCTAGCTCGAGCTTGATTTCATCGTCCCCGGGCAAAGAAAAATCGGAACTGACAGACACAACACCAATGGATCTAACTTGCTTGGCCTTGGGCAAGGACAACTGTCCATTAGAATATTGAACTTCAAAATCCGTTATACTTTCGGATTCGACGAATGAGAAGCACTAGGGAATGCATATTTATCTCTAGGCAATGGTAAAGGTTTGTGGTAATAAAATTCTCGTTCAAAGCATAATGTCCACTTTTTAGGACCCAGGATCTCCAATGTCGAACGCAGTAAACAACATGACCAAGTAAAGATAACCTCTCAAGAGGAGAAAGTTTGCCGTCGTAAAAAACGCGCCGTACGCTTTCCATAAGCCAAAGATAAAACTGTGTTCCTTCGCTTCCAGGAACACGCTGTTAAGGTGTAACAGAGGCACGGAGGCACAGCCGGATGCACGAAGGAAGGGACACCTGCGACGGTCAGTTATTAGCCCCTCGTTAAATTCGGTATCACGAAAGTCTATAGGGATCTAATAGTTTCTAACTCTATAATAGAATAAAGACACAAAAAAAATTATATGCATTTTTGTTATGTTTTCACGAGTCGAACAAAAATTTTGGGGAGAATCCAAATGCCTTTAGCCCCCCCCCCCCTTGGTATACCCTTAACCTATGCTTAAAGAATTTCACTCAAAAGTTTATCCAGCGTGAATTTGACCCTCTAAGCACCACGAGCCCTGAGCAAGACTATGGATAAAACATTTGTACAATTTGGTGCTGTAATGTCTAAACGTCGTATATGATATTTTCATGTGAGATAATTCCCAAACACCGTCGGCTAAGCTGTTCTCAAAGTAAGGGTCAGCAGGGAAATTTATGTACAATCTCACTTATGGTCCTTCTAATTTACTTTGCCCTGCTAATCCTACCCTTGAGCAGCTTACCCTACCTTTGATTTGATCCTGCTTGAGTTGTTTAGCCAATGATTTTTGGTAATCATCTCAAAAGGGTGAAATGTTACATATGACCTCTAGATATTGCAGCAGTGAATTGTAAAAACATGCTGTTTATACCCGTAGTCTTTCCAGGAAGTCGTGTTGTTCAGGTGGTCAAAGTCTTTGGGTAGTCATTTAAAATAGTCATAGTCATAGTCAAATTTTGGTAGTCATTTAAAATAGTCATAGTCATAGTCATAGTCAAATTTTGGTAGTCATTTAAAATAGTCATAGTCATGGTCAAATTTTGGTAGGCTTTTAAATTAGTCATAGTCATAGTCACAGCCAGGTAGTCATAGTCAAATAATGTGCATAATCTAAATCTAGGAGAGTTTTACTTTCATATTTGATTTCATGCTCTCCCAGTCTTTGTCGTGCTCTTTAAGGATATATCTTTCGAAACAATCCATATAAATAATGAATAATGTTCAGGAGGATTCTCTATTTTTTATGTAATGCACAGTGCCTTTTTCAGTTTTTTTTTTCAAAGTTTAACAATTTTTTGTTTTGTTAATAATCAGTGATAATATTTATATGAATGCTCGAGTTCTCCAGGGGCTAAATTTAGGCCCTAGGGATCATTGATCAGTCCCTGGAGTTGTGTTTTATTTGTGTGTTTATCTTCAATAAAGTCAAAGTTCAGAGTTTAAACGGAGATAGAACGCAACCCTGCTTAACTCCTGATTCAACACCAAACCAGCTACTAAACTCACTTCCTAACTTAACCACAGGAGTATTATTCTCGTACATAGCACTAATCCCTTTGGTGTACCTATCTGGTATATTATAATCTAAATTTGCTTAAAAAATAGGAAAATTGTCCTTTTCCCATGATTTTCAATCAATTTTAAACGTATTTGCAATCTAAAACCATGCAGACCAAATTCTTAAAACTTAAATCGGTAAATAGATAGAACTGAATCTCAACTATGCAAGGCCTTATTCAGGGGAGTAGAGGGTTTATTCTCCCCCCCCCCAAAAAAAAAAAAAAATTGCACAACTGTTAAAAACGTAAATAAAATGTATATAAAAAAATCTTTGATGCGCTTCCTAAAGTTTTTCTTGTAAACCCCTCCCCCCCCCAAAAAAAAAGAAGAAAAATCCTGGATGCACCCTTGTAACTACGGAATAATAGCAAAATTTTCGCAGCTTGTTGATATAGACCTATTAAAACTGTAGAAGAGCAGAAAAATAACATATCAAAACTTTCACAGGGAACATAGACCTTAAGTCCAATAAGTTAAAATTTAACAGCTAAAAAACAAAAATGTGTTTTGTCATTTCATCTTTACACTAAGAGTTTAGAAATGTGTAAACTAGTGAGGTTTCACAAAATAATTATCGACACAGGTTAGGTTTGAGGTTCAAACCTAATTCATTAACTTTATTGATTTTTTAATTAATACAATTACTTAATTGATTAATTTATTGAACACTTAATTTATTAAACAATTCACTAGGATTGTCTTGAACAGTTCGCAGGCCCTCGCTTATCAGAGCAAGGTAAAAAAAAAAAAAAAAAAAAAAAAAAAAAAAAAAAAAAAAAAAAAAAAAAAAAAAAAAAATGTTAACGCACCAAGGACAATGAATATGGAAACTGTTTTTTGGAATTGCTTACGTGAGAAGCCATACATGTCTTAAAAAATAAAAATTTGGGACTTAAAAACTGAATGGAAAAGACTTTCATATGCAGTTAAGGAGTGTTCGGTTCTAGCGGCGTCAAATTAAAAAAAGGAAAATGTGGGTGATTTTCAGGGTTCGCCAGTGATACCACTGGCAAAAATTCTGGCCTAAAAACTTCATAATTTTGAAACAATCGAAAAAAAAAACTTAGAAAATGACCGTTTTTATGCATTATTTATTTTAGTTTAATCGTACAACTTCTATCTTTACTTTGTTTTGACTTTGCTTAAACTCGACATTTAGAGCTGGTATCTGACAAGCAACTGGTTAGTAAGTGGTTAAAAAATAAATAAAGATTGCTTTTCAATTTTCAAGTAGAAGATAATATTTTTTTTAGAATCCCGATTAAATTTTACCATCTAATCACATATAAATTTTGGCGGCTGATTGACGATATCAAAATTTTAACTCGAAAGCATTTTAGTCCTGCTTAAATCAAAAAATTTGTGTTTGAGGCTCGAAACAACAAAACTTGAACTTGTTTATGGCATGCTCTCCTTTGTTACCCAAAAAGGGCACTAGAACTATCATTCGAAGAATACCACTTTACTATAATCATCTCCAGGGGAAAAGTAAAACAAAGAGTCAACCAAAATAAAGGTGCACCCGAAATCAAATTTCTCAAAAAAATACGAAATTTCATACGTTTGCATATAGTGGCTTAGAATTTTCATTATAGGGTTCCTGTATATGTTGATTATGAGACTGCAATTTTCGTCAAGATCGTACATATTTTGAGGATATTTCCCCCCTTTTTTCTTAATTAAGCAAATTTCTTAAGCTCTTTACTTTTTGTGTTTAAGTACTATATTTTAGGTTGAGACTAAAAGGGTGGAATGTCTTACTTGTGAATACAATGTGCTTCAGTAACAATCTAACTGTAACATATACTATAAACAATGACAAAAACAATACTATCTAATTACATGTAAATTTTGGCTGCACCATCATATTGAAGCTCAACATTTTTAGGTACAGACAAATAAGTAGAATATAGTTCTTGTGAACACAATGCGCTAATCTAACAATCTTGCAATACACATGCTATAAACAAAAAAAAACAATACTGTCTAATTACATATAAAATTCTGGCTGCACCATCATATTTAAGCACAAGATTTTTAGGTAGAGACGAAAAAGGTAGAATATTCTACTTGTGAACACAATGTGCTGCAGTAACAATCTAACTGTAACATATACTATAAACAATGACAAAAACAATACTATCTAATTAGATGTAAATTTTGGCTGCACCATCATATTGAAGCTCAACATTTTTAGGTACAGACAAATAAGTAGAATATAGTTCTTGTGAACACAATGCGCTAATCTAACAATCTTGCAATACACATGCTATAAACAAAAAAAAACAATACTGTCTAATTACATATAAAATTCTGGCTGCACCATCATATTTAAGCACAAGATTTTTATGTAGAGACTAAAAAGGTGGAATATTCTACTTGTGAACACAATGTGCTGCAGTAACAATCTAACTGTAACATATACTATAAACAATGACAAAAACAATACTATCTAATTACATGTAAATTTTGGCTGCACCATCATATTGAAGCTCAACATTTTTAGCTACAGACAAATAAGTAGAATATAGTTCTTGTGAACACAATGCGCTAATCTAACAATCTTGCAATACACATGCTATAAAGAAAAAAAAAAAAAACAATACTGTCTAATTACATATAAAATTCTGGCTGCACCATCATATTTAAGCACAAGATTTTTAGGTAGAGACGAAAAAGGTGGAACATTCTACTTGTGAACACAATGTGCTGCAGTAACAATCTAACTGTAACATATACTATAAACAATGACAAAAACAATACTATCTAATTACATGTAAATTTTGGCTGCACCATCATATTGAAGCTCAACATTTTTAGGTACAGACAAATAAGTAGAATATAGTTCTTGTGAACACAATGCGCTAATCTAACAATCTTGCAATACACATGCTATAAACAAAAAAAACAATACTGTCTAATTACATATAAAATTCTGGCTGCACAATCATATTTAAGCACAAGATTTTAGGTAGAGACGAAAAAGGTGGAATATTCTACTTGTGAACACAATGTGCTTCAGTAACAATCTAACTGTAACATATACTATAAACAATGACAAAAACAATACTATCTAATTACATGTAAATTTTGGCTGCACCATCATATTGAAGCTCAACATTTTTAGGTACAGACAAATAAGTAGAATATAGTTCTTGTGAACACAATGCGCTAATTTAACAATCTTGCAATACACATGCTATAAACAATAAAAGAAACAATACTGTCTAATTACATATAAAATTCTGGCTGCACCATCATATTTAAGCACAAGATTTTTAGGTAGAGACGAAAAAGGTGGAATATTCTACTTGTGAACGCAATGTGCTGCAGTAACAATCTAACTGTAACATATACTATAAACAATGACAAAAATAATACTATCTAATTACATGTAAATTTTGGCTGCACCATCATATTGAAGCTCAACATTTTTAGGTACAGACAAATAAGTAGAATATAGTTCTTGTGAACACAATGCGCTAATCTAACAATCTTGCAATACACATGCTATAAACAAAACAAAAAAACAATACTGTCTAATTACATATAAAATTCTGGCTGCACCATCATATTTAAGCACAAGATTTTTAGGTAGAGACGAAAAAGGTGGAATATTCTACTTGTGAACACAGTGTGCTTCAGTAACAATCTAACTGTAACATATACTATAAACAATGACAAAAACAATACTATCTAATTACATGTAAATTTTGGCTGCACCATCATATTGAAGCTCAACATTTTTAGGTACAGACAAATAAGTAGAATATAGTTCTTGTGAACACAATGCGCTAATCTAACAATCTTGCAATACACATGCTATAAACAATAAAAAAACAATACTGTCTAATTACATATAAAATTCTGGCTGCACCATCATATTTAAGCACAAGATTTTTAGGTAGAGACGAAAAAGGTGGAATATTCTACTTGTGAACACAATGTGCTGCAGTGACAATCTTAAAATGACATATACTATAAACAATAACAAAACAATACTATCTAATTACACATAAACTCTGGCTGCACCGTCGTATTTAAGCACAACATTTTTAGGTAGAGACTAAAAAGATGGAATATCTTACTTGTGAACACAATGTGCTGCTGTGATAATCCACCGTCTATTAATGAGCGCTCCGCCACATGATATTCTACGAGAGAGAAAGCTCGACTTGATGATAGCTACCTAAAATAAAAGACTTCATATCACAAACCACATTTTATTTATGGATGATTAAAGGTAAGTTCAGGTTCTACCTTCAGGTGCCTACCACTTACCACCTTACTATTACCTACCACCAATATGATTTTGATTTCAAATAACGATAGTTTAACTTAGAATATACTAAAACCAAATAAGTGTATCCTAGTGTAGAGGCCAATCTGCATATTTTAGAAATTCAGAATTGAAATACAAACAGAACTTCTATCTAAGATTTAACTGCCCCTACGTAGATGTCACCAGTAAACCACCCACTGGTACCCCTGAAACTGCTGAAAATTGAGCCTTTCTCTAAGGCTCAATTTTTGTTATTGTTTTGTTATAATACTGACGAAGAAAAGGTGACACCCCGCTAAAAGGACATTACCTTACATTATTAGATATTAAATAACATTATTTTTAGCCATTTCCACGGAGGCTCACGCCACTGAACTCCATTCCAAACCAAAAAACATGTGACACCATGACTCGAACCCTTGTCCCCAAAGACAAAGGATTTCAAGTCGAACATACTAATACGTCTAGCGGGTGACAACAAGCGAAATCCTATCTATTATAAGTTTTACCATAACTAAAGGATTCAATATTTCAGCCATGTCTACACACTTTGGGTCCTACAAATACTGCGGTTTGAGGCTGTCTTCTTGCCTCTAAGGTTTTGTACTTGCCATCTACGGGGAATATCGAACTCTCAAAGACTTTCCTAGTTTGATTTCCTTCACATTTGAAGTCTAGTGACATAAGGTCTTTAGTTCAGAAAAAAAATGATGAAATGGTTTCTCAATGCTCAGGCTGTAAAACAAAGTCATGGAAAAACAACCATAATGTAATGTACCAGCTAAAGACCGGTAAAAACATGATTTTTACTTTAAATACACATAGATTGAGTTAGAGTGTACCCTTTTTCATGGACCCCCTTCTTCATGGAAGAAAAAACAAGGTGGTCAGTTAAAATCTTGGCATAACATAGTCAGAAAGGTTATTGAATCACTTTGAGGTTCCCGGAAGCAGGGTTACAAGTGAGACAATGCGTGGCTGCAGTTCAATCGGTCACATACAGAAGACATAACCCATCCAGGGTTACCAGTCCTAGTGATTTGTCACTATTTTTAGTGATTTTTTTTACCTAGTGATTTTATTTGGCAAGTGATTTGAGTAACTTTTTGAAGAAGTCTAGTGTTTCTTGGCTTTTTTTTTGTTTTGAATCGCAAAAATTCGACAGAAAAGGCAAATAAACGCTTGATTCAAAATAAAATTATTGTTGGTATTCTAGTTTTGAGGGGACGGTTTTCAAGCAAGAACGCATATATTACCATAAAAAGTGCAATGTACTTTTGCATTCATTCACGTTACTCTTTTCCTGAAAGCCTACTATGTTTGCTTTCTTACTATTGTGGCCAGGTAAAGGAGATGAGCCATAATACTATATATTATTAACCATCTCTGATCGAGCCACTTTTACTTAAACTATCAGATCCATGCCATCTTAATCGGGGCGATAGATCAAGAGGCACATGGATTGTGGGTGGGGGATGCCCCCTGCAATATATTTTGCGATTTAGTAAAATCACAAAGCACCGTAGTTTTACTTGTGAAAATAATTAAATTAATACAATAAGATAAAACGAAGACTAAAATACTGACATGACAACTCCCTGAAATCTCAAACTGCCAAAATCTGTAGATGCAGAAATTTTACCGACTCAATTTCTAGATTAGCGAAAAAATGAACTTAGCAAATAAAATAATAAAATAAGCGAAAATATATCATAATACTAACAGAGTATCAATCACCATCTATATAATATTCAGAAATCACTGCAGAATATTCAGCATTCAGCAATTATTCAGCATTTCAGCAGCGAATAATTACTGCATTCAGCAAAAGCACCGAGTAATTCAGTAAATAATTTAGAATTTGGTAGCCACTACTTGTTGTTAGAGCTCATTTAATAGCAAGTGGTGATGAAAAAAGGCTAGTCAGGGGTCAAGGCTCATATCAAGGGTTAGTTTGATTATCAAACAGTTCGTAGTAATGACCTATAAGCAAGGAGCGACCCGGTTCAATAGTAACGGAAACTCTAAAAAACGGAATTTTGATACCAAAAGATACATCAAAAGAATTGGATTTTTATGCTAATTTCAAATACATAAATATTTTCAAGTTTAGTCTTACCCATCGAAACTTACGAGCCTAAGAAAATTTGCCTAATCTTCGATAAAGGGGGAAACACCCCTGAAAGTCACAGAATCTTAATGGAAATCACACCATCAGATTTAGCGTATCACAGAGCCCTACTGTAGAAGTTTCAACCTCCTATCGGCAAAAATGTGGAATTTTGTATTTTTTGCCAGAAGAAAGATCACGAATGCGTGTTTATTTGTTTTTTGTTTGTTTTTTTCTCCGGGGGTGATCGAATCGACCCAGTGGTCCTAGAATATTGGGAGAGGGCTCATTCAAACAAAATTAAAAATTCTAGTGCCCTTTTTAAATGACCAAAAACATCGGAGGGCAACTAGGTCCCCTCCCACGCTCGGGGGGGGAGTTCTGGGGGAGTTGGTCACGTGGTGGGATCTTTCCATGTAGGAATTTCTAATGGAGGAAGAGAATTTTCCGGGAAGGGGGCGTCGATTTTCCCAGCATTATTAAAAAAAACGATTATAAATTAAATTTAAAAAAACAAGTTTTTCAACTGAAAGTAAGGAGCAACATTAAAACTTAAAACGAACAAAAATTATTACGTATATGAGGGGGTTCGCTCCCTCATCAATACCTCGCTCTTTACGCTATAGTATTTTTAGTACTTTCAAAAGAGCTATTTATTCTAATTAAACGGTCTTTGTGATTCAGGGGTCATTCTTAAAGAATTGAAACAAAATTCGAACTTTAGCGCAAAGAGTGACGTATTGACAAGAAGGCGGACCCCCTCATATACGTAATAATTTCTTTTCGTTTTGAGTTCTAATGTTGCTCCTTACTTTCAGTCCAAAACTTGTTTTTTTTTTATTTAACTGATTTTAAGCGCTGAAGAAGAATAAGATTTAACACATAACCATTAGGGGGAGGGTGGGGGTTGGTAAAGTAAATTTGCAACGCAAATGTTATATTTGGATTTAAGATGAAATCATGATTTTAAAGCTATATCTGTTTCTTAGCTATCTAAATATTCCATTAATCTGAAAATTTACCAAAAATATAGCACAAATCTGGAGCTTTGAGATCATTTTACAGCATTTATTTATAATCAATCGGTCTTCAAGCTTGATATGTTTTATGTAGCTAACTTTCTCTGTTTCTAATAATTTATAAATTTTTGTACGTTTTTCTTAATTCCCCTAAGAAAAACTCCCCAAGATAAATTCATGATCATGTGGTCCTCAGCTTGTTCTGGTACTAAAACATGTAAGTTATTTCTTTCGAGATCCAAATGCCAGAAGACAGAATATACGTGAGGAAAAAGTGAACTGCGATACTGGAATCAGATGATAAGCCGACTGGCTGAGAACCGTGGAAAACTAAACGAATATTTCCCAGGGTGATTCCAGATTCTGAAGGCAAATCATTGAAGGACTGGAAATAAATTAATGTTATTGAACTCTGCGGCCCTCAGAGCCATGGTACTAAATGACGTGGGTGATGCAGTCCATGGTGACTCTTCTTTTATGGAGTCTGCATAATATCGGACAAATTCTTCTGTGTACAGTAGGTGATGTATATGAATACCTTTCCATAGGATTAAAGCCATTTTTATCGAAGGCCTTTATCCTTTAGAAGTCAGACATCTTGATCATAATCGTAGAAATTGTATATTACTTAGAACTTAGATCCTACGGAAATTAACAAGCAGCATAATTATTTAAGCTTAGTCCTATTTTTAATAAATCAACGGATTTTTCTTTCTCCAGCATTAATACAGCGTCAAAAACTATCCAAAATTGTTCAAAACCCTTTCTAGGTGGCTAATTAATTTTGATTTATCTCTTTTTCATATTTCCTTCTTATTTTTTTTTCTTCTTACTATTAAAGCAAGCACATTAACCACATTTTAATGGCTTGATTAGGCTTTTCAATCATAATTGCAGCATTTCAAGGCTTTGAACTTGAGAATATTGGACGTTCAAAACATTGAACAAGGACCTTAAAAATTTGGTTAGGATACAGTTAGTTGACTAGTAAAAAGTGAGGTCATTCAACAGTCTGACCATCCATAACGAAATCTGTTTATAATTACCCATTCGTTCGGTCCTAAATAAAACTTGGGTTAAGTTTTCTTTACACTCAAAATATAATGGATACAACGAAGTCAGAGACGATTTTCGGATTCAGAATCTACAGCAACCTAAGGCCCTGATCCTGAGGTTAGAAAATCGTGGAATAAAAATTTACTGTTAGGAATTTCTTACTCTATTTGGAGAAAACCACCAATAATTAAAGATTTAACTAAATATATGCACTATTGGAACTCTTAATGTTTACTTTTTTCATAGCATCTTATTTCGTAAAAGGTCTGATTGATTGTTCGTTTCCTACACCCCCCCCCCCTCATTTTGTTAAATCAAAAAGGCCGTTTCACCTAATTGTCTTTTTGTGAGTAATAAAATGTTTAATAAAAGTTTCATACATGAAATGGGCATACAAAGTGGAATAAGTTTAACTTTTTACATTCCCCATGGCCTCAATTTGACGGTTCAGTTTACCATGGGATGCGGATCACTCTTTACTTGGCACCTCGACACTAGAATGTCTCATCCCCCAAAAAAACTGATTTCCACACACAATTTTGTGATTTCTCCCTTTTTGAATAAGTTCTGACGCTTAATTCGCATAGTGTATTAGGAGCAATTTTTTTGCGTTTTTTTTGGCTATTTTGGTGAATTAGTCCATCCAGTATTCTTTTTAACTCGAAAAGGATTGGAAATTAAAATGGGTTGATAAAAATAGATGAGGGTTGGATTAAGAGGATAAATATCTCATACAAATTGAATATTAAAATAGGTTGATAAAAGTTGGAGTTGTGACTAAGGGGATAAATATCAAATAAAAATGGAATATTAAGACGGGTTGATAAAAACGGGCTGGGATTGAGATCAATGGGATAAATATCCCATAAAAATGAAATGTTAAAATGGGTTGTGGTTGGGATTAATGGGACAAATATCCTATAAAAATGAGTTATTAAAATGGGTTGATAATGGGTCAGAAAATAAAGAAGGCGTGGTCCCTTATAATCATCTAATACATATATTAAGACAGGGGAAACTGTTCTTACTTTGGATCTTCCTAAGTTATAGACCTTATGACCGTTATTACACCAATCAAGACGGCACTTGAAGCTTGACAGCACTTGAAGTTGATAAAAACTAACATTTAGTTATGAACTGGGAAATCGCTACAGATCATATCTGCAAATACATTCATATTTGCATTGCTATATGGATTATATAGTTAGTATTTGATATTCGAATTGATAGTATTCGTGTTTCAAATATAATATTTGTCTTATTAAAAATAGCGTTAATTTAAATAAGGGCTCGATTAAATTACAAATAACGTAAAAAGGCTCTATTGCAAAAAAAGTTGAGAACCACTGCTCTAGAATAATCCCATTAGGACAAGGCCGTGTCCAGGGGAGAGGGGGTTACCGAATTTGACACCCCCATATTTTTGTTCGGCTCGTAAAAAAGTAACAAAAATGTGTACCAGCAAATTTTGTATGCGCTTTGTAAAGTTTTTTTGGCACCCTCCCCCAACCCACCCGAACGAAAATCTTGGCTACGCCCTTGCAATTTTTTTGAAATAATCATTATCAAAATAACAATTTTGAAAAGATTAAGGGTATAGTTTATGATCATTACCAATAAGAAAGGCGATAAAAAAAACCTCAAGAAAGGATAGCGTGAAGCGTAACGACAGAGATTCCCGTTATAATATCAATTTTCTGACACGCAATTTCTATAAACTTTGTCTTTTTTTCGGCTCGTGCCGTAAACTACTTATTCGTTTTTTTTAGTATAATGTTTTAGAGGTAATTACTTGGCAAGAAAAAAAAAAGAAAAGAAAAAAAAAGACTGTCATCCTAATCCAGCAATTGAGACAAATGTGCACTTGACCGAGGTTTTGACCTTACTCATCTATCCAACTACCTAGGAACAAACAGTATAACCGAACCATCAACCAAATAGAAATGTCCAAATCCATGCAAAGTCGTCATCAATAAATGTAAGTCGTTGTAAATTTACCAGCAAAAGCACCTTAAATCTAGCGAAATATTTCCAAGTAGTACCTTCTATTATGGCTCATCAGAAGAAATATCACCTGCCTTAACGGGTTTCGAGGCTTTACTTTCTTTACCCGGCACAGTGGAGCCTCTACCACAATATCTTTATGGTATCCCTATGTCAGGTAAAACTTATGAAATACATGCATACTAGTAAAGCTATTCAAAATTACATACAAAATGATTTTCATTCTTTCCTTAATAAAATCCCAGAGGTCACTGAGCAAAGACCATTCTGGAGCAAATAAACACTGGTCCAGATGTGAACAAAAGACTGGTCTAAAACAAAGTCTTTTATTGGTATCCGGAACCAATTACAGATTTAAAGTTCTTCAAGCTTGTTTGTAAAACGTCTACAAATTCAAAATTCCAAAAAAGAAAGGCGAAAGAGAAATTATATTAAAATATCATTCAGTATTTCTTTATAATTTTTTGTATATTTACCTAAAAGTTCATGATACATAAAACTAAATTTTTTAAATTGCCAACTAATTTTTTTGGCAGAAAAACCTCTTAAGATCAGTTTTTCGCTAAGCTTTTTACATCTATTTTTTAAATCTGTGTAATTACTGCAAATTTTTGCATACCTAAATAATTGGGAATAATAAGCTGAATAAGTAATATTTGAATGTATATTACTTTCAAGGAATGGAAAATTAATTACTTCAAAATTAAAATCATCCGTTTTATTATATATTTTAAAAACTAATTTATTATTATCTGAAATATTAATATTTAATTCTAAGAAATGGTCAGAGTGTCCTGTCCCATAGCTAGGCTCCAGAATTAACTCTTGTGGATAAATATTTTTTTTAATCTCAATAAACTCTACACAATTTATTACTAAGAGATCGTCCAGATATCTTTTATTATTTGAAAGGTTATATTTTACATTGCTTGGGCTATTTTTATTTATCACATATTCGTATTCTAATTGACTTAAAAACAAGTCCGCTATGAATGGAGTCGCATTCCCACCCATAGGAATGCCAACAGTTTGTTTATATAAATTACCATTAAATCTTATAAAAGTATTAAATAGAACAAATTCCAATAAATCACATACCATATTCAAGCTATAACATCTTGAATTAATAGTACTTCTAAAGAAATTCGTCCATCGGGCTTTTTTATTAAAAGTATCAATTTTCAAAAATCCGATATTAGACAAAAGAAAAGATTTCTTTATGACCATTTTCAATTTTTCGAATACTAAATTAAGTGACAAATTTGTATACAGAGTAGTAAAGTCAAATGAATCGACTCTTTTAGCTGAAACATTAGCCAAAGAATCTATCACTTGTAACGAGTTATTAGCACTCCAATATGGATTAAAGTTAGAAATTTTTTTATTCCGGAGCAATATGCTTTAAATTTATTTCTAATTTCTCCTAAAATTAAAGATAGGTCAGTGGCCGCAATTCTGGTTGGACACCTCGCTGCCCCAGCAATAAAACGTGGTTTTGGTGGATTTTTATGAAATTTTACAGTCCAATATAAGAAAAGAAACTTTTTATCATTATCATTTATTTTAATATCTAAATTTTTTTCAATTCTTTCTTCTATATTTTCAATTAAACTATTCTCCTCTATATGAGCCTTTTCGTATGTATTTGTTGTTTGTAACTCTTTTGATAAAATATCACAATAGAGTTTCTGACAAATTATGGCAAAATTATTGCTAGCTTTATCAACTGGAACAATTACAAATTCATTCTGTATATTAGCAATTGCTTGTTTCATATTGGCATTATAAAATTTTGAATCTTTCTCAGAATTTTTTGGGTTAATTCTATACATGCTATTTCGTACACTAGTCAAAATCAAGTTTATCCAATTCTGAAATCTGTCTTTAGTAATTTTCTCCTTTTTGCACCATTTATCAATAAATAAATTTAAATCATTCTTTAATCCCCTAAGAATATCTGCTGGCTTTATGCGGTAAGAAAGACTTAAGGAATTTAGCCCCCATTTTCATTATATTTTGAAGATCAAGATGCTTTATAATGGACAAATCCCCCGTTACCACATGCTCGTAAGTTTGATCCACATACGGTAAAAATTGCTCGCAACTACAAACCGGTTTCCAATTACTCTCCCTGTCAAGTTTTTTAAGGATTGAATTATAGTTAAAAATCATTTGACCAATCGTTTTTGAAAATTTATATGTTAAAACTGGACTATCTTTATACACCAAATTAAATGGAAGGGCATTCTTCACTCTCCGCTGGTTTAAGATTCTGGGTAAATTAATATTTTCTATTTGTTTAGAACTAAAATTAACAGACAAATATAATCTATTATCCTTATTAACAATCTTATCAGATTTATTATATTTTGAAATAAATTTTGATTTAGCTAAAATGCAAACTGCATCATAAATTAATTTAGTTTTCGAGTTACAAGTTGTATTACTTTTTGCAATCCAGAATACTTTTATTAAATTATTCCTTGATAACTTATTTAAAGATTTTATTAAACTAGCCATTCCATTAGTCTCAAATATGTGACCTAAATCGATTAAATATGCATTTAAATCTAAATAATTCTTTTTATTATTTTTCCTATGTCCTCTTGATCGGTTTTTACGTTTAGCGGGGCAATTAAAAGAAGGGTGCTCAGTTAACCCATTAATACAGTTAGCAACTACATTGGACATGTCTCCGTATTTCGCAGCTCGATCATTTAGCCCAAAGGGATAAGCGGTACCCAGAGCATGGATCCAATAATCTTCTCGTCTGCGTAATTTATTATTTTTCTCTTCTTTGGTAAGGTTTTCTAGGTCCAGATTTTCTAAAATTGTAATAGTTAGATTAGATACTGAGCAAGTACACATTCATCGAGATTGGGAAAAAAAATGCAGTTTTTAGCGGAATTTAAATAAAAAAGTTTTTTGTCAGGTGAGCATAGTGGTTGCAGCGCCTGACACAAGGTCCGGGTTGTAACATGACCTAGTCGTGGGTTCAAATCCCACACCTGACATAAGTTATTTTTTCCCACACAAGCCACCACTGTCGACCCAGCTCTAAATGGGTACCTGGAGAAATCTGGGAGAAAAACACGGGAAGCTTCAGATGATTTGCCCTCCCCCCCCCCCAACCACGCATTGCACTCCCGGCCAAACGCATTGAATCAGGAGATCGGTACCTTCGCAACGCAGACCACTGGTCAAAATGCGAGAAAGTTTAAGTTAAGTTTCTTCTGGGCGGCCTGCTTTCCCTGATTCTCTATTGTAGTTTCCATAATTTTGTTACTAAAGTATTATATTCTCATCTTATTTTAGTATATTTCATTATAATTAACCTAACTTCCCTTCTTGAGTGTGGTCGGGATATTTAACAAGTACCTAATAATTAAATATTGAAACCTAAAATCTAGAATAGTCCTACAGTCCCAAATTTCGAATTCCTTCGAAAAATAAACAACTTTTCTTCACCGAAAAATTAACTGAAGGAGCAGACCGAAGAATAGTAGTCATATTAAACAATTGTAGAGGATGTGCTGTAAATGGGTTGGTAAAAATATTCAAATTTCATGATAAGTCAACAAAAAATTGCATAAATTACCTGCCAGGGAACGCCTGTCTTGGATTCGTGACCGCCAACAATTCTGTTCGTCCTCGAATAAACCTGGCCACACTCTGAAATAAATAAGTTTAAATGATCAATTTTGGAATCAAATAATTAATAAACTATCAAAATAATGATCATTTTATTAAATGATCAAGATGATCATTCCTGAAAATAAAATGACAACTTTTTTCCATCTCATTGAAATTCAAGGACGTGGCGCTGTTTGAATATGAACTAGCAGAAGATAATAACGCTGCTATTATGTTTACTCTTTCTACTTATTTACAGACAGGAGGGGAGGGCGGGGCCGCATCCTCCAAATATTAGTCCATTGGATTGTTTCGTTTTTTTGAAGATTGTATGATGTGACTGGAGAAGTATTGTGGAAAATTTTCAATGTTTAGGTTGATTTTTGTAAAGATGACAATTAGGAGTTAGGAGTTCGACGAGAAAAATGGACATTTTTATTTTTCTGGCGTACCCCTAGGACGACTTGCTTTTGCAGGCCAGCTCGTGTCTTAGCAGCGTAGAGTCTTACAAGCTGGCTACCAAAAATTTTCGAAAAAATCAACACCCGCGAATACGCAAAAATATTTAAAATTTGGCCACGTTTCCACTGTATTAATCCAGTTATTAGTACTATTCTTGTTACTGCCCTAATCTGCATATAATTGTCCTAATTGAATTAGTATCAAATAAATAAGGTGGTTGGAGGAGGGTTGTAGAAATTTTGTATTTTTCGGACTTTGGTTTTTAGTAAGGCAACCCCAGAGTCATACAGATTTTTATTTCTTGTCTAACTCTGTCAATAAAATTTGACTTTTTCTTTAAAACTTTAGGTGTGTGTTAAAACCTCGTGTTTTCCTCGTGACAATATAGAAATTTCCTATCAGAAGAAATTCAGTTAACAAGTAGAAGATTCCATCATAGCCGTAGTTACTAACATAAATGATAAAAAGTTTGCAAGCTCACAATATGAAGGAACTTACACTAAGAATTTTTTTATATTATAATATCCAAATTAGCTTCACAAAAACAAAAACTTTAGAAAACAAATAAATCAATATTACTGATTTTTTTTTTTGCAAAACCGCGAAATCAAATATACGAATGAACACAAAAACATATTTAGGTTATTTTTTCAGTTTGTGTTTCATGGCAAGAAATGACCCCAAAAAATCGTTTTTTATTGCATGTGATGGAAAAAGGCTTCGTAGTTATTTGAATTAGTCTAGTCAGGTCAGACAAGTCAATTATACGAGCAAATACAAACTAGTCTTATAGATAATTTGTCGAATTCTTGGTATTAAAAAAAAAAAAAAAAAAAAAAAAAAAAAAAAAAAAAAAAAAAAAAAAAAATCCAGTAGAAATTATGAAATGAAAATGGTTTCCAAATTCCTTTAAAAAGAAATTATTTTTTTATTCATTAGCAGTTACCAAGAAGAGTTGCGTATCATATACATTGGTGGTATTCTTCATCTAAACAAACATTCAAGAAAACAAACATTAAGAAAAAAAAAACATTCAAAACACAATATTTCTTATTTTATATTTAAAACTATATGAAGCAAAAAATTTACTGCTGATTTTAAAAACCCTCTGTATCTAATTAAATAACTAATTAACCCAATTAAATAATAACTAATTACCTAATTAAATTAGGCAATAAGATTAAATAATAATTACAAAAATAGTATATTATCGCTCCTCCCAAAAAACGAGGAGCGATTAGGCACGTACGAACGATTTTTTTTTCGGGGAGGCATGATAATAGAAAAACTTATCTGGTAATTTGAATAAGCGCCAAAATTCCAACAAATCAGGATTTTGGGGGCACATGCTACATCCCTGGTGGCGATGCAGGATTTATTTGTCATAGAGCATTTATCACAATTGAAAGTTGTCCAAATGACTCGCACATAACCGAAATTTCTCAAGTGTCGACATTTTGTATGTTTTGACGTTTTTGACGTGTTGACATTTTAAATTTACAACTACTTTGAAGAATGACTTTGTTTATGTTTTTAGGAAGAAGCAAGGTTGTATCCAAGGGGTGATTAGGGGTTTCGAACCCCCCTTCCCAAAATGTTTGTCTGACTCGTAAAAATGTAACAAAATGCATATAAAAAATTTTTCGATGCGTTTTATTAAGTTTTTATTGCGCTTCTCCCCCATAAAAATCTTAGATGCGCCCTTGTTTCTTGGTTACAGAGCTGCACATGCTATATTTCTAGTATTCTGTAGAATGTTACATTATCATGTTTTTCTATAGTTTTACGTAGTGGCAAGGCCGTATCTAGGGAAGGGGGTTAGGGGTTTTGAACCCTCTCCCCGAAATGTTGGTCTGACTCGTAAAAACGTAATAAAAATGCATCAAAACACATTTTTGATTTGTTTTTATAAAAAAAATGTAACTCCCCACTCCAAACAAGTAACCCCCCCCCCTAAAAAAAAAACTACTGGATACGGCGTTAGGAAGGGGACAAGAACTTGTGCATAGTTTTTAATTGGAAAGATCATAATGTGTGAATGGAAAGGATAAAAACTGTTATTTTCTTTGTCTCTTGTTCTACATTCTAGCTTTTCATTGATCTGCTTTTTATAATGTTTTTTATTAATTGTATCTCTCTTATTCTACATTTTTATTAATCTGCTTTGTGAAAATAAAAAGTAATCGCAACATAACAAAAAGTTATAATTTTTCTTAACATAATTTGCAAGTGTCTGTAACCTTAGAGAACACCCGT
Source organism: Artemia sinica (assembly GCA_027921565.1). Taxonomy (NCBI): domain Eukaryota; kingdom Metazoa; phylum Arthropoda; class Branchiopoda; order Anostraca; family Artemiidae; genus Artemia; species Artemia sinica. The sequence goes on along the minus strand of CM051272.1, from coordinate 7,106,170 downwards.
TTATAGGAAATCTGTTTAATTGTATGTATTAATATACCATAGGTATAAAACCGAATACTAAGCCTGACTAGCTCAAAAGGTAGAGCCTCTGTCTCCCAAGCTTAAAACAAGGGCAATAATTGAGGTAAAAAATTGTGTTGAAAAAGTAATGACAACTACCAAAATTTATTGAAAGGGATTTTCCAGTCTTAAAATGAACTCAATGAAGTCCTTTCTTTGTTTTTTCTTTTTTTTTTCTTGACTGTAACGGGTGTAGAAAATAAATATTGAGAATATACCTCCTTTTCGAGCAAAAACTGTATTTGTGGAAAAAGGATCATTATTATACATTTTAATGCGTAAAGATGGATAAAAGAATTGAATTCTAGGGCACAGAGGGGGTCCCTGTAAATTGAAAATGAGTATTTCCAAAGTACAATTTTAATAAGTCTACCCTAGTTCACCTTATGGCTGGGGGGTCGAGTTGAATCTGTCAGGCAGAGTTCTGTTTGGGAAGGTGGGATAGTCAAGATGACTTTTAAATTTGTGCTAGGGGGGGGGGGGATTTTTCGTCTGTTCCTCACAAAAGAGTATATTCTAATGTTACCATAGCAGCTGGTGTATATTTGACCAACCGATGCCCCCCCCCCCTGACGTACCGACCTTACCAGAGCCTTTATAGAAAAATATTTCTTATAGAAGGCTGATAGAAAACAAACCTTTATAGAAAATATAGCTGCCCTTAAGTTTACGAAAGTGAAAACTGATGCAGTGGCCGGTGGCGTCAATTAGAGAGAGGGCTAAATCATATATTCTTTCACATCCCCCTCGTAGATTTTAGAAAATTCAATTTTGAGGAAACGTTGAGAAATGTTTTTATCTTTTTGGTATTGAAAAAAAAAAACGACAAATCTGTCCCCTCCTATATTTTCGTGAATTGAAGGCACTGTCAGAGGCTATTAAAAAGAAACAACGTTTTGTTACGAAAACCTACCAAGTGTCAGAAGTTATGAACGTAATTCAAAAATTCACTCAGTGCTTGACTTAAGAAAAGTAGCAAGTGCATTAATTCACAAGTTATCCATTTAAGAAAAAAGCAAGCAAGTTTTATTAACGCAAAAGAGAAATTCGGCAAGTAAAATAGGTAAAACAGGTTAAATAAAAATTTTCTCCAAGAAGTAGGCCTATACGTAAAATTAGTGTTTAAGACTTAGTTCATAGGCCAACTTCAAGGACTACAAAATAAATAAAAATTCGCCCCCCCCCCCGCCCCTCTGAAACCGTCTTAGGTCTATTCATACCACAAAACCGCAATATTCACCAGTGTTGCCATGTTTAACCGTGAAAATAAATAAGTAAGCTAATTAACTAAATTTGACAACGCCTTTCGTCATTAAACATCAGACATTTACAATCTGATAATTTCCAAGGATAGCTACAGCTTCAAAGAAAATTTACAACTTCTTAAGCTGTTTGCCGCTAAATGCCTTTAGCTTGTTTTTTTTCTGATTTTTCATCGATTTTTTTTCCACCAGCTACTACCGAAAACTAATAAATACATATGAATATTTTTTTCGTTAAAAACAGAATTCCCGAAATTCAAGATTTTCAGATTTGTCTAGGTTTTTCCTATCTTTTTTTTAAGATTTATATGTTTTTTTAGGTCTCTATTTAGCCCATTCAAACAACTAGACTTTCTTTTCACTGTCTTTGGTACATAGTTACCAAACGCGTTTTATAAATGAAAATTGCTTTTGGTCTTTGGGAAATTTTGGTCCTTCAATTATATAAACCAAAAATCCGAGCAAGATTTAGCTAACAGTAAAAAGAAAATTACTAAAAATATTAAGATGGCCAAATGCCTTACAATAAAGCTGTCCAAAAGACTTTCGCCTGTAAATCCTTACTCCAAATTCTAAAACAAAAAATTTCGCTCAAAACTTTGGCTTTATCGTAGAAAACGTACAGAAAATTTCATGGTTCTGGCAGATCTTGGATACTTTCCGACCAGAACCCTTGAAAGCTAGTTCTATCACATGAAAATATCCAAGGGCAATATATGGGTCGCTCCCCCTTTAAAACTCAAGTTTCTATGAAAATACGGGATATCGAGAGTTGAGGTAAAATGAGGTTCTCTTAAGGCACCACTTCCCAAAAAAATATTCGTACCTCAGCCAAGGTAACCCATAGGTGACCTGCCCAACTGACATTTTCTCCCTACCCCACCTAATTAAGTTAAAAAAAGGTTAGGCAAATATATAAACAAAAAGTGACAGATGTTATGAAACAATATTCAGAATCTTCGCGGCCTGAAATAAAGGGAATAAAATCTGAAAAAGTACGTTATAAAACGCAATTATAACGGCGTTATTTCCCAACTCAGCCATCATAGGCAGCGCAATAGCGACGCATAAGTAAAAACCGTGAAAGTGGACAAGATGTGTTATTTTTTACTATTAATTTTTAAATAAATAAATATATATATATATATTTTAAATTAATAATATATATATTAATATTTTTTATATATAATATTTTTTTAAATTAATAATATATATATTAATATTAATATAAATATTGCTAATTAACTTATTGCTAATTGCTAATTAATGCTAATTATTATAAAAAGAAGTATTTCGTTTGCATGAAAATTAACGCTAATGTGAATATCAATGGGAATAAAGTACATAATTAACAAACTATAATTAATATTATGTAACAGAATAACAAATAATATAGTACAATTAACAGTATATAGTTATGAGCTGTATCTTCAGTTACGTTCGTTTTTTAAGATTCAGCTCACCATTGGGTTGTGTAATTTGTATATCACTTTATATATCAGTTCTAAATATCTGTCACTTTTTTATTTTCCCATGATGACTTTTGGCTTATGGCCTAAAGCCTACGATGGCATGTGATGGTCTTTTCCTATGATGGCCACTTGGCCCCTAGTTCCCCTGGTTTCTTTTGGTATTTTTCTTGGTCATGTTCGGCCGATTCTGTCTAGAAAACTATCTAAAAATAAAGAAAAAAAACGAGCAGGCCGAGTTAGTGCGTGCAGATCACTCAAATGCAAATTTTTGTGCGTCAATTTTGTGTCTGGCCTACCAAATTTGCTAAAAGTAGTCACTGGTGGAGGCTTCTCTGGTGACCCGTACCATTTTGTTGGCCTTTTAGTATTCGGGTAGTTTGGTATAGGTTTATACGGAGGCCAAAATGTGTTTCCACCAAAATTATTTTGCCAGCTTTGGAAAAACCAATTAGGATACTGAAAAGCTGAAAATTGAGACGCTGGGTCTTTGAGTGTGATATATTGAGGTATTGCTTTTTCAAACTCCCTTGCATCATACATAGATGAGCTTCCTTCCATTATTGCTCCAGACGTGGCGTTCCCTAGTGAGAGAATAAGCTGCTTATCTAAAAACTTCATTTCATTTCTAAGCTTCAACTGAAGTTAAAATCGGTTATATCTTCGCATTTCCTTTTTAAATATTTTTAAAAATTTTTTAAACATTCCGCAAAAACTAAGCAACTACGCTTTTGTTTAGAAAACTTATGAGCATAGATGAAAACGTGTTCTATTGCCACTTTTCTGGGGCTGAAGTTGATAAATCTGTGATCCAATTTAGGAATTTTAGACAAAAAAAAAACTTTTTGCTGATCTGAGTCTGGGGCTTAAGTTGAGGCATTGAATCCAGATAGTTTTTTTTTGAATAGGAAATAAATAAAATAACACACTAATTAAAAAAAGTTAATTTTGTTTCAGTAGTTTGTTTATTGAAATATTTCAACATTTTTTATATTTTCGTTGCATTCTTAAAAATTCATGTTTTATTTCTCTTTAATATTTCTCAGCTCAACAGCAATTCATAGCTCTCATAATCTGTGTCATTTGAAGTTACCTCAGCAAATCTCTGAGAAAAATATACAAATGTAAAAAGTCTCAAGAAACAAAACTTTAGTATATATAAAATCAAGATCGTTTAAGAAATTCATTAGGGCTAAATTATCAAAAATTCTGCTTAAGTCGAAGACTGGGACAACTTCTAGTTTTTCTAAATCTTTTTTTCTCTTTTTTATTGTATATTTAGAAGTCGACAGTGAAACCTGCAAAAACCTATCTAGTTTTATCTACTTCATAATCCCCACATAATTTTACTTTCTATTTCCCTCTTTATCCTTGGTTCCCTTTTCTTTTGTTTTGCTTCATGCTTTCTTTTTCTATTGTAATTTTCTGTTTAATTTTTCTTACTTCTTGATACGATAGGCTATTTTGTATTCACGGCTTCACACGTGGACAAGGAGACTGTTGCTCTGTTATTATTTCACTGATGATGATAGTAAATATTTTGTTTTAGACTAATAGATGTTATTGTTAATTAATATTAATAATAATTGATTAATATTAAGTTGTTATTATTAATCAAATTAAGGCTAAAACAGGTTATATTACAATTATTGGCATTGGCTCCCATAAGCTGAATTTTAGGGGGGGCTTAGCTGGTCAAATCGGCACTTCCAATGCTGTACATTAGAAATATCAAAACAAAAATATAAAATATAAGGCAGCATCATTCAGCCAGGGGAGGGGAATCTCCTTCTCCCCCCCCCCCCATATGGGCGCCCATGATTACAATACAGTGTTGCCTACTGTATTGAAAAAGTAAGTAAAATATAAAACAACAATATAATTCTTATTTTTCGGTTATTCTGTTCTTTACATTTCAGGAATTTACGCTATTTTAGACATTAGAAAAATATACTGGAAAAGAAAAAGATATTAATGATGTACGATCTTCTTATTTCCGTCTTACAAATTTCTTCTTCTTCCTTTCGGTAGGTTTGCTCCATTCGATTTACTAGTATTTTTGAAAATATTTTTTGTGCTTAATGTTCTTTTCTATTTATTCTTATCCAGTCTTTATCTTTCTGATTTAGCTGAGCAACAAATAATAATTATTACTATTACTAGAAATCCTTACCGCCATAGGAAATATATAATCCCTTAGATCACGCTAACTTTCCATTTACAGAATTTAACAAATAAAAATATATAGAGACGGGCATTATATCTAAAAACACAGCAGTGGACAAAAGAGAATAACTTTAAATAATAAAGAAATTCGAATATTCTGACTTCACGTGAAGATAAAGCATCCAGACGTGAAGTCGAAATATTTGGATTTCTTTATTGTTTAATGTTTGTTACTTTTTTTGTCCATTGACTTATTTTGAAATATTATACCCGTTTTCTTTATATTTTCATTTTTTAAATTCTGCATAAGGAGTACAGCGGCACTCCCAATTTCCCCAGAAAATACTAAATACTTTTCTCCAGTTACACGTCCAAAAATCTCCGTTTACAAGTATACTTAGAACAAAATTTTAATGTCTGTTTTCTCGTCTATTTTTTTCATATTTATAAACCTTCTCGGAATAATCTTTTACTATTCCAGTTATTTGCAATTATTTTCCCGGGAGATGAACTCGAGATTCCGTTCGAGTTTCCCATTACTTTTATATAGCCAGTTTCCTAGGAAAATACTGAATCTTTTCCTCGAATTACATGTCAAAGAATCTGAATTTACAAATTTAGTTACAATAAAATCTTACTGTCTGTTTTCACATCTACTTTTTTTTTCGTATTTATGCACACACCATAAAATGTTATACACAACAAATGACAATAATATGGGGATAAAGATGTGGCAAAATTAAATTACCCAAAGGTGTCACATTTCTCAAGGTGGTATCTATTTGGAAATTCTATAGGGGGCGTCTTTGAAAAGGCTTAATTTTCATAGAATAGATATTAAAAAGTGGAACATTACTTAGAAATGTTATACAAACAGTGTTTTTCTTTTATCCCATCTCAGGGACCCTATAGAATTTTTTACTGTTGGAAATATTTTCCAACGAGTAAAACTAGTTGAAAAAAAGTGGATGGGTGAGGATAGGGCACGCAAGATATACAAAATATTATACAATCGGCCTAATAATTGGTAATGTTGGTAACCCGCAGCCAATTACAAATCTGAAAACAGTCAAGTTAAGCATCAGTACCTGAAGCCCAATGGCAAGCGAGTATTCCGGATTATCAAGATTATATAGTTGGGATTAATTAAAGATAACATATAAGTCTGAACTGTTTTGTTCCATGTTTGAGGGATCTAGTAGAAACTTCCATGAGGTTTTGTTGGGAGGAGAGGGGAAGATGACTTGATATTTTGTGTGTAAGGGTAAAGGAGATAAAATTTTTTTCTTGGTTTTCACAAAACAGCATATGCAATTTTTTGTCTTTATAGGTCTATCGTCCGCAGGCATGTAAAAACGACCTTATCGCGGGGGTGAGAATAATAAACGGAAATTTCAGGAGGCTGAAAAAACGAATTTTATTTGAATAAAACTTAAATAAAAATTCCGAAAATTAAAGAAAATTTAAGATTTCATGGGGGACGAATACCGAGGTTCCCCTGTGTATGCTCTTGCTCGTCCGACAGGTTCTTTGGCTAGTTAAAACAACAAAGTCAACAAAAACTACTCAATAAAACATTGGATATTAAACCAAGTCCAAAAAATCTATATGGTATCAGTTGCAACGATGCCTGTTGGGAAAAATCTCCAACCCCTCCAACTAAAACATCCCTGTACGTTTTGCTGCCTGTAATTACATACGGTATGTTTGTAGCTGGTATCTTATAGGTTTTTTTTACTCAGTTTATTATGACTCTGAACCATCTATAATACAGCGGTGTATAACTTAACCCAATCTACACCGAGAGCCTGTTTAACTGAAACAAATAATAAATCAACACAAAAATAATAATCAGGGAATAGAAGGCTGAAGATATGATACCATTGTACTTGTAGCTAACCTCAATAAAATCATAACGCTGAAAATGTTGAACGTATACTTACTAGGGTCATTGATTGACGAGAGTGAGGGAGAATTATTTGTCCCACTATCACCGGTGTTAATATTTACTTCATTCCCTGGTACGCAGCACACCCACACACGGCCCCCTCTGCAGAGGTCCAATGGTTTCCCACCACTGAAAACACATCCAATAGCTAATCCACATTCGTACTTTTTGTCGTTGTAATAACATTGATTAGGAATGTCTGAAATGAAGAAAGTTATTAATTAGATTTGATTCTTTAGATGGCAGTACTGTGCATTCTAACGAGATGTTTGCATAAATAAAGGAAGATCGGAAGGTCTTTGTGTCGTAATGGCGAAATTTACCATAACGTTTAGCCTTATTTCTTTGGTTATTTGTTCAAATAGACGTTAATTACTGACTCTGATGCTAATACAATCTACCGTTAGATGGCATTTTCAATTTAAAAACAACGTTGCCAATAGCTCCAATAGATAACTCTAAAAGACAAATCTAACAATAACTTCAACACATCCAATCCACATTACTCCTTTTTGTGGTTGTGCTAACATTGATTGAGAATGCCTAAAAGAAGAAAGTAATTAATTAGATTTTGATTCTCTAGATGGCAGTACTGTGCATCCCAAAGAGGTGTTTGCACTGGTAAAGAGAAAACTGGAATGTTCCTATATCAAAATTGAAAAGTTATCAAAATAGTGTTTACCCTTATTTATAAGGGCACGGTTTTTAACAACCATCAGCAACGAAATTAGTTAAATTTGGCTTCTTAAGAGGGCAACGCTGTGCATCCTAGCGAGATGCTTGCATACATAAAGAGAACATTGGAAAGTCCCTGTGTCGTGATGGTTTCGCGTTACTTCTTTGAAATCAGTCGTTTAAATAGTTGTTGATGAACTGACGCTGATGGTAATATAATCTAGCGTTAGATTTTTTATCTGAATTTTGAATGTTATTTTTAAGACAAACGTTGCCGCCAAAGTTCTCTTATATGCATTTCTCGTATATACATCTTTATACATACTTGCATGTTGGCTTTGCTTTCTTTTTTCAAATATGTCAAGATACAAAGGCCATTTCAAGCCACATAAAAACCATATTAAATTTCAAAAAAGTACCATTGGTTGTTTTTCTAAAATAAAATGTTTTGTGTTATATATTCATGCTACGTGAGAATTATTATGTGTTGAAGACACTTATTAGGATAAAACAAATATTTTGTTTTCAAATTCATATTTCGCACTGGCTAGGAAAAAAATGGTTTAATGTTCACCTTCTATCATAGGCAGCGCGCTAGCGCTGCCTAAGTAAAGAACGATGTGGGCACAATGTTTTTTTTTTTCTCCATACCTGGGCACTTCGTATCACATCGTAGAAACTTCGAAAAGGGCTCATTCGATTGGAAATTGGAGTGGCTAGTGCCCTTTTTAATAGTCGAAAGTGATTGGAGGGCAACAGGCCCCCCCCCACGCCCATCATTCCCCCAAACAAATCCAATCAAAATTTTGAGATAGCCATTTTGTTCAGCGTAGTTGATTCCGGATAGAAAATATATTTTTGAGGAGGACACTCCCCCACAACCCTCGGGGAAAGGATTTTAAGTTATGCCCTGAGGGCATATAAGAACGATGTTGCCACATATGTATCATTTATTATTATTTTTTTTCCCTTTAGAGCAGGGCACTTCATATGGAAGGGGTAGTCGAAGAAACTTCAAAAGGGGCTCATTCGATTGGAAATTGAGAGTTCTAGTGCCCTTTTTAATAGTGGAAAGTGACTGGAGGGCAACTAGCCCCCCCCTCCCCCACGCCCATCATTCCCCCAAACACATCTTATCAAAATTTTGAGATATCCATTTTGTTCAGCGTAGTTGATTTCCAGATAGAAAATATGTTTTTGAGCTGGACACTCCCCCACAACCCTCAGGGCGACGGTTTTGAGTTATACCCTGGGGGCATACATGGTTTTTATAGAAGGTGTTGTCGTAGAAACTTCAAAAAGGGTTCACTCGATTGGAAATTCAAAGGGCTAGAACCCTTTTTAATAGGTGAAAGTGATTGGAGGGCAACTATCCCCCCCACGCCCATCATTCCCCCAAACACATCCAATCAAACTTTTGAGAGAGCCATTTTGTTCAGCGTAGTTGATTTGCAGATAGAAAATATGTTTTTCAGGAGGACACTCCCCCACAGCCCTCAGGGCAAGGGTTTTAAGTTATGCCCTGGGGCCATATAAGGTTTTTAAAGAAGGCGTTGTCGTAAAAACTTCAAAAAAAGCTCATTCGATTGGAAATCTAAAGGCCCCCCCCCCACGCCAATCATTCCCCCAAACACATCCAGTAAAAATTTTGAGATAGTCGTTTTGTTCAGCGTAGTTGATTTCCAGATAGAAAATATATTTTTGAGGAGGACACTCCCCCAAAATCCTCAGGGCAAAGATTATAAGTTATGCCCTGGGGGCATATAAGGTTTTTATTGAAATCTTTGTCGTAGAAACTTGAAAAAGGGCTCATTCGATTTGAAATTCAAAGAGCTAGCACCCTTTTTAATAGTCGAAAGTGATTTGAGGGCAACTAACCCCCCCTCTCACGCCCACCTTTCCCCCCAACACATCCAATCAAAATTTTTAGATAGCCATTTTATTCAACGTAGTTGAAAGTTTTGGAAATTAGATCTTTAAGGAAGACAACCCCTCCCCCCACAGCCCTCAGGGCAAGGGTTGTAAGTTATGCCCTGGGGGCATATAAAGTTTTTATTGAAAGCGTTGTCATAGAAACTTCAAAAGGTCTCATTCAATTGTAAATTGAAAGGGCTAGTGCCTTTTTTAATAGTTGAAAGTGAATGGATAGCGACTAACGCCCCTCTCACGCCCGCCATTTTCCCAAACACATCACAGTTGAACGTTCTGGAAAACACAGTTGAACGTTCTGGAAATTAGGTCTTTTAGGATGATAACCCCCTCAGAACCCTCAGTGCAAGGGTTGTAAGTTATGCCCTGGGGGCATATAAGGTTTATATAAAAAGTTGTTATATAAATCATAGGCAGCGCGATCGCGCTGCCTAAGTAAAGAGCGGGGACACTTGAGAACGAGCCAAGAAACGGGGACTAAGTAAAGAGGAGGACACTCCCCCACAACCCTCAGGGCAAGGGTTTAAAGTTATGCCCTGGGGGCATATAAGAATGATGTTGGCATGATGTATTATTTATTTATTAATTTTAACCTTTAAAGCAGGGCACTTCGTATCGAAGAAGTTGTCGTAGAAACTTCGAAAAGGGCTCATTCAACTGGAAATTCGAGTGGCTTGTGCCCTTTTTAATAGTCGAAAGTGACTGGAAGGCTTGACATTTTTATAGTGAAGATCAATATGGGTACAATGTATTATTATTTTTTTCTTCTTTTTTTTTTTGTTTAGACGAGGGCACTTCGTATCGAAGGAGTTGTCTTAGGAACTTCGACAAGAGCTCATTCGATTGAAAATAGAAATGGCTAATGCCCTTTTTAATAGTCAAAAGTGATTAGAGGGCAACTAAGCCGTCTCTCACGCCCACCTTTTCTCCAAACACATCTAATCAAAACTTTGAGATAGCTATTTTATTCAACGTAGTTTTAAGTTCTGGAAATTAGGTCTTTGAGGATGACAACCCCCCACAGCCCTCAGGGCAAGGGTTGTAAATTATGCCCAGGGGGCATATAAGGTTCTTCTATAACGCGTTGTCGTAGAAACTTCAAAAAGGGCTCATTCGATTGGAAATTGAAATGGCTAGTGCCCTTTTTAATAGTCGAAAGTGATTGGAAAGCAACTAGCACCTCTTCCACGTCCTCCATTTCCCCAAACACATCCAATAAAGATTTTGAGATAGCCATTTTGTTCCACGCAGTTCAAAGTTCAGGAAATTATACCTTTGAGCCGGACAGTCCCCCACAGTCTTCGGGCAAGGGTTATAAGTTATGCTCTGGGGGCATATAAGGTTTTAATTGAAATCTGTGTCGTAGAAACTTGAAAAAGGGCTCATTCGATTGGAAATTCAAAGGGCTAGAGCCCTTTTTAATGGTCGAAAGTAATTCGAGGGCAACTGACCCCCCCTCTCACGCCCATCTTTTCTCCAAACATATCCAATCAATATTTAGATAGCCATTTTATTCAACGTAGTTGAAAAATTTGGAAATTAGGTCTTTCAGGATGACAAACCCTCCCCCCCCCACAGCCCTCAGGTCAAGGGTTGTAAGTTATGTCCTAGGGGCATATAAGGTTTTTATTGAAAGCGTAGAAACTTCAAAAGGGCTCATTCAATTGGAAATTGAAAGGGCCAGTGCCTTTTTTAATAGTTGAAAGTGATTGGAGAGCGACTAACGCCCCTCTCACGCCCACCATTTTCCCAAACACATCCATTCAAAATTTTGAAATATCCATTATTTTCAACGTAGTTAAAAGTTCTTGAAATTAGGTCTTTAGGATGACAACCCCCTCAGAGTCCTCAGTGCAAGGGTTGTAAGTTATGCCCTGGGGGCATATAAAGTTTATATAGAAAGTTGTTATAGAAATTTCAAAAAGGGCTCATTTGATTGGAAATTGAAATTACTCGTTTTAATAGTCGAAAGTGAGTGAAGAGTAATTAACCCCCCTCTTACGCACACCATTTCCCCAAAAACATTCAATCAAAGTTTAGAGATAGCCATTTTGTTCAACGCAGTTGAAAGTTCTGGAAATTATGTATTTAAGGATGACAAACCCCCCAAAGCTCCAGGGGCAAAGGTTGTAAGTTCTGCCCTGGGGGCATATAAGGTTTTTATAGATAGAGTTGTCGTAAAACTTCAAAAGGGGCTCATTCAATTCGAAATTGAGAGGGCTAGTGCCCTTTGTAATAGTCGAAAGTGATTGGAGGGTAACTAACCCCCCTCTCAAGCCCACCATTCCTCCAAAGACATCCAATCAAAATTTTCAGATAGCCATTTTGTTCAACGTAGTAGAAAGTTCTGGAAATTCGGTCTTAGAGGATGACAACCACCCTAACAGACCTTAAGGTAAGGGTTGTAATTTATGCCCTGGGGGCATATAAGGTGTTTATAGAAAGCGTTGTCGTTTCCAAAAGGGCTCATTCGATTGGAAATCGAAAGGCCTAGTGCCCTTTTTAATAGTCGAAAGTGATTGGAAGGCTTGACATTTTTATAGTAAAGATCGAAGTGGGTATAATTTATTATTTTGTTGTTGTTGTTGTTGTTTAGACCAGGGCACTTTGCATCGAAAGAGTCGTCGTGGGAACTTCGAAAAGGGCTTATTCAATTGAAAATAGAAAGGACTGATGCCCTTTTTAATAGTCGAAAGTGATTGGAGGGCAACTAATCCCCTTCCACTCCCACCCTCCCAAGCCCACCCTCCCATTTGCCCATTATGTTTAAAAACTAAATGTTGCCTTAAGATTAAATCAAAATGCACTTTGATAATGCTAATTCCCAATAAGGCATCTCAGCAGTATCCCAAGAACGACTGAGGGTATTATGTACAAACTTTCGGAGCTACTTCTGCTCTTAAAATTTAACCAAATCAAAATAGCGTAAGTGTATCCAAGCTATCAAAGAAAGTAAACAAATTTTTTTGCGAATGGTATCAAGTTTTCCATTTCAGGTCAACTAGAGGAGGTATGAAACTGAATTAAACAGTACCATTTGTCTCCAGATTTTTAAAAGGGTGTATGTTGTTAAAAATTGCTGAAAATTTTTCTCCAGCATACAAATAGCAGGCCAAACTATAAAGTCTTAAAAAACGAAAAAATTTAAAGTATTATTTTCTTTTTCCCTGAAAAGACTATGTCAATATAAAACGAACATAAATTAATTAGAAAAAACTTTTCCACAAAATAAGTTTTACAAAGGAAAGTAAAGAACTCCATTTAACAAAAAATGAGCAAAAATAAAATCAAATAATCTACCAATCGTGGAACAATCACAAATCAGCATTGATAAATAAATGAAGCCCAAAAACGAGCAGAAATTACAATAAATAACCGAGTCAAACTCAAAACGAGCAGAAATTAACACAAGTTGGGCGCAAAATCCCTATGCCTTCCCAAGGCCATAAAAAAATTTGCACTTTACTGAAAAAATACATATGAATGTGCATTGTCAGTTTAATATACATATACTGAAATTTAGCAATCAAAATGTTAATATTATTTTATTTATTAAAGTTATAAAAGTAAAAACATTCATATTTTTTCAGTAAAGTGCAAATTTTTTGCTTTAGTCATATAAAAAAGTGTCTATTCATATTTGTGTTTAATTAGTATAAATTCTAAATAAGTCTAAAAAGTTTAGATTAGTATTAAAAAAAAAATTGTTAGTCGAAAATGTATGGTATGTTTGCGTAGTTTATGATGTTTTCTACAGAGTTACGGATATAGCCAATTATAAAAATTTCTAGTTCCGGGATTCTTAAGAGTTACGGTCATAGTCAATTATATAGGTTCCAGATTCCGAGTTTCGGAGTCACAGACATAACCAGTTATACAGGTTCTGGGTTTTATAGGAGTTAAGACATAAACATACGGGTAGAATGGTTAGTACGTCCCTTGTCCAATCTACAAGTTGCTTTTTATGGATTTGATAAATGTTTTTGATCTTATAATGATTTTAAACATTTTATAGCCAATGTATACATTTTTACCATTATGATCAATTTTAATTTGATATATTCTTATATTTGACACTCATTTTCTTGTATTGTTTATTATCAGGTTTTACATATTTTGCAGTTGTTTCGTACTGTTTCAATTTTTCAGAATATTTTTCACTGTTTTTTTTTTTTACTTTTATTAATTTGGTTTTTTGCTTCAAATTAATACAATCAAATTAATCCGGTAATGCTGGCATGTGATAGCCATTTAGTATAAATATTTATCACATTTCTCACTCTATTCTTCTTCTTCCTTCTTGATTATTCGGAGACGCTAAAGAATTATCTCCAGGAAACTACAGGCCCTGTGGCAGCTGATACCGAGCTCAGGGTTCCACGTTACCAAAGCAGAGAACAATCCCACTGAGCTACCACAAGGTTATGATCGATTAAGTCATCTTTTTCTACCTGTTTGTTTATTTGGAGACACTAATGCATAATCTCCATGCAATTCCAGGCCATGTTGCAGCTGACACCGAACCCCGGATCTCGTATTACCAAGCAGAGAACAATCTCACTGTACCCTCATAAGGCTATTAATTCTTCGGTTTTTTCATCCAGTTTGGTTATTTGGGAACGCTAATGCATAATCTTCATACAATACCGGGCCCTGCGGTACTGACACTGAACTCTGAGTCCCGTTTTACAAAACAGAGAGGAATCCCACTGGACCACCACAGCGTTGTGACTAATAAATTCTTCTTTTTCTACCTGTTTGTTTATTTGGAGACACTAATGCATAATCTCCATACAATTCCGGGCCATGTTGCAGCTGAAACCGAACTCCGGACCCCGTATTACCAGGCAGAGAACAATCCCACTGTTCCACCATAAGGTTATCATTGGTTAAATCTTCAATTTTTTTTTCCTGTTTGGTTATTTGGAGTCGCTAATGCATAATCTTCCTATAATACTGGGCCCTGCGGTACTGACACTAAACTCTGAGTTCCGTTTTACAAAACAAGAGATGAATCCCACTTGGCCACCACAGAGCTGTGACTGATAAATTCTTCTTCTTCTTCCCGTTTGATTATTTGGAGAGTCTAACGCTAAATCTCCATGCAGTTGTGGAGACAACGAACTCCGGGTCCTGCATTACCAAGCAGAGATCAATCCCACATGTGATCATAGGGTTATCTCTTATCTTGCAATAACACGCTTTGTTATTAAAATCTACTTATTTCAAAAAGATACTATCAGGAGAAAAGTTTTCTCACGACAAATTTTCACTTCGACAACAGATGTCCTCCAAAGGGCTAATATTAGTCTGTCTTAATCGGACGCTAATCTGATTTATAAAGTTTTCACAAACTGTAAGTCACCATATTTAATTTTTATAATCTTGGCCTTGAAGATTTTTTTTTTTATCTCGGGTATATTAAATAAACAAAAGAGTTTAAGTTTAAAACTAAATGAGAGTGGATGCAAAAATAACTTTACTGTAGGTATTCTTATAGAGTGATATACTAAAATTTTTCGCTAAAAAATGAACTATAAATAAAATAATTAAGTAGATAAATTGGTAGGGAATCACCGAATCGTTTGCATTTTTTAAAGAACGCTGTTATTTTAAAAAAGAAAGTAGATTTGCAACTAAAAATAAGATAGTACTGCTTCAAACGAATAGAGATTACAATGAACGAATATGATTTGCAACTAAAAAAAAGTAGAAGTAGATTGAAAGTAGATTTGCAACTAAAAAAAGATAGTACTGTTTCAAACGAATAGAGATTACAATGAACGAATATGATTTGCAACTAAAAAAAAGTAGAAGTAGATTGAAAGTAGATTTGCAACTAAAAAAAGATAGTACTGTTTCAAACGAATAGAGATTACAATGAACGAATATGATTTGCAACTAAAAAAAAGTAGAAGTAGATTGAAAGTAGATTTGCAACTAAAAAAAGATAGTACTGTTTCAAACGAATAGAGATTACAATGAACGAATATGATTTGCAACTAAAAAAAAGTAGAAGTAGATTGAAAGTAGATTTGCAACTAAAAAAAGATAGTACTGTTTCAAACGAATAGAGATTACAATGAACGAATATGATTTGCAACTAAAAAAAAGTAGAAGTAGATTGAAAGTAGATTTGCAACTAAAAAAAGATAGTACTGCTTCAAACGAATAGAGATTACAATGAACGAATATGATTTGCAAGTAAAAAAAGTAGAAGTAGATTGAAAGTAGATTTGCAACTAAAAAAAAAGATAGTACTGCTTCAAAAGAATAGAGATTACAATGAACGAATATGATTTGCAACTAAAAAAAAGTAGAAGTAGATTGAAAGTAGATTTGCAACTAAAACAAAAGATAATACTGCTTCAAACGAATAGAGATTACAATGAACGAATAAGTCAAGCTTAAAAAGAACAGAAATTACAATGAGTGATGAAGTCAAACTTGAAACGAACAGAAATTACTATGACAGAAGCAATGAAACCAAAAACGAACAGAGTTTACTATGACGAAAAACAACAACGAAGCCCAAAACGAACAGAGAATGAACGATGAAGTCAAACTTGAAACTAACAGAAATTACAATGACAGAAGTAGTGCAACCAAAAACGAATAGAGAATCAATGAATGATGGATTCAAACTTAAACGACAGAAATTACTATGACAGAAACAATGAAATCAAAAACAAATAGTTATGAAGTCAAACATAAAACGACGGAAATTACTATGTCTAAAGAAATGAAACCCAACACGAAGAGAGATTACAATTAATGATGAAGGTAAGCTTAAAACGAACAAAGATTACTATGAAAAAAAAACAATGAAGCACTAAACAAACGGATAATAAACGATGAAGTCAAACTTAAAACTAACAGAAATTACAATGACAGAAGAAGTGCAACCAAAACTAATAGAGAATCAATGAATGATGGATTCAAACTGAAGCGACAGAAATTACTATGACAGAAACAATGAAATCAAAAACAAATAGTTATGAAGTCAAACTTAAAACGACAGAAATTACTATGTCTGAAGAAATGAAACCCAAAACGAAGAGAGATTACAATGAATGATGAAGGTAAGCTTAAAACGAACAAAGATTACTATGAAAAAAAAAACAATGAAGCACTAAACAAACGGATAATAAACGATGAAGTCAAACTTAAAACTAACAGAAATTACAATGACAGAAGAAGTGCAACCAAAACTAATAGAGAATCAATAAATGATGGATTCAAACTTAAGCGACAGAAATTACTATGACAGAAACAATGAAATCAAAAACAAATAGTAATGAAGTCAAAGATAAAACGACAGAAATTACTATGTCTGAAGAAATGAAACCCAAAACGAAGAAAGATTACAATGAATGATGTAGCCAAACTTAAAACGACAGAAATATAATACGACTGAGGAAATTAACCCCAAAACTAACATATATTACTATGATCTTCATCATTGTACTGGTGAACATCAACAATAGATAGAGTATCATTCGCGCTTTAGCGAATGACGAAAGGAAATACTTTATTTTTGATGACAAACATTTGAAAAAATTTGATTCTAAGAAATTAATTCTAAGAAAAACTTAATTGTAAACATTTGATTCTAAGAATTTTATGTTTTGATATTAGCATATTTGTTAAATTTGATTTATTTTTAATGATATAACATGGTACTTTTTTTCATTCCTTTGAATACGTTCCCTTCATATGTATAGAAAATCAATTAAATAAACGAAATTTTCAGTTTCCACAATGTATTTAATTTTCAGTTAAGCTCAAATGACACAAGCCTTTTGAGGGACGTGAGAAGGTTTAGCCTAATTTGGATTCGTTTATGTTCGTTTTAAGTTTGATTTCACTGTTCACCGGGGTTTCTGTTTGCTTTGGGTTTAATCCTTTTACTCATAACAATTTTACTTCGTTCTAAGTTAAGAGGATTCGGCACCTTGAAAATCATTTTTGCAAGCCTGAACGTCGGCTAACCGTCTCAAATGTAAAGGGTCTATTAGTGAATTTTCCGATGGGATTTGTTATAATTGAAAACTGTTGAGAATTTGTGGTTTGAATGAAATTTCATCGAAAAGACAGCGAAACTCTATCGGCAAGGTTTGCAACTGCAGCATTAGAACCACAGGGAACCCCTAAATCTGCCAAATTGGTCAAATGACATTTTTTAGCTAATTTTTGGAGTTTACCTAGTAGGTACGCTAGAATATTTCTAGGGACTGCCCTTTCCTGAACCTAAAAAAATCTGCTCCGTTTAATGGGCGACCATACTTGAAGCGACCTTCCTATCTCTCCCATAGTAAGCGTTTTGAGTTTGACTGACATTAATAGTTGAGGCAGTTAGGCGGTCTCAGTCTTTTCTAATAGAATAGAATCAGGTGAACATTTTGATTTAGCAGAATGCTAAAGCCGACACCTATTTTTCCTGAAATCCCCAAAAAACTCAAAAACCTATTTTGGGTTTGCCTGCAAGGTCGCTGCAGTCAATATTGTCGTAATTGGTACTTAAAAATGCAGCGAAAAATACTCTACTGAAGCGGTTGCAGCATATTTTTATAAAAAACCCTTGCTGACTGCAGTCCCTTCGAATACTTTACATACCAACGTTTCAAATTGCTTATCACCCGACAAAAAGCCTAAAATACTTGGAATCAAACGGATGTGGGCGCATAAATTATGCTGAGGGGGTTAACGCTTCCTTTTGTTCAAAAGCGGTCAGTTGGACTTTGATTTAGTGAAGCTTTAGCTCTTGAAATGATTTATTTGGTGTGTATAATTTGAAAGCGTTAGCTTGAGAGTTGGACATTCGACAAATTGTGCGAATAAGTTGGAAGTACTGGGAAAATGTAACTAATATTGAAAGCGTAAGGAACCCCTGGAAGTCGCCCTCTTCGAGTTTGTTTACTCAAGTCTGTGTGAAATCTGATACCTTTGTCTTTGAGCCTTTTTGCCGACCAGGAAAAGGGCTCGAGTCGGCCAAAACGGCTTTGGACTGGCGTCCCCCCTTAATCAAAGAAAGAAAATTCAGCCTTTCTAATGATATAACTTCCATCAAAACTGAGTATCTCCATTTCCTGCACAAAACGAGAGAAGCTAAATAATATTTCCAATATATGTTGGGAAATAGGTGTCGGCTTTTAATTTTCTGTCGTTTATTTGGATCTCTTATCCAAGCTCTAAAAGTTACGGCAAGACCACCCAATCAATCCTAAATAGTTTGGTCACACAATCTAAGAATGCTTATAATGGACGACATTGTTAATCCTTTAAGGTATCCAATCCCCTTAAGCTTCTAGTATAAGCTATGTGGCCATTCGAATGTCCGTTTGTGGATAGATTTTGATTATCTGTACTATCTGCACTTTGACCACTTAAATGAAGTAAAGAAAAAAACGCAACAAAAATTTGTTTATATGCAATTTTTGTTGTGTTTTACGGGTCAGACAAAATTTCGAGGGGAGGGGGCTATACCCCGAGCCCCCCCTATACTCTAGACACGGTCTTTAACGATAATGATGTTTAGCTACTGAGTAAAATTTATTTACTGGTTGAAAACTGCCTTCGTTTTTCGGGGGAGCGACAGCCACCCTCAAAAATAGGATAACCCATTTTCTTTTTTTCTTTTATTTTGCTAGTTGTTAATTTGGCTAAATACCGGGTGGGGGGATCATTCCCGATAACATTACATTTAGTAGCCCATATTCCAGCGATTGAAAAATCAGTCTACATTTGTACATGACATTTCACTTTTAAGGAGGGACATCACAGCTTTACACAAAGAGGAAAGAGGTTCCACTCCCTGAAATGTTAAACATTTCATAAGACTGCTGTTAGTTTCTGAAAAACAACTATAAAAGAAATGAAGTTTTCCATATTTGGACTCTCCAAAAAACAAATTGTTGGAATCAAAATTTGAGCCCCAAAATAGCATTTTTTTTTTCTTCGTTTTAAGTTATATTTTTTATATAAGGTATGGCACAGTTTGAATGTCCGTTTGTAGGTATAATAGGATTATCTTCAATATATACATATATATATATATATATATATATATATATATATATATATATATATATATACTTTAAGTAGCTTTAACCAGATTTATCAGGCCGTAGCTTCCTTTGCTCAAGAATTTTTTTTTACATTTACTATTAATTAAACTCACTTGTATTTCCTCTTAGCCGAATCATCATAGGTAATTCCTGCTCATTTTATATTTTAATGATCTCTTTACTACTCACTGAAAAATGTATTAAGTTAGAAATTAGTTTAAAAATTATTATTAATTTAAAAATTATTAATTTAGTTTCATTAATTTAGTTTCTATGTGTGTTTAGTTGACATAATTTAAATACGTATATAAGTAGTAAATTCAATAAATAAATTTTTCCATCAAATTAGGTAATGCTAATTCATGGCAGGTAGAACTAGGTAAGTAGTAACGGTCGTAGTAGAAGTAGTCGTGATAGGAGTAGCCGTCGCAGGAGTACATTTTCTCTGCTTTTGCTCTGCGTTTTTTTTTCATTGGTTTTTAGTCAAAATTTTGTGGATTGTTGAGTTTCATTGCTCTTATTTCTTTCAGCTTGTCTATACATTTCCTTTTTCTAGTGGCGACGAAGAACCGTGAACATCCGTACGAAATACACGCCACTTATTTCACTATAATTGGTGTTATCTTATTATATCTATGTTTGAAAATCCTATTCTTCTTATTGGAGTATTTGTGGTGATATATAATATATAAACACCAAAAAATGTTTTCCAAAATCTAAGGGTGAGGAGAATCTAGGGAAAGGACAACCACCCACCCCTCCCCCCAGATTGACGTACTTTGTAGCAATTAGTATTTCGATCAATTTAAAAATCACAGAAAAAAAAATTTACTTTTTGAACACAAAAAAAGGAATTGAGCTCTCAGAAACTAGCAATCAAACAGTTTGTGGTAAGAGACTATTAGTAAAGAGCGACTCCCGTGTTGATAGTAACACAAACTCTAAGAAAATACGTATGAAAAAAATCTACTTTTCATGGTGACTCCAAAAGTGCAAAACCTAGCAAGTTTAGGTAGCCCATCAAAAGTATTAGCATAAATGGCGTCAATTCACCCAAAATTTAGAGACCAGGGAGCAAGATTTATTTTTCAATTTCTAGGCAGGTGGCCATTTTGTCTTTTTTTTCAATCAACATAAAAAAGCACTTTTCGACGAAAATACCGCAAAAGAGGTAATTCGCAAAATCTAGGCGGAAAGGCAAAACGTCTAGGGAGCACACCTTCCCCTATCCTGCCACCCAATTGACGCCAATAATTAACATAAGATAATCTGCATACTTTAAAGAAAGGCAGAGAAACATTCCCAAAAATCCAGGCAATCTCGATGAAAGTTGCCCCATCAAATTACCATCATCAGCAATTGCAAATTGAACACTTTGCGGCTAATAATATCAAGACTAACTGAAATGGTTCTTTACACGACGATTGATGTTTCTGGCAAAATTATATAATTTAAAAAGTTGTACAGCCAGAGGTGACAGTGGGAAAAATAACTCTAAAACGAACTAGGAATATGATCAATTTAACTCTGCTAGAATAATTTTGATAAAACTAAAAGAAGCAAAAAGTATTCAACTATAAGATACTGATAATTTATCTGAGAGGACAAAGAAATAATGAGGAAATCACGAGGGCGGAAGGATTTGCCGTGAAAGTCCAATCTCGTGTCGTTTGATTTCGGTTTTTTTATCAGGATTTCCGCTCTGAAATATAATTTTCTTTTTTAATTTACCAAGGTCACTTAAATATTTTTTTTAATACGTAGCAGAGGGTGGCAATTAAGGGGCAGAGAGAGGGCTGTGGTTAAATCTGCTCCCTCTCCTGATTTTCTCCTTCCCACCAAGATTTTGAAAAATACATTTCATTGGGGGTGTATTTTTCATTGAAAAATGCCTTTTTTTGTATTGTCAGAGAAAAAAAAAGAAAATCTAACCCCTCAGATTTGAAAAAAATACTCCTCCCGCGCAGTATCCTCCTCCTCCTTAAATTGACGCCACTGGTATGTAGAAGCTAAAAGTTTGATTAGAATTTAGTATAATTATCCAAGGTAAGACCAAATGATGTATGTATATTTGGGTTTGTTCCAAAACTGAATTATCATTAATGGCCATTAAATTTATTACTACCTTCAGCCTAGAGTAGCAGACAACCAATTTAGCTCTTAAAATATTTATATAGCACAAAAGGTGTACTCCGTTCTACACTTATAGTGATACAAATTGTCAACAATTTTTTGCTTCTATCTATCGTTACGCTATCGTTACAAAACTATTAAGGAAAGCTAATAATTATTTAATAATAATTGAGTTTAGGAACACACCCTAATGTTAAAAAAGAATGGTCATAATTGAAGTGATCATATAAGAGAAAAAAACAAGGTTAATAAACCTCTTCATGGGAAATTTTTTCTCAGAAATTCAAATCAGAAGAAATTTGTAATAACAAAGTATGTTAAGCGGTGCTCGCAAGCGTTTCTAGTTGTACTTACATGCAGGGTTGTCACATGTAGCACGAAAGTGCTATTTAGCACTAATAGTCAATTTTTTGACTATAGCATCGAAAATCGCTGTGCAGCACACATATTTGGGCAATTGTGCCACTTTAGGATCTGACCGTGGTGGCAACCTTGCTTACATGTCAAGAAACGTGTATGTCCTGAAATCCCTATTCAGACAGCCCCCCTTCGCATGTAAAACTTGAAGCCTGGTCGCAACATATTAAACCTAAGTGTCCAGTTTTAGTCTAGAACTCTGTCTAGGATTTCGAATTCTATCAATCAGGGTTACATGTCAACCATAGCACATACACGCAGTGGATTTTTGGAAGAAACCACGTAAGACACAGCCATTGGTTCCGAAAGTTGAAGATCGAAAATATATTCTTTCAACTTCAAAAAGGGGGCAATAAGGTAGTTAATACCAACACATATAGTCTTGTATACAACACAAGTCTGAACAACACAATACAAGAGTCATGGACATAATGTTGTGTACACGATAGTTGTTTAAAGTAAAACACACGACGAATTTAGCTATTGCAATCCAGAAGGGTACTTATGTCTTATAGCGACCACACCAAAGAAGCGAAACTAGGTTAATCCTAATGAAATATACCAAATATGATTAAAATATAATGCTTTAGTAACAAAGTTATGGAAACTACAGCAGAGAATTATGGAAATCCCGCCGCCCAGAACCTATATTAAATACCAAACCAACTCTATTTATTAAATATTTAATTAAAATATTCCTGCATAGTTATCGTTTATCTCCCTCAGGCTAAGCTGATTATCTCCGAGTGGACACAAAAAGCCGGTTTCATTAGAGATCAAGAACGAAGTGTGGTCGCTATAACACGTAGATACCTCCAGAAATAATTAAGATGGAAGCTATTAATTTTACAAGAAGAGCAAATTCGACAATTTTTTTTACTCTTTATAATGACCATTTGTTCAAATAAAAAGCTTTCGGTACTCAAGACAGGCCAATATCATTTTGAAACAGAGACTTCATTTTCTAGTTACGAAAATAAGAAACCCAAGGAAGGGAGTTTTCTGTAGAATACATGGCACAATTTGGACAAATTCGGTTGTAAGAATTCAAGTGGCCTTCAGATGAAAGATGTAAATTTTACAAGGCAGAAGTTGTAATACTTCCAGGTTGTTCACCAATTTTTACCTTTTCTACTGACCAGTTAACTGGTCAGTAGAACAAATGAACAAAAATGTAAAAAAAATTAATTTACAAAACTGTTACCAGTGGCGTCAACTCACGGAAATGTAAGAAGGGGGAAAGGGCAAAAATGTATTTTTCAATTTTTTTTTTAAACCCGTATTTTCCTAATTTTCCTTTGGTGTTTTTTTTTTAATAGATTGTTACTGCTACTAGAGGGGTGGAATTTTGTTGTTTTTCGGCTTATTCAATTAAAATACCAGAAACAACCATTTTTCATAGAAAATACAAAAAAATCTCAATAAAAAACACCCAAAAAAAGATATTCCTCGAAATCTAGGTGGAGGTTGAGACATATTTTAGAAGAGGAGAAAAATGTACCCTGCCCCCCCTTCCCCCCCCCCTTCGAATCTTTTTCCAATAGCTGCGATTGTTGGAATGTTTTTATTTCATTTTCAAATTCTGTACTTAAAGTTCTCTCAGAATCATATATTTTAGCTCCAGGAATAAGAACTGCATTGCTCCAGAACTGCATTGCTCCAGGAATATAAGCTGCATTGCTCATTCTCCCGAAGGAAGGAGCGAAGGACGAGAAAATGAAGATAACAAAAAAACAAACCAAACGAAGATCCTTTTCATCCATCAAACGAACGAAAATAGAGATAACCACTTCGATTAAATATCGAGATAAAAACATTTACACTGACAGAGTAAAAAAAGAAAAATAAAACAGAAAATAAAACAAATAAAAACCTATGTTAACTAGTTTTAGTAATATTTTTGCTTAGTGATAAACCTGTGAGCTTAGGTTTAGTGATAATTTGGTGGTTGAGCACAGGAGCAGTACATGGTTCGGATTGCAGTTTCTTTGAATTTCTGTGTGGAATTAGATACCGATGAGCATCAGGCACAGCAGAAATATATATAACAAACAGTAGCGAAAAGTAGTGTTGGGCGATATTCGATATCGATATCGATATATCGATATATCGGACGAAATATCGATATCTAATATCGAAACGTAAATATCGATATCGAAAACGATGTTTCGGAATTTTCCAGTATTTACAGCTTTTCTCGCCATCTACTCGTGAACGACCAACAGAAAAGGTCCCACAGAGAAAAAAGTTTTCCAAATCTTCCAGAAGAAGAAGAATAACCTATGAAATCCAATGACTCATAAGACGGAGCTAATGCTCCAGAAACGTTGAAATAAACAACAATGACATTGTCATTCCTTATCATTCCACAGTTTGTATGTTTTTTAATGGAATGATTGTAACTTTTGTTAACTAACAGAGGAATGTGCGATTTTATCTAGTTTTATTTAGAATTTACAGCAATTTTCAAAAAATCATAACATGTCTGTGTTGGTAAGTACATTTTTATGCTGGAAGTGCAATATCCTCCAAAAATGTGTAATTAGTCACAGTTAACAAGTTTTTTTTGTCATATTTACAAGTTGAATCAAACAGTTCGTGGTAACGAACTGTAAGTAAGGAGCGACCCGGCTCAATGGTAACCGAAACTCTAGAAAACGGGTTTTTAATACCAATAGATACATCAAAAGAATCAGATTTCAATGCTGATTTCAAATATATAACTTGCATCAAGTTTAGTGCTACCCATAAAAAGTTACACGCCTGTGAAAATTTGGCTGATTTTCAAAAAAAGGGGGAAAGACCCCCTAAAAGTTATAGAACCTTAATGAAAATCACACCATCATATTCAGCGTATCAGAGAACCCTACTGTATAGGCTTCAAGCTCCTATCTACAAAAATGTGGAATTTTGCATTTTTTGCCAGAAGAAAGATCACGGATGCGTGTTTATTTGTTTGTTTTTTTTCCAGGGGTGATTGTATCGACCCAGCGGTCCTAGAATATTGTGGGAGGGCTCATTGGAACGTAAATAAAAAGTTCTAGTGCCCTTTTTAAGTGACCCAAAAAAATGGAGGGCAACTAGGCCCCCTCCCACCCTTATTTTTTCCCAAAGTCACCCGATCAAAATTTTGAGATAGCCATTTTGTTCAGCATGGTCGAAAATATGATGAATATGTCTTTTAGGATGACTTAATCCCCCGAAATCCCCAGGGGGAGGGCTAAGAGTTATGAACTTTACCCAATGTTAACATGTAGTATTGGTTATTGGGAAGTTTACAGAAGTTTTCAGGAGGGTTTTTTTCTGGTAGTGGGGGGGGATGGGTCGGGAGTTATGCTGGAGGATCTGTCCATGAAGGAAATTTTCATGGGGGAAGAAAAATTGCCATGAAGGGGGCGCCGGACTTGCCAGCATTATTTATTGGTTATTGGGAAGTATACAGACAATTTCAGGAAGGATTTTTTTCTGGAGGGGGGGGCTAGAGGAGGAGGTTACTCTGGAGAATCTTTCCGTGGAGGATGTTTCTTTGGGGTAAGGGACATTTCTATGAAGGGGGCGCTGGATTTCCAAGCATTATTTAAAAAACGATCAGAAATTAAATAAAAAAAAACAAGTTTTTTCAACTGAAAGTAAGAAGCAACAGTAGAACTTAAAACGAACAGAAATTATAACGTATGTGAGGGGGTTCTCCCCCAAGTCAATACCTCGCTCTTTACAATACAGTTTTTTTTAGTGCTTTCAAAAGAGCTATCTATTCTAATTAAACGGCCTTTGTGATTCAGGGGTTTGTGAATCAAATTTTTTTTAACTTTTAACGTAAAGTGCGTGGTATTGACTAAGGGGAGAACCCCCTCATATACGTAATAACATATACGTAATAACATATACGTAATAAAAAAAAAAAAACAATAAAAAAAACAAGCGATACGGCTCAATAGTAATCGAAACTTTTAAAAACGGAATTTTGATGTCAATAAATGTATCAAAAGAATGTGTTTATAATGCTGATTCTAAATATATAAATTTTATTAAGTTTAGTATTACTCATCAAAGGCTACGAGCCTGAGAAAATTTACCCGATTTTTTAAAGAGGGGGGAAACACCCCCTACAAGTGAATGAATTTTAATGAAAATCACACCGTCAGATTCAGCGTATCAGAAAAGCCTATAACATAGGTTTCAAGCTCATATCTGCAAAAATCTGCAACTTTGTATTTTTTGCCAGAAGAAAAATATACGAATATAGAAGTTAGTTACGTAAGTTAATTTGTAAATTGCGTCATAAACAAATTTAGAAACATCCATTTAGCAAAAGAAAAGTAAAATTTTTATGCAAATTTTGTTTGCTTATCCAATGACGGTGAGCCAAAATAAAAGCTGCATTAACTAAAAAACGATCAGAAATTAAATAAAAAAAACAAGTTTTTAAAACTGAAAGTAAGGAACGACGTTAAAACTTAAAACGAACAGAAATTATTCCGTATATGAAAGGGGCTGTCCCCTCCTCAAAGCCTCGCTCTTTACGCTAAAGTTTGGCTCTGTCTCACAACTTTATTTTCTAAAACAATAAAAAACTTTAGTGTAAAGAGTGAGGCGTTGAGGAGGGGACAGCCCCTTTCATATACGGAATAATTTCTGTTCGTTTTAAGTTTTAACGTCGTTCCTTACTTTCAGTTTTAAAAACTTGTTTTTTTTATTTAATTTCATTAAGGGTCTCCTACAAGGGTCGTGATTCTACCTGGTTGATAACAAATTAGGCTATATGAAAACTTTGTGTGGAGTTATAGCCTAGTAAAGTGTTGCTGGAACAAAGGCAGTCACGCACCCTGTTTGAATGAGTCACCCTTAGGTTTATGTGAAATTCCCAGTACGATTCTGGAAAACTTTTATAAAACTAATAAAAACTTAACCTAGACTAGGCTATAGTGGAGGGGTTATATTGGGTAAAACCTCCCAGTGCTTGGCTAATGCATAATCTTTGACAAGTAGGCTATCCTGATCAAAATACACTCCTCCTTAACATTTAAAACAGCCCCCCAATCTTGGGCACAATGTATAAGTTTAGGCTGTTGGTATTGGTGGTAAATTTGCAGGTGGCACAATAATTTAGCTAAGATGAAAGCAAATACATCATTTGATGCCTTTTTTACGCTTTTTCATAATCCAATAATTGCTTCTGTTGCAAATTGCATCTTTAGCCCTTAAAGGGGCCCTGAAGGTATTTTATATGAATTATGAAAGAGCATAAGAAGTATCAAATGATGTTTTCACTTTCATTCTAGTAGATTATAAGGTCCACTGCAAAGTTACCATGAAATTTACCCACCCCCACCATTGTTCCCTGAATTGTTGACAGCAAAGTTCCAAATTACAAAAATCAGTGCTACTTTTGTTGACGGCATTTGAAAACTTGAAACATTAGGAAAACAGTTTATATTTGTGTTGCCCAATAAATGAGGTTTTATTGTTATTTTTTGGAATAAATTACTCTTGAATAACTTATTTATAAATTAGTGATATGTTTTTAACAACTTTTCAGTAACTTAACTACTGTTGATAACTTCTTTGTGTGGTTAAAAAATTAAATACCTTTGGGGCCCTTTAAGGGCTCAAGATGCAACTTGCAACAGGAGCAATTACTGAATTATGAGGGATGTCACCCCCCTAGTTGAAGGGCAACCCAGCTTACCTAGCACTCTGCAACGTCGCTTGACTTCTGGATTGTACCTTATGACATGCGCAAGAAATACTCTGATTGGCAAAAAGCTACCAAAAGAAGTGAAAATGCTGACCCTCATGCCGACCATACCTGTCAAGCAGAACTCTCGTAGGAAGATGAGCCTCAAGCTCCGAAAATTATTTTTTTACTGTTTATATGTTTTTATGACTTTTGTGCTTTCACACTAGTTCATTTTTTATGGATGATTAAATGAATCTTATTCGTTTTCATTATATTCGATGTTAACTGACCACTTCGAAAGAGGTATACAAGTCGTAAGAAAACTAGTTTTTGAGATTTCAAGATGGATATATTATGGACATATTATAGACAAAATATGGACATAATTTGGCTGAAAAGGACGCATTTTTGGATGCTCAGGGGACATATTCATTGACCAAAAAGTTCGCAACCCTGTATACTCACCCTTAAGGCCTGTTTATTAATAAAATCATCATTGTGACAATGATGGTTATGGGGCTTATAGCCCCATAACCCAAAATACTTTTATTGATTCCCAGCTGGGTAAGTGTAGAAGTAGAATTTCTCAGCCCACCTCGTAAAAATCAGGGTTTAAGTCAGGTACAGGGAACCTATGCTAGGTAAATATGCAACCTCAGACTGATATAGCCTCGTACGTTGCTGATAAAAAGTATCAATCAAGCTTTTAGACCATAATTTTAGCTCTTCAACGGAAATTAACAACCTCCCTTTTCCACACAGGGTCAGGAGGCTTAAATTACAGTTTGAAGGTTAGATTGACACTTCTATTACCACGGCACTAGTTTCTTGTCCGAACAGTCCGAGGTTGCATAGGTCCCTGTGATGAAGCTGGTATGAAGTATGTAATGGGTAAGTCAGAGGGCGTCTTTCAAAAATGTAGAAGTGCACTAAAGGGTTCTGTAATGTTGCCTGTTTGTGTGTCCTGTTTTTATGCTGCTTCTATGCTCAGTCAGGAAGAATGAGTCTGATGATTTTTTCCTTTGGTAATTAAATAGTGTCACAGCCTCTCCAGGTTGTGCTCGGTTGATTTGATTATTCTTTAGGCAGATGCGTTTCCGACAACTCGTCTAGTCTAGACTCTACCGCCTAGACTCTAGGCGGTAACACTGTCTTGACTTTGAAATCTCATTAATGTCAGAGTATTGTCTTGCTACATGGCTATTGGACTAGTAGATAACATGTCTGTAAAACAGATTGGCAAAATATGATATTTTGCCAAATAATTGATATTTCGAAATTTAGCTGATAATATACTGTAATTTTTCATCGTTTTCTTTTGCTTATTGATCTAGAGTACATAGCAAAATCCAACCCTATATGCCAAATCGAATCCCCACATTTGGTCCATTATTTGCTGGTTGGTACTACCACTTCATTTAACAAAATCAGTTCCATTGGATTCTATTTGCCTCTGAATGTTTAATATATTGCAGGTTCAGGTCTCTACCAGTTTTTGAAAAATGCCAAGTCCTTTGTGGGAATATTTTACAAAAGTATCGGCTAAGTCTGCACTATGCAAAATATGCAAAAAAAGTGTTGCTACCTCTGGAAATACCACCAACCTTAATGCTCATCTCAAGACAAACCACAAAAAACAATACCAAAGCATAAAAGGAAGTACATCGGCCGGGGGTGCCAGTGTTAACCCTGATTCTGATTCGTGTCCATCTGATGATGAACATGATTCAAGTCAAATTGTCCCATCACATAGCCAAAACTCAACCAGACCTTTGAGTCAAGCTAGTGACCCTACCCAAGTTACCCGTGATAGAAGTGACCAGACTGACTCAGGAGCACCAAGTGCAAAGCAGCCGAGAATTGACTCGTTGTTACAGACCAAGTACAGTGCAAAGCACCCTAAAACTGTAAAAATGAACAAACTGGTTGTGAAATTCATTGCAAAAGATATGCAACCCCTCTCTGTTGTTTTAAATCCTGGGTTTATTGATCTGGTGCAGGGCCTTAGCCCCAATTATACTTTGCCATCCCGAGCTAAAGTGACAAGAGATCTTCTCCCTGAAATCTATGCTGTAGAGAAATTGAAACTGCAGGAGGCGCTAAAAAAAGTAGGACATGTTTCCCTTACCACAGATATATGGACCTCCCAGGCGACTGAGGGTTTCATGGCTGTCACTGTACATTACACTGATGAGAAAGGCTGCCTCTGCAGCAACGTGCTTACTACTGCGAAAATTGAAGAAAGGCATATTGCTGATGCTATCACAGCTCATCTTCTGAAAATTGCTACTGAGTGGGGGATTAAGGAAAAGGCTGTAGCTGTAGTTACCGATAATGGAGCAAATGTGGTACGGGCTGTAAAGGATGCTACATCTGTTGTAGGTAAAGGCTGGAGACATGTTTCGTGCTTCGCACATACTCTGAATTTGATTGTGAGGGGTGGTATTGATGATACTGCTGACTTGTCACCTCTTGTCCAAAAAGCTAGGAACATAGTCAGCTTTTTCAGACGTAGTGTTGTAGCTGCCGACAAGTTGCGCCAGGTTCAGATCACTATTGATAATGTTTGCACCAAAAAACTGAAACCTGATGTGACCACTAGATGGAATTCGCTCCTCATAATGTTGCGTAGTCTACAAGACCTGAAAGAACCAGTAACAAGTTCGCTGGCGCTTCTCGGTAAAGTAGATCTCCTACTCACTGAAAGTGAGTGGGATGTTATTTCAAACGTGATCGCGGTACTTAAACCTTTTGACGAGGTCACAATCGAGCTCTCTTCTGAAAACTATCCCTCCATCTCAAAAGTCCTGCTTTTATCCAAGATTTTGAGACGCCACCTTGTTCAGGTAGATTGTGGTGGATTTTCAAATGTCGCCGAGGACCTCCGAAAGGCTTTGATGGAGAAAATGCAAGCTAGGTTTATAGGCCTCGGTCAGGTCACACCCGTGACGATTGCCACATACCTTGATCCGCGTTTCAAGAAAATTTATATTTCCCCTGACGATCTTGTCTCGGTTGAGGGCAAAATAGCAAGAGAGATGGATTTGGCCTTGCTGTCTGCTGAATCCGTAGCAGCAGGTACAAGTACCGTCACAAACCCCGCGACACAGAATCGACAGGCTCATGACAGTTTGTGGGGCTCACATGACGAAGTTCTGGTAGTCAACTCAGGACGTGGTTCGACAGCAGCCGAGTCTATCATGGCTCTGCAGCTTTTTAACAGGGAATCTGTAGTTCCAAGAAAAACGAATCCACTCAAGTGGTGGAATTCTTGCAACTTGGGCTCTCAGAAATATCTGTACGAGGTTGCCATGAAATTCATGTCTGTGCCCGCCACCAGTGTCCCTTCTGAGAGAGTTTTTTCCAAGGCCGGTCAGTTGATCACCGAGCGGCGAAACCGACTCTCTGGGAAAAACATTGACATGTTGCTGTTTTTGAATAGCCAAATATAGCCGCGTTTTTTTCTTGAGCCCAAGTAGTTTCATGTCTGGGTTTTCGTGATATTCTTTCATATAATCGAAGTTGGTTTTTTCATTGTTCAATGTTGTATTGTTCGAAGTTTTTATAAAAAAAAAATGATGCAAAATACTCTTTAACTACGATTTTCGTTATTTAACTTTGGCAAAAACAAGAGTGTATCGGAGCCAAAAACGGTTCCGAAATATCGATATCGATATATCGAATATCGAAAGTGAAAAAATCGATAAATCGATATATCGAAAAATCGAAATATCGCCCAACACTGGCGAAAAGTCCTATGCTACATTAAAGATTTTTGAAACACATTAACCTAAGCCACTCTTCATGACTCCGCCCTCGCGTACGCGCAATGACAAATGTTTAGCGTATCGCGATGAACTTATGTTTGAAAATTGTTTTTCTCCTTGTGAATAAAGACACCTAACTTGACCTAACAAACAGAGCTGCCCATTCGTGCACAATAGCTATGGGTTTGGTTTTTTCGTTCGCCCATCAACAGCTATATTTGGTTGTAGCGCCGAACCAAGAAATTATTTCGTGTCCATGGTGGCAATTCTAGGACATACTTGGCAAATCGGAATAACAAGGAGCGGCTAGTCCGAAGTTTCTAGAATGGTGCTGTGTATAGAATATGTGGCAGTTTTGTAGATATTCGTTAAAAGGATGCGACTGAATTGTATACTGGCTTTGACGATCAGAGTTTGAATATATTGCAACAAAAAACAGAATAATAACAAGAGAGACAAAAAGCATAATAAATACTATCAATTTCAATTAGCAACTCTTTCCCTAGAGACCTGGATGAGGTCTGTTTTAGGGTCAATTCTCAAGGTTAATGATTGTGCAACATCAACAAAGGCTAAGAATCGATGAAGCAAATTGCGATACACTTCAATAAATGTCAAATGTGTAAGAATCTGTCTTAATTTATTTGCATTACAAAACTCAGCCATATGGATTTCTCATCTTTGAAAAAAAGGAGAAACTCGATTTAAAAATGACAACCAAGAACAAATTCTTCAACAAAAGTTGGCGCGGATTGAAATTATATAGTATGGTAAAACTTTAAGAAGGAATTAGCAAAAAATTATGCAAATTTTTTCGGGGAGATGGGGGAGGGTAACAGAAACTTTAAATAACGCATCAAAAACTTGTTTATATTTATTTTTGGGTACTTATGTATCATATATAACACAGAAAAGAAGTCAAGTTTGGTTAATGCTATGAAATAAAATAGGATGAATATATAATAGTTTAGAAACAAATTTGGGCTATATATTCGCACATTAGGGGGTGGGGGGTAAAGTATAGCATATATTAAATACGTAACCTACCTCATCCCCCCCTAAACCCCAAAAAACAATCGTTTAAATATTGTAAACGCAATGAAAAATGACGCTTCGCCATCAATTTATTTAGCAAATAACCGTATGATGGGTTTCCATGTCTGGTTTCCTTTTACAGTCTATAGCACTGTGTTATATATAATTTACAAGTACCCATTTTTGTTACGTTTTTACGAGTCGGACAAACATTTGGAAGGGGGGGTTCAAACCCCCTAACCCCCTCCCTGGATATGGCCTTGGTTTTATTGATTCGCCTTTCCACTATAATCATTGATTTTTCCCTTATTTGCAGAAAAATCCGGATTCTAAACCAGGTTCAGGTCCAGATTATAAATTCAAATTAAAGCAAGATCAATCGGCAGACCAGAGAAAAAAGAAAATTTACAAGAAATAAGTATTTAATTTGGATCTTATAGTATGTTTTTAATGTGGCTTTGATTCTTTTATATGGCCAGATTCGAAATCCAGGATAAAGCAAGATCAGAGGACAGACCAGCGAAAATAAAGAAAATTGAATGAATATTAAATAAATATAAATAAATAAGAGAAATTAATATTTAAAATGAATTTATTTCTAAGATGGCCTTGTTTTTTGATGGCCAGATTCTAAACCCAGGTTAAAGTGACATCAAAGGATAGACCAGAGACATTAGAAAACTCACAAGAAATAAATATTTAATATGGATATTATGGCATATAATTAATGTGGCTTTAATTCTTTAATATGCCCGGATTCGAAATCCAGGATAAAGCAAGATTATAGGACAGACCAGGGAAAAATAGAAAACTGGAGAGAAACTGATGTTTAACATGACTGTTATATTTCAATGTGGCTTTAACTCTTTATTATGACTAGATTCCCAAATCAAAGTCAAAGCAAGATCAGAGGACAGACTAGAAAAATAGAAAACTGAAGACAAATTGATGCTTAACATGGCTCTTGTTCTAAGAAGGCCTAATTCTTAATATGGCCAGATTTGTAATCTAGGTTCAAGCAAGATGGCCTATTTCTTAAGGTGGTAAGGTTCTAAGCGAAGGTTAAAGCAAGATCCCAGGGCAGACCAGAGAAAATAGAAAACGGGAGATAAGTCGATGTTTAACATGGCTCTTGTTCTAAGATGACCAGATTTATAATCCAGGTTCAAGCAAGATCCAAGGACAAACCAGAGAAAATAGAAAACTGGAGAGAAATCGATTTTTAACATGGCTCTTGTTCTAAGATGGGCTTATTCTTCAGACAGCCAGATTTTAAATCCAGGCTAAAGCAAGATCAGAGGGCAAACCAAAGAAAATTGAAAACTGGAGTGAATTCGATACTGAATATGGCTCTTAGAATATAGTTTCAAGCAGAGGCGTCGTTTGGGGGTGGCAAGGGGGGCAGTTGCCCCCCCCCCAATAATGTGAAGAAAAATTATTATACATCCCATGCCCTTTGACTATCCGGATATGGACCTCTCTTGCCCCCCCCCCCCAATAAAAATGCTGGAGATTCGCCCCTGGTTTCAAGGTGGCTTTAACTCTTTAATATAGCTATAAGATGAGTTAAAAATTACTGACACCACAGATACTAGAATAGTATCCCGGTACGATGAGAAGACTAATGACTAATGACAATTCAGCTACAGGCAGCATTGCATAGCGGAACAGATTAAAGTTAAAAGGATATAGACAATATTAAGATGTTGTCAGGAAACGGTACGTCGGTAGAGGATATATTTGGGCAGGAAGCAGCCTTATAGCGGAGACGAGATAATTGGCGTTAGGGTTGCCGCCGAGTGACAAAAAAATCCCTAGCTTTTAGTGATTTTCTGGTTGATTTAATAATTTTCTTCAATAGTCTAGTGATTTATGGGCATATTTAGCGATTTTTTGTTTATGCAACGTGAAAAATCACTATAAATAGCGATAAATCACTAGGGGTGGCAACCCTCATCGGCATACTTAAAGGAAAAAGTCTGAAAAATTTATCTGATCTAATGCAATATCCTACTTTATATAGCAAGTATTCCTAATTCCTAGCCAATGACTAATCTGAAAACCACTATGTGATGTTATACGACGGGTACCTGAAGCCAAACGACCATTTCACATTATAAAACTAGTAGACTTCCGTCCTCACAAGATAGTACATGCTGCGGCTTTCCCTTTTTATTCCTGTCGTCCAAGGGATTACTCTGCTCGTCAATTTTCCATAATTGGGATCGTTTTTTTTTTGTTTTTTTTTTTTTGTTCTAGCAAAGGTGAAAAAAGCTAAACTTGATACACGGAAAAGGGGCTAAAATCTAGGATATCTTTCAATGGAATCATAGAATCCCAAAATGCAATCCTCTTCTGAGGCACGTACATGGGCATTTATTTAAAGGAGAGGGTCATGACATTTCGGAGAGGCTATATTCAACATAAGGCAGTTCATATTCCCCTAGGTTTGAAAAAATTCTAAGAAAAGTGGGGAATTTTTTTTAGAAACTGGATAAAGATAAGGTTTTCTGCCAATCTAGGCCCCTCCTCCAGGAATAACTTTGGGTATTGACCCTAAAGGAGATATTTAAATTAATTTTTATGGATACATTTACTCCAATATAAAAATCTAGAAATTCTCGAAATCTGAAAAAAATCAGGAAAAACAATTAAAAAGGCACAAAATGCACTTAAATTAGTACCTTCAGCATGGGACTGTTTTTTATTATACTCAAAATTTGGAAGAAGACATTATCCTCAAAATTTTGACCGGTTGTCTTAGATATGAGATTTTGTTGAAAATCAAGAGTTTGCACTCAATTATTTTCAATTTCTAAGAAACTTAACCGAGTAACAATCATGATTCTATTCTTTAATGATTCGTGATTAAACTCGTTATTGTAGGGCGTGTGTGGTCTCTCACTCACTTAAGGAATACGGACCACACCCTTACCTAAGTTACATCAAATATATGATTTTCACCCGAAGTGGCATAAAACACCCATTTATTAATATAGTTCTTATTGATATTTCATTTTAAATCCGATATTAAGATGGTATTCTTGTCCCAAAACCATTCTAGCCGCATGCACATGAGTATTGTATAAATAAAATATTATACTAACCACCATTTTGTTTTTATCATATAATCCACCACTTAAATAAGCATCTTCAATCTGTGACTTGTTCCGAAATGGATTGTATTCGAAATTTGGAGGGGGTCTTCCAAAAGGTCCACTATCAATGTCATTTTCAAATTCTAAGAAACTTAAATCAGAATCAAGGAAATTTCCCTGATTTGCCCCAAAGGGCCTATTATTTGGATATTCGTGATTATACCCATCATTGTAAGGTTGTCCATAGTAAGGGTTGTACCTTGAACTTGGTCGTGGCTGGTATTTATGCGGGGAAGATAATCCTGAAGATCCTTTATTATGATAATAATTCACTGGTGTGTTGGAGGGGAACGGTGGTCTGCTTTGCCGCAGTGGCTGAGGTGATTGACGGGTAGGCTCTTGAAACTGCGGCCGCGGATTTGATCGAATGGGACCTTGAATTTTTGACCCATTGCCCTGGATATGAGTAGGCTGTTTCTGAGGTTTTTTTGAAAATCGAGATAAAAAATCACCAAATCTGGACTGGGCTTTTCTACTATGGCTAATAAAAGAGAATTCAAAACACATATATCCATTTAACATAGTCACAAATATTAATGTAACTACATAAGGCTGAAGAAGCATAATAATTTGTTAAGTTATTACTGAGTCAGCCAAGTTTTACATCCACTCCCACCTTAAGCTTAATCCAAACTGAACAAGCCAACCATGGTAATAATCAGAGGTGATGCACTATCAAAGCTGAGACAAATAAAACTAGCGGTTAAACCGTCGCGGCGTCTGAAGGTTGAAGCGGGAGATTTAATCAGCGCCTGATATCACCTTTCGCTTTCATGCGTGTGCTTTTATTAAATTAAAAATAAATAATATGACAATTCTGCAATGAGATCAATTTCTCCTTCAACGCAATTAACCTTGTACCATACCATTATAATAACCTCACGTTGCAACCTCAAACGATATACAAAAAGTCCTTATTAACTGCGGTAACTCAGATTATCA
This sequence comes from Artemia sinica, assembly GCA_027921565.1. Classification (NCBI taxonomy): domain Eukaryota; kingdom Metazoa; phylum Arthropoda; class Branchiopoda; order Anostraca; family Artemiidae; genus Artemia; species Artemia sinica. The sequence continues at coordinate 7,069,462 of CM051272.1, read as the reverse complement.
AAAACAAATAACTGAAAATAAACTTAAGAAATACTATAGGATGGTTTTACTGCTGACTATTTTTTTTCTTGGTGCACGAAAGGTGCAGTCTACGCCTCCAAAGCACCTCAAAACTTATTTTGGCCTTTAAGTAGCACCTCTGAATATATATATTTTTGTAATTTAGAGAAATTAGGGGAAGATCAATACTGTTAATATACTGTTGCAGTTGCTTCATTAATTTTTATCATTTTCATCACTTTTACAAGCTGTTTTCCGAGTTTTTGCCTCAAACGATATACAAAAGAGTATCGACTGTGGTGATTGAAGTCAACAAAAACAAGTATTTCTAACCTAAGAAATAGTATTTATACACCTTAGCTATAAAAACCCAGGCTATATATTACGGGATACAGGCGATAATTTGAATGACGTTGCTCAGGCTTTTTTAATTTGAAAATTTTGAGAATTTGCAATCTACATTTCGTAGCCCTTCTACGTTTCGTAGCCCTTCAAACGTTGTGTTGCTAAACACAACGTTTTTATGCTAAGCTTACGGTCAATTGGTAACTGAGGATATCCACAGAAGAAGTTGGGAGGTGGAAGGAAGGGAGGTGGCTTCCTTCCACTCGAAGGAAGGGAGGCGGCTTTTTCGTGTCTGGAACTGGAAACCCCCTGGCTTGCAGAAAAGTGGTAGGCAGAGGACTGCACTAGATTTCTCCCTAGAAAAGGAGGCACTATGGAAAACACATCACTGGAAGAGCTAGAATCACTGGCCTATGATCGTGCGTCTGGTAAGGCACCTGTTACTTCCTTAGTAGGCGTTCAGACGCTGGATTCTGTTTCAGACTCTGTCCAAATTTCCCGCTCAGAGTGGTTGAAAGCTGAAAATAGGAACTATCGAGCAACATTCTCAGAACTGAAAACACCTATTTAGGTGACAATTATGTGAATTTCCTATTTTCAACCATTCTGAGCAGGAGACTTGGAGTCTGAGACAGAATTCAGCGTCTGAACGCCCACTTATACGCAATCAGGGCAGACCTAAGTCTAAGTAAGTATGACCTTGCCTTAAGCTTTAATATTCTTCAGGAAGTAGCTACTTTAGAACACAGCTGCAAGCACGTACCTTATCCCCTAAATATGCTGATCTGTAGAACATAAAAGATGTGTTCAATATAGTTTAGAAAATAAAAAATTAATTTTTACATTTTTTCTTTCTTCTTCTTTTTATTCTTTCTTTAGTTCCTATTTTACCAAGAAAATCTAAAAAATAAAAGTGAACTAAAAGTAAATGGTATTTACGTTACGTAGCCAATATATATTTTTTAATTTTTAAATATACTATTAATTTCAACATATATAATAATAAAAAAATTAATATAAAATATAAATAATTAATGAGAAATCAAATAAATGCTAGCAGTAAAATATTGATATTCAAAACAGTAAAATACTAGAAAATGTCTGAAAAAACGCAGTGATACAATGTCTTTGAAATACAAATCAAACAAAGTTAAACATACTAAAAAAATACTGTAACGCTCCCCCCCCCCCTCCAGTTTCTTATTCGACGCATATACTACAAAAAAAAAATTTAATTCAGGTACCTGTGTAACTGATAGAATTTCTACAACAAATGAGGCAATGAATCCTCTGTCTTTGCATTAGCAGTATTAATTTTTAGCCTTGAAATAAACCATAAAGTTTCATTAACGTATAATTGCAATTTTTGAAAGTAAACCATAGAATCAAAGGTTTAAATTCAATTACGATATAAATTAAATCTATGTAAAATTCGCGGTTGCGAAACCGCTCGCTATTAAACCGCAAAATCATAATATTCCTGAGTGACAAATGTAATTAGCTGTTTCTCCTTTTTTAATTTATAGTCTCCTTTGTATTTTTATACTACAAATATTTTCCATTATAATCTCTTCTTTATAAGTTAATAAATTAAAAGTTTGAGCTGAACTATTCCTGGTAGCTTACAGATTAATAATGGGATAATGATGACTCTAAGAAAAGAATACAGCTTTGGGTCTATCATAAACTTTTTTACCTCGAATGTATTATTGTACTTTTAGTGATGGGGCAAAACAACTGAACTTTGGGTCTATCGTATGCCTTTCGGCCCTGAAAGTATCATTCTTCTACTGAATGAAACAATTAAGACCGTATTCCCAGAGGGGGGGGGTCAGAGTTTGAACCCCTCTCCGAAATTTCTGCCCGACTTTTAAAAACATAACAAAAATACATATAATCAAATTTTTGATGTTTTTTTTTTAAATTATAAGCCCCCCCCCGCCCCTCTCCCCGAAAAAATACTTAGCAAAAGTTTTGGATATGCCCTTGGGGACACTGACAAGAAAAAAATAGAGATTTTGATCTATCATACACCTTTTGGCCCTAAAAATATATTCTTCTTCTTTAAAGATTGTAAATCATATGATCAAATTCAAATGATAATAATTCTTTTTAAAACTGAATTGTTGGTATCAATAACAGAGGTACTGTTTTAGTTTTCTTCTTTTTTTTTAAGGAAAAGGTACCAAGATTTTTTCCCAGGGTACATGGACCAATAACGAATAAAAAATCCCCTTAAAACAGGGACCAATGATACAAAAATACAGTTTACGCTATTTTCGTGACTTCATTCAACTTTTGAAAGCTCGCCTAAGGTGTTATTGGTCTTGTTAAATCTAGTTGCTATTCTAAGACGCATTTATCTATATATCTCTTAAACTTGGGGCAATTCAAAAATAGCAAATCTATTAAACAATTCGGCGAAATTTTCATCTCCAAGAACATCGTTATCAATGGCGTTTGATTTCGTCTTCCGTGACATCAAAAATTTCAGTAATCTACATTTTTTAGGTAAGGTAAATCTTTATTAACACAATATTTCCACTTTAGCTAGCAGAGATCGAAGTGTAAGCTTAATATACTGAACACAAAGATAAAATTAACACATAAAGTAATACATCCCCAGACAAAAATAGCAATAGATCAAGAAAACAAGTAGCAAGAGGCAACAAAAAAAAAAATAAAGAATACGAAAGAACGGAGAAAAAAAGTTCTCTCTCTCTCTCTCCCTCTCTCTCTTTCTCTCTCTATCTCTAACTGTCTCTCTCTCTCTCTCTCTCTCTCTCTCTCTCTCTCTTTCTCTCTCTCTCTCTCTCTCTCTCTCTCTCTCTCTTTCTCTCTCTCTCTCTCTCTCTCTCTCTCTCTCTCTCTCTCTCTCTCTCTCTCTCTCTCTCTCTCTCTCTCTCTCTCTCTCTCTCTCTCTCTCTCTCTCTCTCTCTCTCTCTCTCTCTCTCTCTCTCTCTCTCTCTCTCTCTCTCTCTCTCTCTCTCTCTCTCTCTCTCTCTCCCTCTCTCTCTCTCTCTCTCTCTCTCTCTCTCTCTCTCTCTCTCTCTCTCTCTCTCTCTCTCTCTCTCTCTTTCTCTCTCTTTCTCAAAGATACCGTAAACTACGCAAGTGTTAGTTACAAGCCATTGGGACCCTTCAACGTTGTATGTATTGACTGTGGAGCCCTCTATTTTTCCGAGGAAAGAATAGCAAACAAAGCTAATTCGTCTGAAGATTGCTGCTGGCATGGTTGGAATGCATTATCACCTCCATTATTTACAAATGAATGACTATGTAAGGTCAATTATTTCATGTGTAAGTTTAATAGAAAAAAATTATTTTTCGAAATTTTAGCGTGAATTTGTTATTGTTCAACCGTCCCCCGCTGGCTGTTCCTGATATCCAGATTATTCGTCAAATAAGGATGTCGAAATAAGCCCAAAAGTATCAAGCAGTAAAATTTTTCTATTCTTCTCATCGAACTAGCTATGTAAAAATACAAAAAGAAAATTTAGGCAGTTTGAAAACACTGCCTATTTTCAGGAAGTATTCCAGAAAATCTACTTTCAGCCTATTTTTGCCTATTGTTAGTTCAAATTGCAAGGAATTGCCCCCCTTTCCTATACAGAAAACCAAATATAGAAGGGTATTCAAACTTGCCGTTTGGATGAAAAAAAAACAATTCTACAGAACAAATTGGTAAATTTCAGAGGAAAATGAATTTTAGTAACAGAATAAAAGTTTATGACTATTCGCGTATATTGACATTATATTTACTGTGAATTTCAGTTCAACTATTAACAGTCTTAGACAATAACCTATAGAGGTACCTCTCGCCATCTACTTTATCTTAGTATTTGAGACTTCTGAAGCGTATATTCAATCTTTTTAAAGTTTAAAAAATTACGAGGATTTTATCCTCTGGTTGGGATGTCTTAATTTAAATTTGGACGAATTTTATTTAAGTTTAAGTTAGCTACAAGAATTTGTCAATTTTCACGCAGAACAGTTTGCCAAGTTATCAGTAAAACACAACATAATATCTGGAAAATTTGTCAATTTTCACGCAAAACAGTTTGCCAAGTTATCAGTAAAGGGCTGGGCACACGTAGCTGATTTCAGGAACTGATTTCCAAATCAGCGCCGATTTTAAAGGAAATCGGCGTCGATTTGAGGTTGAAAAATCTTCAACAGATTTACAAAATCAGCGCTGATTTTCATCATGATCATCACCAAAAAATAGGGATATAAATAAATAGTCAGCCAGAGGTATCTGCGGTGAAAGACCCGACTACTGAGCTTGAGAATTAAACTGAGAACTAAGCTAAGATTAATCAAGTAACTATTAATAGACTCCAGTTGACTATTTGTGTCCATGATTTTTTGTTTTGAAAATTTTGCGCAATAAATTTTTCTTTCAACGAAATTTTTCTTACCGCTATCGTTTGCCTACTGATGCTGAAATCAGTTCCCGAAATCAGCTACGTGTGCCTAGCCCTTAAAAGACAACATAATATATAAGAGACACCTTGCAAAAAGGTTTGGTCTTCATGATAATAACTGCTTAGATAGCAATAAAAGCGCTAATTCAATATTTCTGAGAATAAACGAAGTCGTTTTGCTTCTTCTACTTTTCAGTGAAGAAAATTTCAATCTTCATCCAATTTCATCCATAGACACACATCTGTAAACCTGGCCGAGTCTTCTGTTTAAAATTGTTTGCGCGATTACCGCGCTAACGCGATGATTACCGCGAATTGAAGGGTATCACCCTCTGAAAAATTCCCTCTTAAACGAAAAATCTCGTGGCACACAGTAAGAATCTAAATATGGACCACAAAATTAAACTGTGTGCCACAAATAGTAATAAAGCATAGCACACCCTTCGACACCGAAGCTCTAACTGCCGTCTTACAACAGTCTAACAGTGTTCAAGGATCAAACATTAAAACCTAGGGTAAGTTTGTATTACCAAAAATTGGCAAGGGTATTCAAACTTGTGCTACCTTTTTTTCCTTTTTTTTTTAAATCCGTGCAACTTGCCCCAGGTTCAATACAGGTATTTGTAATCGATTCCTATCGGTTTTCGTTGTCAGCCAATGAAAATCATCCTAAAAAAGAATACCCCCCCCCCCAACAGATTCGACTGCCTTCTTCATTTTTCATTGCTTAATTATGTAATGAAAAATATTTAAATTTGCTTATAAATTCTTTACTAATTATTTATGAATTTTTTTTTTACTAAAAATGGTTAAGCGGCTGACGATTCATAAAAGTAGGATAGTAACAAGTATGGATTGGAAACGGGGGAACTTCAAAGAGTAGAAGAAGATTTGTTAATTTTTCTCTGAGGAATTGTCAAAGGATATTCCGACCTTAAATCAAAACCTAAGCTATCCAAAAAATATGGCTCGGCCCCTCTTTTTAGGGCTGTAATGAAAGAAAGGCTAAGAAAGGCCATGTTTGACAGAAGAAGGATGACAGATTGCCAAAGATTGTGCTTTTTGACCATCTATCTGGAGTCAATCAAAAAGCAGGTCATCCCTGAATTGGGTAGAAAGAGGTCATAAGAAAGGATTTAAAGTAGACTGAAGCTTCCTAGAAGGAAGTAAAGAGTCAAGCTTTGAACTGACTGGGATGGAGGAGGATTGTGCGTAGCTGTTTGGTCTCAGGTAAATTGGAGCGATCAATTGGTTGTTAGAACAGTAGTAGTAGTAGTATGCATCCAAAAATAAGGGATTGGAGCAGTGGCTTCAATTCACAAAAACTTAAGACGGGGTGTACTACTTTTTGGGGTAAATTTGTCTTTTTTCAAAGAAAATACCAATAAAAAGGTATTTTTCAATGAAAATATTCCCCAAAAGGTATTTTTCGAAATCTATGGGTAAAGAAAAAACCTAGAGAGGGCACAGCTCAACCCCCACATGATGCCACTGGAATGGAACATAAATAAGTTTCTAATTATTCAATATTCAAAATAAGAACTTACTGAATGGCCTCTTTAGCAAATCTAGAAGCCCTCGCTCTTCCGTCTCGTTTCCATACGTCTGAACACCTTCAATCTGCTTGAGATATAGATTTTTTAGTTCATCATAGTCCGCATAGGGTGAGGTAACCTCTGTTGTGAAACTAGACTCTGTTGTAGTAACATCTGTCGGATTTGTCGGTTTTTCGGAGGATTCTAAAGTCGTAGGTTTGGCTGAAGTTGATTTCTTTAGTCCAGATAGAGCATTAAGTTCCACTGAACCTGAAATGAATTAAAATTAAATGAAATTATCTTCATTTAGCATCAGTAAGCAAATGTAAACTTTAAATGAATCGTAAGTACAATGTTAAGTACATATCAAATACGTCTTAAGTCCAAAATTAAAGACATCAAAATAAAAACATTTTCGCCCCCTGGACTCATCATAGGCAGGATTGCCACTTGTAACACGAAAAAACTATTTTAGCCCTATTCTATTATTTGTAGCCCGTAGCACGAAAGCACCATTATAGCACCGTTTTAGCAGACAACTGTAGCCCCAAAAATCGGTTTTACAGACAACTGTAGCCTCAAAAATTGCTGTGTAGCACGCAAATTTGGCCAACTGTTGCACTTTAGGAACTGATCGTGGTGACAATCCTGATCAGACCTCAAAATCACGATTTTTAAGCATTTTCTTTCAAAATCAAAACTTAAATGGGTCTATAGTTTATATTAGAAATATCTAAAAATGTAATTCAAAAAAGTTATGGGGAAGATGCAATATCCTATGTCAGGGATCATGCAGAACAAACTTGATGCAATATCCTATGTCAGGGATCATGCAGAACAAATTCACTAAAAAATAGTGAATTTAGTGACTCAGATGCGGAAAAAGTGCATCGTATTGCATTTTCTGCAACGCACCTATCTGTGTGAACAGTAGGTAAAGCTTTCAGAATGCGGCAAATAAACAATGCGTTTATTGGGACTATAATAGTGTCATCTAGCATTGTTGAAAACAAGCTAACTTTATTATAGATAGCATTAAAATTCTTACGTTTTAAGATATACATTTCAAAGAAAATCTCTATCAAGAAGACGAATTGAAATTGAATTGAACCAAATATATTCAAAATTGCTATTTTCCTAGTAGGGATACCTCTGTGCCACGGTTTGTTGATTTAAAACACAACGGGCTCTGCCCTTTGGGGAGCCTGACGCCTGTACACTCGTTTTGTTGTGCATTTTTTTACCTTTGGCTTGCTTTGACTGTTAATGTGCTTGCTGCAAAATTTCCCAGATTCCTGCATATTGCAACTACCAAATTGCTTGAGAGTGCTTATCAAACCCTTTTTTTTACCCTGCTTTGAAACTTCGAGCTGGGCCTAATTTTGATTTATTTTGCTTAATTTATTATTCACTGAGGGCGCCCCCCTCCCCTCTGCTTGCAGCCTACTGGTTTTATTTATTTGACAATTTTCTTCCTTTTTGTGATTTGATTTTATTGTTTTACCTGTTTATTTGTGATGACTGACTGGACAGTTGGTAGTCCTGTCACCCCTGACCCCAATAACTCTAGTGTAAGGATTTTGGCTTTAGGTATTGAAGGTCCAAACGAGACCAGTAGGTTGTTGACATTAGGCAGTAGAACAGTTATTTCCAAAAAAACTGTTTCAACATCTCCAAAATCATGATTGCAGTGGCCATTATGGTTCAATGTTAGAAAGATTTGGACCAGATGGCTCCATATCATAATAACTGTGAACCAGTCAGTAGCTGCTGCTATACTTTCTATTTCAGTTATAGCAGTAAATGGATGTAAGGTAAAGTATGGGCCTGGTCCTAGCTCTAACCCTGCTTTAATCAGAAATAGAAAAGGCATTGTATTTATCCCATCTGAGGAGGTCACCCATCTGGATGATTTTGTCAAGGAGGTCCAAGTTGATGACAGAATACAAGAAATGACATTGGCCTTTAAAAGCCCAAGCCCATCAGTTATTCCTTTGGTTTGCAACTTTAATCAGGATGTTCAGTTCCCCTGAAAATCTCTGTTTGGGGTGCAAGGTATACAGTTAAGTAGTTTATCCCCCGGGCAATACAGTGCTTCAATTGCTAAGATTTTGGCCACTTGGCTTCAAATTACTCCAGAGGCACAAGATGGCTACTTTGTTGTGGACAACACACCCTTGATAAATGTCCCCAATCTAAAACAGTTAAGGAAGATCAGGTACTCCTGTGCCCTAACTACAATGGTAACCATGCTGCTAATGCTAAGGAGTGCCCAGTATTCATGGAGAAGAAAGAAATTGTAGCTTATGCCCGTGCCACGTTATAGTCACACTTGCCGATAAAATCAAAATAATGGGCCAGACCAAATATTTGGCTTACGTTTCCCCTTCAGACTAAACCGTAAAACTAAAACTATACTTTTGTAAAACTAAAATGGATGTGAAAAGGTTGCTGCTTTAGAAGGAACCTTGCAGCGCATGATCCCTTTGCCAAGTCACACTCCCTTCTGGACCCAAGAAGTACTTGGCAAATATTTCTCTAAGAATGCTGGATTGCCTTGAAGTATTATTACTTGATGTGCGACCTACATCCTGGAATGAGACATGTGAAATAGAGTCTACAGGCTCTGTTGTAGCGTTTGGGGTACCACGTGAAGTTATAATGTAATTGTGAAGGCAAAGTGCACGTTCCACGATTGTCACCAACTTCTCAGGCTGCATGATTATTTCAGATCTAAATAGTCTGAACCTTTGCACAAAAATACCGAAAGTGTTCTCAATTAATCTGCGAAAACTCTATAGTTATATATCTTTTGTGAGGTTTCTACCATGAAACAGCCTCATTATATAGTCATTGAGCGGAAAGGCTTCATCCCCTAAGAAAAAATGCGGAAAAGGTGTAATAGTTCCAGGGAGTTTTTTGGGTGGAGGAAGCCGTGTATCTCCATTATCGATGCGCTTCCCAAATTCAGACCGAGAAAAGACACCACCATAACTTTCAGATCCGTAAGCACCAACATCATAAAACAAAAATTTATAGTTCGCATCAAACGTTGCAAGTAAAAATAACACTAAAATAGTTCTTTTAATTATAAAAATGTGAGCCACAATTGTAGGTGCATTGAAGTCTGATGTGCTTACCATGTATAGCACCTATGCAATTTGGCATTTTCCATCGGCTAAAGATATGCGTTGCAGTGACTTTTAAGTCTTCCTCAGATGGAGCAGTGAGAAAATTAGGAGAAAGAATGTCAAAAATGGCCTGTGCAGTCTCTTTCAAAATTTCAGACACAGTAGAAATTCCAACTCTAAACTCATAGTGTAGAGTTGTCATGCTGTTCCTGTAGCTAAATAGCGTAATGTCAGGGCTTGGCGAGTCTCAGGGGATATGGCTTGTCTATAATTTGTGTTTTCTTTGTTATTTTTGCCCGCACTTTACTTAATAAATCACAAAATTCATTTCTAGGAAAGCGTGTATAGTTCATGAATTTTTCATCATCGTCTGTCAGCAGAAGCAAGTTTAACTACCCTAGCTTCACTCTTTTATTGTTTTCGAGCTCTGCTTCCTTTGAACGTACCCACTGCTTCCTTTGCTTTCATTTCTTAGAGCCACTGGCATTGTCATTTTGCTCGGATGCAAGTAGTGCTAACGCAATCACTAAACATCGTCATAAGAAGTATTATTATCTGTCATGTCAAAAAATTTTAAACTAACTATCAAGTGATGAAAGCAGTCACATAAAAAAGAAGATACGATTTTTTTTTACGGAAATTTTAATTAACTAGGTCTGAACGGGCAATAATTTGGTCTGAAAGCTCAGCTACGTAAAACCGTAAGCGTAATTCTTACGTTTTGGTCTGAAATAGTCTTAACGCACGACTACAGCGCCAATTACGTTCGCCGTTCGTAATTTCTCGAGTTGAACATTGTTCAACTTTCAAACATAAATTGACTGACCAATCAGAGTCTAGGTTTAAGGCATAATTTTTAAAATTAGAAAAGATGAAAACTTAGATTAGCAATTTTTCTATCTGGGGGAGGAATCTGACAAGAGTTAAGAAGATTTAGTATTAGTAGAGAATAGCTGGACGCAAATTACTGTTGGCGCAAACTCTTTAAACTAATTTCTTGCAATTTTGATTTTTTGCTTTTTAAATACAAGTGTGACGCTAAAATCAAGAAAATTGCCTTGCCAGTCATGACATTTGGTTTTCTTTATCGATAGATGTGACTATAATGTGGCATGGGCATTACTCTTTTACCAATAATGTCCCCATAAGGACTGCTGCTGAGGTCTCGAAGAAAGGACTTCCTAAACATACAGAACACATCCCAATGGTGCACACATACTCTTTCCCTCCACTGACTCCTAATCAACCTCCAGTTGAGGAGCTCAGCATGAGGTACATGGACATGTTTGAAGGTGTTGCAAAGCGGATCTCTGATCTAACTCAGGCTATTACATCTATTTGTGAACTGCTTTCTAAGGTAGCATCAAAACATTTTTAAAATGCAGTCTGTAATCTAAATAAGTCAGTTGAAAACCTAAATAGAGAAGGTTGAAGCCTTCCCACAATGTCAGCAGTTACCAATAGCCCTGGCAAAGCAGAAAGGAAACGTAAAGGAAAGGAGTCTGTACCTAGCCCAGAAGGTACTATAATTAGGCTACAGAGACCTAGGTTAGCCCCTTCTCAGACAAATGACTAGTTATCTCTCCACTGTTTTCCCTGATTTTGGCCTTGGATAACTAAGCACAAACACATTAAGTAATTTGGTTAAGACTTCTGGTTTGGTTCATTCCCTAAATTTTTTTTCCTGCGTGTTTCTTTTTTAGAGTTGCCTTATTTGTTTCTTTTTTTGTTTAGGTGACAGGTTACAGGTTAGGCCTATTTGTATTGTTTATTATCATTGACTTGTATAAGCATAGTTGCTGTTTGATAAAGTAAATTGCATCATTCTGGTTCCTGTTTATAATTGCTGGAAGGTGTTGCTGGTGAATAACCCCTACAATTAGCAAGATACGTGGTAGATGGCTCCATATTGTTTTAATCTTACAGGCCATGATGCCCCTTCCCACATTATTTTATTTTAGATTTATTCTTTTTTCTATTTTATTTGTTTTTATTATCCTCATTTATCTTTTAATATTTATCTGATCAACTTCCTATATCTGGAAGTATGTGACATGTTATAATGTAAAAATGGATTATTTATTATAATTGTGTGTATATGTACTTTAATTGCTGTATGACAAAGCATAGTTGCATTATTTTGATTCCTGTTTTTCAACGCACGCAGTTGCTGCAGATGAATAACCCCCTACCAATAGCAAGATAAATGATGCATGATCGGGTTCAGTGAATATTGACTGAAGTCACACCCAACAAGCTACTGATTACAGAAGGCACAGATCAATCGAGTGATACGGACGCATTATGACCTATTGGTCGAACGCGTCAAACCCCAAACAACAACAACAACAACCCAGATGGGGCAAGTTTACATTTGAGCTCGATAGTAAGAAAAAAAAAAAAAACAAGGAAGAGAAAACAGCTGCAACGGCAAAAAAATATAATAAATTAAAAAGAAGATAAAACAATTTGTCATCAAAAACATAAAATGGTTTGACCTCAACCAAGAGATTAAATACTAACGATGAATTTCAGATACATTTGGAAACGGACATCTGACAGGTAAAAACAACTTTTAAAGCTCACATTGAGTAGTTTTGTATGCTGTTTTTTTTAGGTGTTTTAGTTTGATTCAGCACAAATAAATATTTTCAATATTGCATTTGTGGAGACACCTTAGAGATTTCAGCTTACCTACAATAGTGGATCCAGAGGGGGGGGGGGCGAGGGGGCGCGCGCCCCCTAACGTAGCCTAAAGTAGTGTAATTTACCTAATTAACGCAAGTTTATGTTAATTAAACTAGCTCCTAACTCAAGTTTATCTGATCAACCTATTTTGCGCCCCCCCCCCTAAAAAAGTCCTGGATCCGCCCCTGTCATCCTATCTGACTCTATTTTTTATTTATTTTTTAAGAAATCTGATCTCAAATTTGATTTAATGTAAGTTTTTTATTTTGCTCTTCTATTACAATGTAGTTCTTTCTATTGTTTATTAGAAATTGTTAATTTCTTAAAACACTAAAATCAACTATTTAGTTTGGGGGGAATTCAAAAGATTCAATTTGTTCATGTTTTTATTATATATTTTTTCAATTCTTATTTAGTTTTTTTAATTTTGAATTTTATTTCATTTAAGATATGTCAGGATTTTTATCGGGGGGGGGGGGGAGTCAAAATATTTTTTCATGTGGGGGGGGGGAGGGTTACACAAAAAAAAACTAAAAAAAAACATAACAAATTTCTTTGTATTCATTTTTGTTACTTTTTTACGAGTTGGACAAACATTTCGAGGGGGTTAAAATCCCCGAATGGTTCTAATATTCTATCCAGGAGTTTGAGAGCTCTGGAGGGATGGATTTTAGTACGGTCTTGGAAACATTCTAGCACAGGGACAAAGCGAAAACCCGCCTTTTATGAGAATCTATGTCCCTACAAAATTTAATTATAATTGCTTTTATATCAATATTTTATTTTAATTGCAACCTCTTTTCAACTTCATGTTTATTCTTTTTAGATCTTGCATCAAGAAATTCCTGAAAGAAAATAATAATCAGTCGGGTTGAACCTAAAAATGTCCACGTGAAAAATATTTCTAACTGAATCTTGAAAAATGGGATTGGAAATTAAAAAACTGAATACAAATTAGAGATTGCAATAACTGTATTGAATTAGAAATCTACCTTAATTCTAAAATTATTTTTAGAATTTCCAAAAGAAGAAACTAGCAAGAAACTGGAAAATTTTCTAAATTAGAATTTCCAAAATTTTAAATCAGAAAAATAAAGTCAGAAATTATTCAGATGACTAGGATGCTTTCAATCTTACGAGTGGTACGAATATTTTGCGAGTTGTGATGTTACACTGCCACTAGTGTAAATCCACTTTTACATGTTTTCTGTGGAATGACAAAACACTATTTTTGTTGGGCATCTTTAAAAAAAAAAAAAAAAGCCAAATTGTGACTTTGAAATGGAAATTATTTGAATCATATTGTTGTTGCACAAGTTTTTGCAAGGCAAACAGCAAATCAAAGGGTTGGAATAAAGATACTAGCATCATGCTAAAAACCTGCAAAACAAGGTTCTCTTTCGTAACAAACATAACTTTTTAAGGTTACAAACATAAATTTCTCCTTCATCATTTTTAAGGTTTTTCCTTAAGGAAAGAAAGATAAAGAGAGAAACAGAAAGAGAGTACCAATTAAAAAATCAGTTTAAAAAGTTCGCCAATATTCTAATAAGAATTAGAGAAGAATTACCTAGCGCACTATGTTTGGCCAATTCTGTACATCAGCAAGATGCCGAGAGAAAGAAATATGTATTAACTAAGATGTGATAATAAAAATTAACACCGTATCCAAGGGAGGGTACCAGGGTTAACCCTCCTCCCCTTCACTGCCAAAAAAAAAAATTGTCCGACTCGTAAAAACGTAACATCAATGCAAATAAACAAATTTTCGATGCGTTTTTTAAAGTTCCTTTGTGAACCTCCCCCGAAAAAATACCCCCCTCCTGAACTAAAAATCTTAGAGACACCCTCACTAACAATTCGCAAAAACATCATCATTTGTATTTAGGCTCGTTTACATGCAGATCATGACTTCCATGCTTCAACATTATTTGTCTAGTTGCACATTTTGCTTGGACACGAAAGTCCAGTTGGACATGTGAACGTGACTTCTAAACACAGATGAGTAATATAGTATCATATATAATATAGCATAGATGTAATGTAATATTTCATAATGTAATGTAAAATATGCAATATAATATATGTATGTAATATAGTATAGCATTAACTAATATAGAAGACCACTATAGTAATAAAAAACAGTACTGGTGCATTATATCTCACCCAACCCCATACACCAAAGAAATCAAGTTTGGTTAATGCTAAGGAAATAAAGTAAAATAGAATGAAAATATAATAGTTTAGAAACAAATTTGGGCTATGTATTTTCATATTATGAGGTGGGGTGGGGTGGAGGGTAAAGCATAGCATACATTAAATAAGTAACCTAACCTAGGTACCCCCCCCCCCCTGAACCCAAAAAAACAACAGTTTAAATATTGTAAACGCAATGAGAAATTGCGCTTTGCAATCAATTTATCTAGCAAATACCCGTTTGACGCGTTTCCATGTTTGGTTTCCATGTACAGACTATAGCGCTGGGTAAGATATAATGCACCAGTACCCAAAAAACCTCCCTGTCCAGTAAATTTGAAATTCTGGGTTCAAACTTATAGAATTAGATTCTTTGCTGTAGCTCGTTGGAGCTAAGCACTGAATTTTACTTATGAACGGGAACGAACTAGATGCTGATCTAGACTGATATGCAAATCTAGTTAGACACTCAAGTGTCTAGGCATGCAAGTCTATTCCGCTATGAGTGGACGCCACTTAATGCATATGTTTTTATACATTTGCATATGTTTCCATTGCAATAAATGTTTTCATGGATTTGTTCAAACTTTTAAGACATTAATTGCATGTAGTCATTTATCAAACAGTTCCTGATAACGAACTGTACGCAATGAGCAATACGGTTCAATAGTAACCGAAACCCAAGAAACAGTTTTGACAACAATAGATATATCAAAAGAATCGAATTTTGATGCTTATTCAAAATGCATAAAATTCACCAAGTTTAATGTCACCAATAAAAAGTTACGATCCTGAGAAAATTTGCCCGATTTCTGAAAAAGGAGGAAACACCCCCGAACATAAAGTGTTCTTAATGAAAATCACATCAACAAATTCAGCATATTTGAGAACCCGTTGTAGTGGTTTCAAGCTTCTATATACAAGCTCATATATAGTTTCAACGTTGATCAACGTTCACCACTCTTCGAAAGAGATGAACTCGCAACAGGTAGGTTTGAACCTGGATCCCCAGCTTTCAGGCATAGATTTATCTTATTAGTAATAACCTTCAATTATTACTTTAACCAGGAGAATTGTGACAAAGAGTAAAACTATAGCGTAAAGCGCAAAAATTGAGGAGAGGGGCAGCCCCTTTCATGTAACAGAATAATTTCTGCTCGTTTTAAGCTTTAATGTTGCTCCTTACTTTCAGTTGAAAAAAAAAATTATTTAATATATATAAGGGCATGTGTGTTCCATGTCTCTTCTTGGACCTTTCAAAAGGGCCTGAACTATCAAACACCTTCGGTCCTCAGTTTTATAGATTATGAGCAAGCGTTCGATTCTGTTGATAGAGGAGCTTTAGTAAAGGTTTTATCCTTGTATGGTATACCAGACAAATACATTAAAGTGATTAGTGCTATGTACGAGAATAATATTGCCGCGGTTAGGGTAGGAAATGAAGTCAGCAGCTTGTTTCGTATTAAATCAGGAGTTAAGCAGGGTTGAGTTCTATCCCCCTTTTTATGGATCGTTTTGACGGACTTTGTGTTAAGGAGCACAGGAAAGGCAATTGGAGAACACGGAATCAAATGGGAAGAAAAACTTTCCTGGACTTAGATTATGCTGATGATTTAAGCGTCCTCGATGAAAGTGTGAGCAAAATGAATGAACTTTTAGATGTTTCGGAAGTTCAGGGTGCTAGAATAGGTTTGAAAATCAATGTTAAGAGGACTAAGTCGCTAAGACTGGGAATAAGTGAAGATGAAAAGGTGACGCTGGGTAACGAGAATATTGATCTGGTGGATAGCTTCACTTAGCTTGGTAGTATTATTATTAAAGACGGTGAGAGCAGTGAAGATGTTAAAAGTAGAATAGCCAAGGCTCAGGGTGTTCTTTCACAGTTAAAAAAGTTTGGAAGCACATGAAGATAAGTCTGCAACCCAAGACTAGAATATTGGAAGCTACAGTGATGACAGTGGTCAAATATGGCTCTGAAACAAGGGCACTCCGAAAAGTGGATGAAGATTTGCTAGATGTTTTCTAGAGAAATCGCCTACGGATTGTTCTGGGCACCCAGCTGACTGACCGTATTTCAAACAGTAGGATGTACGAAAAGTGTGGTTCAATCCCGCTTTTGAGGGCTATAATGAAAGAAAGGTTGAGATGACTAGGGCACGTTCTGCGGATGAAGGATGACAAACTGCCAAGGATTGTCCTTTTCGGCCAACCGTCTAGGGCTAATTGAAAAGCACGTCGCCCGCGGTTGGGGTGGAAGGATGTGATGAAGAAAGATTTACGAGAAATGGAACCTCCTGGGAGGGTGTAAAGAGAGAAGCTTTGAACAGATTCGGATGGAGGAGGAGGGGGAGCATGCGTAGCTGTGTTGGCCTCAGGCGGCTTGGTGCTGCGGTGAGTTGTTAGTAGTAGCAGTAGAGTGTGAGGCAGCGCGCTTGACTGGTCTTGTTCCTTTCTCGGTGACTGCTCGAGAGTGTGATTTATGAGAAGTGGTGTTCTCAACATTCATTAATGAACAATGAGATACCACTGTGCGCTGGTCTTAGCAACCTACTTTTGTCATTATGTATTGATGATCTTGTCGTGACCTTGGAGCTCGTATTATCCTTTTTTTGATAATTCTAACGTTTTTTAGATCTGCTACCGACTTGAGCTCTTTTAGAGGCATCAAACGAGCAACACTTTCTAGCCAACTCAGGTAAAATGTTCCAGGTGGAAAAACAAGCTTTCAGGGGGTTGAAGTCTGAACTGACTAATCTGAATGGGGTCCGAATATTATAATGAAATCTCTTCTACTTCCTCTGCAGCGTGCTCAAAATCGTACTGTAAATGCTACCTTTCCTCTTCCTCGACTGAATCTCACATCTGAATTTTATAAAGAATACAGGACTCAGTCCATTAACAAAACTTTAATCTCGTTAAATTTTTATTTTATTCGCATTGTCCATAGACAGAGGGAACGGGGTCAGAGATGACATTCCACCATCCCATAAAAAAACGGAAGTAAATAGCAAAATTTCTATATTTTTTAACATTGGGAAAGACATGCTATACTTTTGGAAAAAATATGTTATAAACCTTGCACCCACCAGCCACTGGAAAGTTTTGCAGGCTTGTACTCCTCTACTGAAAAGTGTATGCATGGTAAAATGATTTAATAAACAAAAAATCGCGAAGAAAGGAAGAAAACGAGGACAATTAACAGCCAGTGAAAAAATTGAAAAATTATGCAAATATTTCGGTCAAGACCTCCACTTGACCGTCCTCAGTGCAGAATAAAACTGATAAAAATATAAAAACCAAACCTTAAAATAAAAACACCAAACTAAAATTGGACGACCCTTTCCTAGTAACGGTGAAAGGGTAACTGAATAAAAAACATAAGTCTAAATGGCATTTCAGAATTTCATTTTGCGTAAAGCACTTTTAAAGGCTGATCGCTTTCCAGTTTGATTGTTATCGGAGACTCTATTCGATTGCACAATATAACTTTGTGGATGTATGTAAAAACGATCAGAATTAATAATTTTGTCATAAATGGGACTTAGAAAAATTTCTCCAGTGTCTCTATTGAGAGCTACCTTTTGGTGAATGTGCTTTTTTATTTCAACTGCCTCCCTGAAAACTTGCGTGAGACCTTTAACGGGGGCAACGATAGAGGCCTCGTCAAACAAAATGAAATGGTGTGGATTCTCGTACACATGTTGCGCCAAGGCGGAATCAAAAACCTCAGGCATTTGGCGTAACCTCATTGCCTTGTCGATTGAGGACTTGTGCTCAGATAACCTCTCCCCCAATTGCTGTTGGGTTCTACCAACATAAAAACAGCCACAAGAACAAGGAATTCTATAAACACCACTACCCAGAATGGGGCTGGTTTTATCTTTGCCGTTGTTAAAAAAGTTCTGTGTAATATTTGAATTTTTAAAGGCGACGCTAAGTTTATGTTTTTTAAGGATTCTTTTCAATTTGTCACTCAATTTTGGAATGTAGGGTAGAACAGTGAAAAGTTTCTTATCATCCACCAATGGGACGGTATCTGTCGGGGCTTGTGGACCTGATGCACTCCCCTCTGCCTTTTTTCGTCTTCTGTCTATAATGGTCTCAAGTATTTTTATAGGGTAGCCATTGCAAAATAAAATGTCCTTAATATAGTTCAATTCTGAGTCTATGTGAGGCTCTGAGCATATTCTTATTACTCGGTCAACCAAAGAAATAACAACTCCTCTTTTTATGCAGGGAGAGTGGTTGGAGGAAAAATGCAAATACCTATCGTTATGCGTAGGCTTTCTATAAATAGAAAATTCAAGGTCAGGAGACTTATTGAAAATTAAAACATCTAGGAAAGGAAGTTTGTGGTTATGCTCTAGTTCTAAAGTGAACTGAAGGTTAGAGTCCAAAGTGTTTAGATGAGTTAAGAAGGAGTTAAGTGACTCTCCTCCATGCTCCCACAGAGAAATAACATCATCCACAAACCTACCCCAGAAACGGTGTTTCATCGGAAAATTTTCCAGAGCAGAGATTTCTATGAATTCCATATAAAAAGTTGCCAAAAATGGTGAAAGACTTGTACCCATGGGTAAACCCCTAATTTGGGTGAAAAATTGATTATTATATCGGAAATATGAGGAGGAACTATTGCAAAGACGGACGAGACGCATAATAGTTTCTATATCCAGTGTTTTGTAGTCTATTTGATCAATATTACCTTCTAATTTCCTTTGAAGAGCTAGTTAACATTTTTTAATGTCGCAAGATGTATACATAGAAATGGCATCGAAACTGGCCAAAATTGTATCTTTTTTTATTTCAATGTCTTTTAATTTTTCAACAAGGTGAACTGAGTTTCTTATGTATGAAGTTTGTGTTTGCATAAGGGGGCGAAAAAGTGTTGACAACCATTTCCCCAATCTGGCAGTCGGAGAGCTATAAGAAGCCACAATTGGGCGTAGAGGGACTCCATCTTTGTGGATTTTTGGGAGCCCGTAAAATTTAGGAGCTGAACAACCTTTAGGGTAAAATAATATATACATTTGTGGAGTAATAAGTCTTTCAGTTTGCAAAATTCCTAGCTCCTTTCGTACTAAACGTGTGAACTTATCGGTGGGGTCTGAATCTATGGGCTTGTAAGTATGGGTGTCGGATAAAATATCTGTAACTTTTGTATTATATGAAGTTTTATCAAGGATAACAATTTTATTTCCTTTATCAGCCCTGGTGATAATGATTGTGTGGGTCTTTTTTTAAATTTTTGAGAGTTTGTGTTTCCTGATTTTTTGACCTTGGGGAATATGGAATGAAATCAAGAATATTTCTGGGGTAGGTTTGTGGATGATGTTATTTCTCTGTGGGAGCATGGAGGAGAGTCACTTAACTCCTTCTTAACTCATCTAAACACTTTGGACTCTAACCTTCAGTTCACTTTAGAACTAGAGCATAACCACAAACTTCCTTTCCTAGATGTTTTAATTTTCAATAAGTCTCCTGACCTTGAATTTTCTATTTATAGAAAGCCTACGCATAACGATAGGTATTTGCATTTTTCCTCCAACCACTCTCCCTGCATAAAAAGAGGAGTTGTTATTTCTTTGGTTGACCGAGTAATAAGAATATGCTCAGAGCCTCACATAGACTCAGAATTGAACTATATTAAGGACATTTTATTTTGCAATGGCTACCCTATAAAAATACTTGAGACCATTATAGACAGAAGACGAAAAAAGGCAGAGGGGAGTGCATCAGGTCCACAAGCCCCGACAGATACCGTCCCATTGGTGGATGATAAGAAACTTTTCACTGTTCTACCCTACATTCCAAAATTGAGTGACAAATTGAAAAGAATCCTTAAAAAACATAAACTTAGCGTCGCCTTTAAAAATTCAAATATTACACAGAACTTTTTTAACAACGGCAAAGATAAAACCAGCCCCATTCTGGGTAGTGGTGTTTATAGAATTCCTTGTTCTTGTGGCTGTTTTTATGTTGGTAGAACTCAACAGCAATTGGGGGAGAGGTTATCTGAGCACAAGTCCTCAATCGACAAGGCAATGAGGTTACGCCAAATGCCTGAGGTTTTTGATTCCGCCTTGGCGCAACATGTGTACGAGAATCCACACCATTTCATTTTGTTTGACGAGGCCTCTATCGTTGCCCCCGTTAAAGGTCTCACGCAAGTTTTCAGGGAGGCAGTTGAAATAAAAAAGCACATTCACCAAAAGGTAGCTCTCAATAGAGACACTGGAGAAATTTTTCTAAGTCCCATTTATGACAAAATTATTAATTCTGATCGTTTTTACATACATCCACAAAGTTATATTGTGCAATCGAATAGAGTCTCCGATAACAATCAAACTGGAAAGCGATCAGCCTTTAAAAGTGCTTTACGCAAAATGAAATTCTGAAATGCCATTTAGACTTGTGTTTTTTATTCAGTTACCCTTTCACCGTTACTAGGAAAGGGTCGTCCAATTTTAGTTTGGTGTTTTTATTTTAAGGTTTGGTTTTTATATTTTTATCAGTTTTATTCTGCACTGAGGACGGTCAAGTGGAGGTCTTGACCGAAATATTTGCATAATTTTTCAATTTTTTCACTGGCTGTTAATTGTCCTCGTTTTCTTCCTTTCTTCGCGATTTTTTGTTTATCATGATTAGCCAGTGTGGTCTCAGAAATTATTTATAAAATGATTTAACTATGATTAAAAGCAATGAGAGTGAAAAGTCATAATTTTAGCTATGAACCCGAACGTTATTTCGTAAAACGTTGTTTCCAGAAACTTTTTGGCCTTTTTCATAGATACAGTTTTCTCACATAAAAAAAATTCGTCATCTAAAAAGTTGGAACAGCATACTTCTTTCTCCCTTAAAGCGCTATATAATAGATGGGGTTTCACAGACATTTCTGATGAGCGGCAAGACTTCTAAATAAAATTCCTTCCCTCATTACCCCAAATGTTATTTTCCAAAACATTAGTCCCAGAAGTATTTGGCCTTTTTCATACACAAAAATGTTTTTCTAAATTAAGTATAACAAATTATTTCCTAAAAATTTGGGACAGCATTCAGAGGTTTTGCTTTTAGTGTTATATAATCCAATGGCTGCTGTAGATATTTTCCAGAAAAGCAAGTATGCAAAAAAAAAGCAAAAAAAAAAAAAAAAAAAAAGAAAAAGAGGAACTTCTGTTAGACAACTGATGTTTGAAAACAAGCTTCATTTTGAAAAAAGTTAAAGTAGATAAATAAAGAATTGTGTGCCAGGGGACAAATAGCTGACCCGATACCCCATCTCCACTTTCACTGGCACTCACAGAGTCTTACAGGTCTATGGTTGACGAAAATATCAAAAATTTTACTTAGGTGATTAAGCGATTTATATTTAGGTGCTAATGTGTATGTGTTTGTGAATTTCATAATTTGACCCCCCCTCCCGCCCCCAAATATTTGCTTCTCTAAGAATAAGAATAAATCCCTTTGCGGATTCTGCCAACCTATCCGTTTTCTGCTAACCTATAGCAGAAAACGGAACGTAAATAAAAACAGGTCGGAGTCTTACCTTGGATTGACCTTGAGTTTGTCCGAGCTTTTTGAGGTTCTGAATTAAAGAAAGGCAGCTGAAATCGAAAGCACGAAGCAGAAACAGCAAAAGAAAGAATGACTGCGAAGCTGATACCTCTCATATTCAAAATACGGACTGCAAAAAATAAAAAATATTATATAAATACCAAAAAAAAAAAAAAAATCGAAAGCACGAAGCAGAACAGCAAAAGAAAGAATGACTGCGAAGCTGATACCTCTCATATTCAAATTACGGACTACAAAAAATTAAAAATATTATATAAATACAAAAAAAAAAAATCGAAAGCCCGAAGCAGAAACAGTAAAAGAAAGAATGACTGCCAAGCTGATACCTCTCATATTCAAAATACGGACGGCAAAAAATAAAAAATATTATATAAATACCAAAAAAAAAAAAAAAATCGAAAGCACGAAGCAGAAACAGCAAGAAAAGAATGACTGCGAAGCTGATACCTCGCATATTCAAAATACGGACTGCAAAATATAAAAAATATTATATAAATACCAAAAAAATAAAAAAAAATCGAAAGCACGAAGCAGAACAGCAAAAGAAAGAATGACTGCGAAGCTGATACATCTCATATTCAAAATACGGAGTGCAAAAAATAAAAAATATTATATAAATACCAAAAAATAAAAAATAAGTCGAAAGCACGAAGCAGAAACAGCAAAAGAAAGAATGACTACGAAGCTGATACCTCTCATATTCAAAATACGAACTGCAAAATTATTATATAAATACCAAAAAAAAAAATCGAAAGCACGAAGCAGAAACAGCCAAAAAAGAATGACTGCGAAACTTATGCCTCTCATACTGAAAACACGGACTGCAAAAATAATAAGTATTCACTGTTGCTTTTTTTTTTTTTATTCAAGATCAGTATTTCCTACAGTAGCGATAAATAAAAAAACAGAAAATTAAAAATTATCATGAAAAATGATACATTGGAGAAAATGAAGAATTAGCAGAACAACATTAGCTTGATTTGTAAGTTGATCAAAACGAAATTCAGAAAATTTTGAAAGCGCTAAAGTGACATTGCAGGAAAGTAACGTTGAAACATAAAGTGAAATTAAAACAGAAATTACAGTCTAGAAAAAAAACTCATCAATCTTCAAAAGAAAAAAGTGGACGAAGTGTACACAGAGCGACCGTTCGTAACTTTTGACTGCTGTAAAGAAGAGTATAATTCACAATTAGTAGAAAAACCAGAAAATAGTGAAGAAGAAGATATAAAAGAAAAGTATTATAAATATGAAGATAGTAAAAAAAGAATATAATTCTCAATAAGTAGAAGAGGTAGAAGAGAGTAAAGTAGAAAATGGAAAAGGAGAAGTTAGTAAGAAGATTCTATATGTGAAGATAGTAAAAGAAGAGTATAATTCACAATTAGTAGAAGAAGCAGAAGAGAGTAAAGAAGAAGATGGAAAAGGAGAAGATAGTAAAGAAGATTATATATGTGAAGATAGTAAAAGAAGAGTATAATTCACAATTAGTAGAAGAAGCAGAAGAGAGTAAAGAAGAAGATGGAAAAGGAGAAGATAGTAAAGAAGATTATATATGTGAAGAGAGTATAAGAAGAGTATAAATCACAATTAGTAGAAGAAGTAGAAAAGAGTAAAGAAGAAGATGGAAAAGGAGAAGATAGTAAAGAAGATTATATATGTGAAGAGAGTATAAGAAGAGTATAATTCACAATTAGTAGAAGAACTGGAAGAGAGTAAAGAATAAGGTGGGAAAGGAGAAGAGAGTAAAGAAAATTCTATATGTTAAGATAGTAAAAGTAGAGTATAATTCACAATTAGAAGAAGAAGTAGAGAAGGATTACAAGGATAGCAGGAGGGCCCAGACCCTAAGAGACTTTTAGTAAAGTATTTTAGCGATTTACCAGAAAACTTTCTCCTAGAACTACATTAGGGCCGTTGCTTGCACTAAGATCTTACATCTAAGATCTCACATCTTTCTGCAAAGATTTCCGTTCTTTTAACTCATCTCTGTTCTAAGATCTTACAGCTCACTGATCTTAGCAAAAAATGTGAAGGACGCTATCTTTCTGCCACATAGAGCAATGATGAGAAAACTTTGATGATATACTCATCATTGTTCTTATACCACTGATCAGAACAGAATGATGAAAGACGTTTGCAAAAGGACGCTATAAGATGTAAGATCTCAGTGCTAAGATTTCACTTTTAAGCGTTCTTTGTTGAAAGATGTAAGATCTTAGCACAAAGATGATTTAGATTAGGTTAGATAGATTTATTTTCCATATATCAGTAATAATCGTATCAGTGATTATTATTCCATATATCAAATGGTTCGTATCAATATATGTATTTTCCATATATCAAATGGTTCTTACCAATGAGAAATTGCAGCACTAAGGGCATTCAGGGGCGGATCCAGGATTTTTTTTAGGGGGGGGGGGAGCGCAAAATAGGTTGATCCGAAAAAAAATTTAGGGGGGGCGCAAAATAGGTTGATTCGATAAACTTGCGTTAGGAGCAAGTTAAATTAATGCAAACCTGAGTTAATAAAGTGAATTACACTACTTTAGACTACGCTAGGGGGGCGCGCGCCCCCTCACCCCCCTCTGGATCCGCCACTGAGGGCATTGAAAATACCAGCTTTCTAGTGATGTAAGTTTCATTGAAACTGAATATCTCTATCTCCGGCACAAAGTGAGAGAAGTTAAATTAGTTTTCCTAAGACTACCGGGAGAGTAGGCGTCGGCTCTTAGTTTTCTGTCGTTTATTGAGATCTCTTATTGATCTCTTATGAGATCTCTATTGCATTTTTATTGAGATCTCTTAGCCAAGCTCTACAAGTTATGGCAAGACCGCCCAATCAATTCTAAGTAGTTTGGGCACACAAACTAAAAAAGTTTATAATGGACGAGATAGGGTGATCCTTTAAGGTTTCGAATCACCTGGCGCCAATAAGCTGAATTTTAGGGGGGGGGGGGGCTTAGCTGGTCTAATCGGCACTTCCAATACTGGATAATAGAAATCTCAAAGCAAAAATATAAAATATAAGGCAGCATCATTCAGCCAGGGGGGCGGAGCCCCTCCCCCAGATAGGCACCCATGGATGGTAGGTCTATAGAATTTCTTTACTCTCCCCTGTATATTAAAGTACCTCAAAAGGAAATTATACAGCAGCTCAGGGTCAAACAATGCTAATTGTTAGATGGCGTTGCTAGTTTTTCTTTTAGAGTCTAGCCCCAGTTTCTCGTTTTATAGGTTTCCCATATTCTTTGGTTTTTAACTAAGGGACGTCAAATTTGCCCTTAAATAAGGAAAAATTACATGGAAAAAAGGCTAGTAGCCCTATTTAAACTTTTTATCAGAATCGAGTGTGGAAAAATAACTGGTGCGCTCAAAGAGGAGATTAACTGACCAATCGTGACAAAGGAAAAAAAATGCAAAAGAAACGGGTCTAAAACTGCACAAAAATGGCAAGAAAAGTGAGAAACAAAATGCAGAATGTAATGACAAGTTACCCTAATTTGAGAAATAGAAAGTCCAAGTATCCTGAAAACCAAATAAAATTGGAAAAATCGAAATAAGGGAGTTTGAAGAAATAATGAAAACGCGAGGAATTTATTTTTCAAAACAGAAGAAGAGCATTGGGTTTTCTTATTGGCAAACTTGATCGACATTTTGTCTCTCTACACCATGGAAACGATGCGTACGACCTTTTTACCACGCCATCTGAACCAGCGTTTCCACTATCCCTGAATTTTTCGTGTTTTTTTTTCTAATTTCCCGGAAAGAAAATTAGGTTCCCTAATATCTTCCCAAAAATCAACGTTCAAAATCCTTAATTTTCGGGGATTTTTTGGAGAACTCAATTTTCTCTTCGGGGGAAACACCAACCTGCGTTATTTGTTCAATAATAGAGCCGAGGGAGCACCCACTTTCTGGGCGGCAAGGGGGGATGTTTCCTACCCAATAATGTGGAGAAAAAAATATATATCCCATGCCCCTTGACTATCCGGATATAGACCCCTCTTGCCCCCACTCCCCAATAAAATTCCAGAGATTCACCCCTGGGCATACGTGGCGTTTCGAGTGGCGTAAACAGATGTGAGAAAGTGGGCACCCACTCATCTAGAACCAATTGCATCTTTCCTGTCCTAAAATTTTCCTGTTTATCCCGGCACTTTTTCAAGGAATTCTTTTGCATCTAATGGGAAGCATATTAAAGTTTTCCTGTTACAAAATCCTTCAAAATATTTAAAAAGCTTAAATTTAACATAACTGAACTTCCGTCAAATTCTTTCCGGTTAAAAGAATTGTTTCGCTTTTTTTTTAAGCGACAATTCAGCCGAAACAAAAAGAGTTGACACCAAATTAGTCGACCATGAAATTTTACAAATTATATCACGTGGCAATGTTTGTAGTAACAAGAGCTATTTAACTTTTCAACTCATTTGTTTCGCTGAAGGTCAAGTTCTTCATTCAAATCAAGTTTTGGCGCGAAACCTGTTTTAAAAAAATAACCGTATGATTTTCTCTGATGAATTATCACACTGATTTCGCCACGTTAGGCCTCTTTATTTTGACATTTTACGATTCAAAGGACATAATTTATTATTTAATTTATCTCTAATTACTCTATAAAAAGAAAGTTCCAAATAAAATATGCACTCGGCTTTGAAACCTTATAGTTGTTAGAGGAAATGTATGGTTATATACTAAGGCTAGGTAAATAGCCATGAATATGGATGTACAGAACACAAATGGCTCGAATAATTTTTCTATCGAGGAAGGGGGGATTTTAATGATGAGTCCGACAAATTTTTCAGTACTTTCCCATTATTTGGGACTTTCTAAAAAAGTCAAGTTGGGTTAATGCTAATGAAATAAAATAGGATGAATAATAATAGTTTATAAACAAATTTGGGCTATATAGTTGCACATTAGGGGGGGGGGGGGGTAAAGCATTGCATATATTAAATACATAACCTAACCGGGCCTTTCTATATACTGCTCACCTAACCAGAGACAGATACCTGATTATAATGGTTTATTAACAAAATTAGAAGAATTATATGTTACATTAACATTAGAAGAAGTATATGTTACTCTAACAACTGTTTTAGTACCGGGTCGATATCTGTGTCTCCCGTTTGACTGTAGCATCTCCCGTTTGAATAGGAAAGGGGGGAATAAACTTAAAAAAAAGGCCATATGTTTACAGAAACTACAAGATATTGCACTATGTTCTATTTATTTCCATCGGGTGGATAAGAGGGTTGAGTCATTAACCGGTCTCTCTACTTAAACACACCGATTCAGAAGAGCCCAAATTTCAGAAGCGATTAATATTTTTTCTAAAGGGTTATTTCTCAGATTACTTAAAAGTGAGTTTTAAATACAAGTATAAGATTATACGCAATATTTTGCCATGGCCTTTAAGCGTACATAAATTACAAATTATAGTCTATCGTCTTTGGTATGTGTAGTTGATTCTTGTTAAACGTGGATTGTCGTGCCCAACGTGAATTGTCGATGTTGGCACAGGAACGAGAAAACGCTTCCGTCTTTGCGAAACTTTGGCGTTCGCACTGCAAGTTTTCGCGCATGATTAGGGTTGAATTTTTTCAACTTTTTATTGCAGTCAGCTTGCGAAATACAAAATTCTGGTTTTCTTTTAAAATGTAACACATTGAATCTAAAAATTGAAAGGGAAAATTTCTCATGATTTGTATACAGACTTTCATCAAATTAGAATCAAAGATAAAAAATGACGCTTTTATGGAAGAGTTTCTTGGATTTTTCTTTTTTTTTTCTAGGAAGAGGATCTTCAACTATATCTAGAGTTCTATATATTGAATATATATATATATATATATATATATATATATATATATATATATATATATATATATATATATATATATATATATATATATATATATATATATATATATATATATTATATATATATATATATATATATATATATATATATATATATATATATATATATATATATATATATATATACATATATATATATACACATATATATATATATAGACACACATATATATATATATATATATATATATATATATATATATATATATATATATATATATATATATATATATATATATATATATATATATATATATATATATATATATATATATATATATATATATATATATATATATATACACACACATATATATATATATATATATATATATATATATAATATATATATATATATATATATATATATATATATATATATATATATATATATATATATATATATATATATATATATATATGTATATATATATATATATATATATATATATATATATATATATATATATATATATATATATATATATATATATTATATATATATATATATATATATATATATACATATATATATATATATATATATATATATATATATATATATATATATATATATATATATATATATATATATATATATATATATATATATATATATATATATATATATATATATATATATATATATATATATATATAATGACGCTTTTATGGGAAGAGTTTCTTGGATTTTTCTTTTTTTTTTCTAGAAAGAGGGTCTTCAACTATTTCTCACATGAGTTCACAGTCAGTCAAGGGTGTCTCCAGGTTTTTTGTTTGGGATTGGGGGAACGTCAAAAACACATCAAAAATTCGTTTGTTTGAATTTTTATTATTTAAAAAATTTGTGTGTTCAAACTCGTGGGGGAGGGTTCAAACTCGGTTAACCCCCCCCCCCAGAGACGGTCTTGTGAACATTACTTAGCCATAAAAGAGACTCTAAAAGACAATGCTGACAAGGATTCATTTTGGGGGATGGAAATTAAGTTAGAGGTGGATACTCCCAGGATTTACCAGAAAGAGCCCAGACACCGATGTGGCATAAGCTTTGCACAGAAAGGTCACTATTATTTTCTTCCTTTTTTCTAGGTTTTTCAAAATGGACAGACTTTAAATTTAGAATTCTTACAGTGGCAGCATGTCAGTTTCATTTCGGGTAAACCTGCTTAAGAAATCAGGCCTAGGCATATTCCCCTCAAAAAATTCCTCCACCCCTCCGTAAACTCCCCCTCCCATTTTCCCTAGACGCATCTGATCAAAATTTTGAGATAGCCATTTTATTTGAAATGGCCAACGATCAGATGAGAAAACTTCGGGGTCCACATAACCCCAGCCCCCAAAATCCGAGGGAAGGGTTGTAACTTATGCCTCGGGGCATTTAGTTTTTACGGAAAAGGTGGTCACATAAACTTCGGAGAGGACTCAAATGAATAGAAATTGAAAATTCTAGTTCCCGTTTCAAGAGTTAAAAATTGATCCGATGGCAACTAACCTCCCCCTACCAACCCCAAGGCTCCAATTTCTTTTCCAGAGGCACTTCATATGCAAGAGGTGGTGTTATAAACTTCGGGTGGGGGGGAGCTCCTACAATTGGAAATAAGAATTTCGAGCCCCCTTAATGTGAGTCGAACGTGATTGAAGGGTATCAAGCACCCCCTCCCCTTCCACGCCCTTCCCAAACAAATCCAATCAAAATTTTGAGATGACCATTATGTACGATTCCTCGGGGGTTGACAAAACCTCCCACTGTCCCCAGGGCAACGACTGTAAGTTATTCAAGCTGTCCATTGCTCATATATAAGGTTTTTATCTAAGGGATGATCGTATAGACTTCGGAAAAGCCTCATTCGATTTAAATTGATAGTTCTACCTCTATTTTTAAAAGTTAAGAGTAATCAGACGGTAGGCACTCCCACCCCCGTGCCTTTTTCTAACTGCTTTCGATCAAAATTTTGAGTTAGCCATTTTGTTCAAAATAGTCCGAATGTCAAATAGCTATGGTTCCGGATTTGAACACCCCCCCACCCCTGGGGGAAAGGGCTGTAAGTTATACTAGCAGCCCATCGTTAACATATAAATTTTCTATAGAAGGCGTGGTCGCATAAACCTTGGTGGATATTCATTGGATCGGAAATCGTAACTTATTGTGCCCTTTTTAAGAATCGAAAATGATCAAAAATTAAAAAGCCTTCCCCCCCCCCCTTGTGCCTTTTCCCCCAAATGCATCTTAGAAAACTTTTGAAATAGCTATTTTTTTTCAACCTAGGGGCTGAGAAATCCTTCATAGCCCCCCAGGGAAAGGATTGTAACTTATGTAAGTTGCCCATTATTAAAACATAAGTTTTTGTGGAATGGGTGGTCGAATTAACTTTGTAGGGGGCTCACTTGATGGGAAATTGAAGCTTTTAGTTATTTTTTTAAGAGTCAAAAGTGATCAATGGGCAATTAGCCCACACCCCACTTTCCCAAAGGGCATCCGGTCAAAATTTTGAGATAGCCATTTTGTTCAAAATAGTTCAAAGGCCAAATAAATATGCTTTCAGATTTGAACCCCCCCCCCCCCAGAACCAAGGAAATGGCTCTGAGATACGGAACTTGCTTATTGTTACTTTGATACTTAGTTTACTTTAATACCTTGTTTACTTAGATGCTTTCTTTACTTTGATACTTTGGTACTTTGATACTAGTTTTGATTATCTGATGAAAGTTTAATGTTGAAAAAAAAATTGATTTTGAGATAAAGCATTTTCTAAAAACTTGAAACTTTTTGCAATAAAAAACGAACAAAAATTGATTTAAAAAACTTTCCGAAAAAGAAATTTTTTAAAGAAAAGTAAAGGCAATGTTAAAAGATCAGCATATATATATACCTTTTAAAATTCAAACTAGAAATGACAAGAAATTATTATTAAAGAATAAACGAAACCCAAAACGAACATAAATTAAATAAACAATCAGACAAGTAGTAATATAAATCAATAAATTACAAGAAATAACTATTAAAGAATAAATGAAACCCAAAACGAACAGAAATTAAATAAACAATCATAGCAAAACATACAACAAGTAATAATATAAATGAATAAATAGATCTTAAAGCGAGTAATGCTTAGATTGATTATAAATATCAAGCTTAAAACGAAAAAAAATATTTTCCTATTGAAGTATAAATGAAACAAAACGAACAGAAATTAAATAAACAATCAATGTAAACAAACATACAATAGATATTAATGTAAATTAACAAATAAATCTTAAAACGAGTGATACTTAAATTGAATATGCAAATCAAGCTTGAAACGAACAAAGATTGCTACAAACAAGAGTTTAGGTTTTGCCTCCTTCTCTCACTGTAAAAGTCTAAAACCTACTGCATCATTGGCACTTTACTGCAAAGTAAATAAAAAAAACGAGTTTTTTTTTTAACTGAAAGTAAGGAGCGACATTAAAACTTAAAACGAACAGAAATTATTCCGTATATGAAAGGGCTGTCCCCTCCCCAACGCCCCGCTCTTTACCCGAAAGTTTTTTATTGTTTTAAAAAATAGAGTTGGGAGACAGAGAGTCAAACTTTAGCGTAAAGAGCGAGGCTGTTTGTTTATATAGGCGAATAGGCCAACAGCGAGGCTGGTGGCTTATTGTTTGTTTGCTATGATTGTTGATTTAATTTCTCTTCGTTTTGGGTTTCATTTATTCTTTAATAGTTATTTCTCGTAATTTATTCATTTATATTAGTACTTGTTGTATATTTTTTTGCTATGATTGTTTATTAAATTTCTGTTCGTTTTGGGTTTCATTCGTTCTTTAATAGTAATTTCTTGTCGTTTCTAGTTTCAATTTTAACAGATATTTGTATCTGCTGATCTTAAGTCTAACAGGTCCTTTACTTTTCTTTGAAAAACTTCTTTTTCGGAAATTTTTTTTCAATAAATATCTACCAAAGAAGAGCTGCTCAATTTCAAGACTTGATCTGGCTTTAATACCCACCTTCTATTTATATTTCTATTTAATACCCACCTTCTATTTATATCTCTATTTAATACCCACCTTCTATTTTAATACCACCAAGACAGAAGTGTTAGCTCTGATTAAATGAAGAGAAAACGCCAAGAAAAAAAGACCTTGAAAAACAGCTTTGTTTCAAACTACGCGTCTATCTGGACCTGTCTCACTGAGGGGTTATTACGTCAAAGCCCTGTTTAGGTTCCTTCGAGCTAAGGTTCTACATGTGCATACAACCCAATGATAAGACTGGGAAAAGGACTAGCGGCATATTGGGCACCCATAATGGGGCAGGAACTGGAACAGGCATTTTTTTTACTTTTTTTACGGGAGTCAGACAAAAACTTATGGGGGGGGGGGGGGGGGGGTCAGACCTGGTAACAACCTTCCTGGATACGGCCTGTGCAGTAAGTGACTCAAACTACATATATTCAAGCGTTCAGCGGGTTAGTTTGATAGTGACCAAGCATTAATTGGTATGGATTTACTATCTGTATGACCACGCTGTGTCAAGGTGTGAAAACTGGAAAATCACGTATTGCTTGAAATAGCACACTTATATGCACATCTCAAAACTTAGTAATACTTTTGATAATATCCAACAATTTCCGAAAAATTTGCCTGATTTTTTTTTTTTTTTAACATTTTCGGATAGCACATTTAAATACACACCTCGACACGGGAGAGGGGGTCTTCCCCACAATAAGGTACTCTCCCCCGAAAGTTTTCACTGAAGAACGCTGAACTACCCTGAAAACTAAAACATCTGGGCCTAACTAAGATATTTAACATCTAATTGGTAAAATCTAACTTTAATCAGTGGAAATAGATTGGGGTGAAGGAATGTACACAAATGTGCTGGTCTGCGGCGGCTTGGTGCTAAGCTAAGTTGTTGCCGCAGTAGTAGCAATTGGCTTAAATTGAAAACATTCAAGCGTTTAGCGTTGAAATGATCCAAGAAATATAACATTGAGGTCATGATAGTGAACAACGGGAGTAATTGGTTCCGTGGAAGCAGGTAAAGAGCATTGGAGTTTTGAACCCTATGCTACAAAAATAGTTTTGAACCCTATGCTACAAAAATAGAGCTATATTAAATATTGCCACTTCTTCAACTCCATAAAAAATTACCTACGCTGTTGGGGGAAAATATTTAATTTTGACACTGATTATGCGGGTGTTGCTGTTGTCAAAATAGAAACAATCCATTGGAATGTTTACATAATAATGTTTACTTGATTTCAAAGCGGAGAAGCTCTTCTACAGCGAACTAGGTCTTGGCAAGAATAATACCACGAGTTCAGCGTGACTGAGGCCCCTTCTTCCAAATTGATATTAATTCCTGGAATTCTCCGCAGTTCAAGATTTCTTTTCACTGTATATTCTTATTTGTTAATGTTATAAAAAAAATATGTACGACTCCAATTTATGGAAGAGCTATTTCCCCCTTTGGGAGATGAATCTGGCAAAATTGGGAGATGGCCCCATTCCCCATTTGGGAGATGGCAAAATATGCAAGGCATAGCATTAGTAAGAAAATTGGAATAAAATTATGGTCGACACGAGCTTTGAAGCCAATTTCTTGTCATTTGTAATTTCTGCTTCTGTAGTACAAATAGGCGTTAAAACGGAGGGAAAGTACACTTTAATCATGAATTTTGTTGTTTTTTTCGTCGTTGTACTACGGTATGGCTTAGTACAATTTGCCAAAAATTCAGTATGTGGCCGAAAAATCTGATTTCACTTCTTAAGATAATATACCTGTTACCGGTATACGCAGCTTTTTCACCTGCAACGTCATCGGTCCGTTATGTCTACAACAAGAGCGCTAGGGGTACTTGTGTTTTATACGGACACTTTCATATATTGTACAAGGAAACCAGTCACGAAAAACCCGTCAAACAAGCTATTCTCAAGAGACCGCTATATATAAATGACTGCAAAGCCGTGGTTTCTCAATGAGTTACAATATTTAAACGATTGTTTTTTGGGGGTTTAAGGGGGGAAAAGGTACCTGAGTTAGTTTTGGTTACGTATTTAATATATCCTATGCTTTACCCCCACCCTTATGTGCAAATATATAGCCTAAATTTGTTTATAAACTATTATATATTCATCCGATTCTAATTTATTTCATTAGCATTAGCCAAACTTGGCTTTTTAGAAGTGTCCGTATAATGCACCAGTACCGTTATTGCTTAAGATGGCACCATAAAGGTGCTGAACATTAGCTGTGGTTGTTTTCGCCGTCCGTCGTTCTGAGTTCTACTAAGATACTTCACAAATAGAGTGTCTGGCCCTTTTTGGACCCCATTTTCGAAGGACTGTACCCCCAAACTTTTCTTTTTTATATTTGTTCCCTTTGGCCTTGGGACTTATAAGTTTCAAACTGACCTCGAACAAAAAGTGTTTCGCCTATTTCCTGACAACCTCATACCCTTCTCCTTCCCAGAATAAGGGTTGGTTGGCCTAGACAACGATTCTTGAAGGTTTCAAGGCAATAAAAAAATGGACTGTTTCCAGTCCCATGTTTGGGGGAACTCGAGCACAACTAAAATTAAATTTTTCGCTGCAAGTTTCAAACTGGTCAAGGACAAAAAATGTTTTGGTCCATTTCCGAGCCCCCTCCTTAGGGAAATACTTACTTCACTTTCCATGCCCTCCAGTTATTTTTGACCAATAAAAATGACACTAGAAATTTTAATTCCCAACGAATGACTCCCGTTCAAAGTTTCGAAGACCATATACCCAGTAGCAAAACCCAGTTCCAAACCCAGTAGCCGAGAGAAAAAATGAATAAAAAAGTAAATAAATGCATGAACATGCCTTCTTAGACGCTTAGGTGAAGTAAATACGCATCTGCAAATGCCATTAATGGATAAATACTTAGTAGGGGAATATTTTTCCCTTTCCCTTGAAAACTACTTCTTTAAGTGTGTAATAGCCCCTTTCTTTTATTGGCAAGATTAAACAAATCAACACCAGTTAAGATAACCAGTTAGTCTTTAGTAGATGATCATTGTAATTTAGCAATGATTACCTTCAAATTAACATGCTTTTTCTTTTTCACGAAGAGATAATTACTCAATCTTGTTATTAAACGTGGAGAGAGGCAAGTGAAACATCGAACAGTCTAAGACAAGAACAGTCACTCCAGAATAACAACAAGTTAAATTATTGGACCGCACAACCAGGGCCAAACCAAAGCACGTCCCTTGCAGGAAAGGGGGGAACTTAGGCCCTTTCGAGGTGGTTTTTATATCATTTCCAGGATGGGGCAACAATTAGAAAAAAAAGGAATTGGTAAATTCACTTCTTTTTGAAGAAGGGAGTGGGGGTAAAGACCCGTATCCTCTCCCAGGGTACGCTCTTGTTCACTGCATTTTTTGTGCGTGCATACGTGGTACTGTTAAAAGACAAAAACAGGTAAAATTAAGATCCTATAAATTATTCAGTATTAAAAAATGTACCGTGTGAAAAGTGTTGTTCAAGTCAAAGCAGGGAATCATGAATATCAGATTTCTGACAGTTAGACTGGAGCAAAACATGGTTGCCAAATTTCTTCTCTATAGATTTCAGGGACAACTACTGATTACTGGAAAGTTTTTTTCTTCGAAACTTTCTTGTATAGTTGACGCACAAAAGAAAGAAAATCTTAACTTTGATCATCCTAACCTGCATTGAACTGCTGATCCTGCTCTCTCAGAAATGTGAACATGCCAAATGCTACTTTTACGCGTGACAAGGTAAAGAATACGCCACTGGCCTTTTATAGTCCCTGCTGGCGGTGCTGATCTCCGTTCCAAGCCCTTCAGCCAGAAATTGCAGTAAAGGGGTTGGAGGCCAGCCATCCTGTGCTTTCACACACCCTTTCTAGTTACCTTTCCCAAATTTATCCTGGTGCCCATTTAGAACTGGGTCGACTCTGGCTGAGCTTACAGAACCAGGCCATTGACCCCGCTCCAAACCGAATAACTGGCCACACCAGGACAACAATAATCAGGCGTGACAAGGACAACTTGGAATTGTGGTAAAGTCCCCCAAAACAAATGCTAATTTGATATAAACACCCTATGTCACGCTCGTGCTATGGCCCTTAGCATCAAGACGTATCACATGTTCGGTTCATTGGATTACTAGCCACGGACAGAATTCGTGCCTAATCTATATTTTGATGCTCTTTCAATTCTTGTTCTTATATTTGAAGATTTAGTCACCATCCTTGCATTACTCTTATATTAATCTTTTTTTCGAGTCGCTATTACTTCTTGGGTGTTTTGAAAGGATAATTTTTCTTTTATACTTTTCTTCGTCCTTAAGATGGCTTAGTGGAGATCTATTTTATTTCTTATTTTTCATTCACTGGCTGACATTTATCCTTGTTGTCCTTTGGTTTCTTCATTTTTTTCTTCGTTTATCGCTCATTAGAAGCTCTGAATCCTATTCTTTTTATTCCAACGTCTACGTCAGTTTCAGCCAAACTAGCAGCAACAAACAACCTAAATTCATGAGTTTTACTTATGAGTTACTGAGTTTTACTCATGAGTTACTAATCCTTCACCCAATTTTGTTGCAGAGCAACATCACTGCTTCTATAATTGTTTTTTTTTTTTTTTTTTTTTTTATGGTGAGCGACCTGTAGTTCGGTAACGGTAAGAGATTAAAATTCAAAAATTCCGGTTTGGGGATCGTAAAAGAGAAGAAAAGAAAAAAAAGAGAAGAAGTGAAATTGGCAGAATTCCCAGTAATTTACAAAAAGAACGATACAGATAATTTTTGGATATAAATATTTCATGCATAAATAACTAAAATAAAAATTCAATAATTAATAGAAGACATTGTTGTCTATGTTGCTTCGCTGTGACTTGTGCGGTAGAGTTGCTGCAACAGCTCATGGGTTCTTAGCATCGGTGGTCTAGTTCCATCTCAAAGATGAATATGAATATCTGCTTTCAAAAATTTACTGATAGCTTTAACAGGACCACCCTTGTGGAAAACCCTTCCAAAACCATGTGAAGCACCAAACGAAACACTCGGTCATATATACAAGCCATATATAGCCTTCATCCAGGAAATCAGAAACAGGCGTTTAAATCCGTGTTTGTCTTGACATATTGACGAAAGGTGACAGAATTCATCAGAGAGTTAAATGTATCTACATGCAGAAGATTGCAGAAGCTTTACTTTCAGCCAATTCTGCCAGATCCAATATTTGATATACTTTTCGGGTGCTATAATTTTTCCAGCAAGCCTGTTCTTGATCTTCTGTAGTGGCTAGAAGGAGATTTCAAGACACCGACATACAAAGGGCTATCACGTTTGGCAAGAGGTCTGAACCAGGGATTATATAGAACAATAACCGAGTACAGTGGAACAAAGCTTTCAGAGGAAAAATCTCTTGCGCTGGCAGATTGGATCTGGTCAAGCTGGCTATTCCAAGAAATATGAAATGAAACTTTAATTCCTAAGAGTTAAGTTTTCTTGAATCTATTTTAGGCTTCCTAGCCGTACTAGCCGAGTGGTTAGCACGCTAGACTTGAAATTCTTTTGTCCGTGAAGACAGCGGTTTGAGTCCTGGCGTCGCTGATTATTTGGCTTAGAAGGGGTTCAGTGGCGTGACTCTGTAGGTTTAGCCATACTCAATTTGTTTTGTTTCGCTATCCGTTGAAAAAGGTTCATGGAAGTGGTCACAAAATTTCCGAATTTCAAATCAAATTCTGCTTTCACTTCTTCATAGAATTAAAGCAATTTTGCGGAACAGCGTTTCACAATGCTTTATATTTTTATTCTTATATATATGTATCTTTGATTGAGTCCATTGCAATAACAAGTCCTGGAAGGTTCACAAAATTTCCGGATTTCAAATTAAATTCCATTTCCCTTTTTAATGCCATGCTTTACCCTTTTTCAAAATTTTCTAATAAAGAATGAGTGACATTATCCTTTTTCAAATCTCATGCCAAAATTTCCCTCGGATGCCTATTTTAAGCTGATTTACCTAAATTCATTCCACTGAAAATAGAACCTGACACTTCAGGATCTTTTTTTGG
Organism: Artemia sinica; assembly: GCA_027921565.1. Taxonomy (NCBI): domain Eukaryota; kingdom Metazoa; phylum Arthropoda; class Branchiopoda; order Anostraca; family Artemiidae; genus Artemia; species Artemia sinica. The sequence continues at coordinate 7,031,630 of CM051272.1, read as the reverse complement.
GACTCATTTTATGACGGTGAAAACATAATTCAATTTAAAATAGGAAACTGTTTCGATACTCCTGAGCGTTTTCTGAATAGGAAGCAGCACAAATCAATACACATAGTTACACAGAGTAGTTTCACAATGTTATAACTTGTGATCTTACATATATATATATAAATCTAAGATTGTGTTGTCGTCCATTGGTAAAAAGGTCCTGGAAATGGTACCGAAATATCTAGATTTCAAATTAGATATTTCGTTTCATACTGTCCCGTTTTTTCAATATTCTTTTAGTGCAGTCTAATAGGTAGGTAAGGTAAAAGATAAGGCACTCTACCCTTAAAGTCCAAATCGGCGGTGCTGATCTCCGTCTCAAGACTCTTCAATGGGGAAGTGCAATGGGGGGATGGGGGCCAGCCATCCTGTGCTTTCACACACCCTTCCTGCTTACCTTCCCCAGATTTCTCCAGGTACCCTCTTCTAGCTGGGTCGAATAGTCACGCCACTCATCCCCCGTCCCAAACCAAATAGCTTGCCGCGCCAGGAATCGAACCCTCGCCCTTCAGAAAAAGGATTTCAAATTCAGCGTGCAAACCACTCGATTGGGACAACTGCAGTCTAATAACCTTTATATAATTGATATTTTGTGAGCAAAATTGTGCAGAGGGTTGGTGAGGGTTTCCGTCATGTCACTGATACACTGATACATGTCACTGATAAGGAAATTATAAGAATTGTAAACTATTTGAACAAGGCACCTGTACTTATCAGTTCTCTTTTATCCAAAGATAAACAATTTTTGACCTTGCTTTCTTTTTCTAATCTGATCATTTTTCACATTTATCTTGTACTGAAAGAAGGACTTTCTCTCAGTTTGAAGTCAAAATAATCAATCCTACTTTTCGGACAGTCATGAGATTAACATTCATTTAGGACGTAATCTTCTTAAAACTTGTTATATGATTAAATAAAAAACAAGATTTTTTAATGAAAGTAAGGAGGAAAATGCAAGCTTAGAACGAACGAAAATTATTAGGTATGTCAGGGGGACTTCCCCTTCCCCAACCCTTGCTCTTTACACTGCAGTTTTTAGTGTTTAAAAAAAACATCTTATTCCAATTCAACGGTCAATGTGTTTCTGTTGTTGCTCTTAAAAAATTTTGACAAAAATTCAAACTTTAGCGTAGGGTTGAAGCAAGGGGGAGTCCACTCATATGCAGAATAATTTATGTTAGTTTTAAGTTATAATGGTGCTCCTTACTATCAGTTGAACAAACTTGTTTTTATTTAATTTCTGATCGTTTTCAAATCATGCCAGAAAATCCGCCTCCCCCCTCTGTGGAAAAATTCTCCGAAAAATCTACCCCGGCATAATCCCCACATGGAAAATTCCCCCTAGAAAATCCACCACGAAAAATTTAACTCTTTAGAAATAGTAGTTTTTTTCAAATAATATTTGTAGAGAAGAGCTTGACACCTCTGTTGTAGGGTTCTCTAATATACCGAACCTGATGGTGTGGTTTTCATTGAGATCGCTCGACTTATTAGGGTTGCTTCCTCCCTTTTTCGAAAATTTGGCAAATTTCCTTATGCTCGTAGCTTTTGATAGGTAGCATTAAACTTAATGAATTTATTTGGAATCAATCTAAAAAGCCAATTCTTTTGATGTATTAACAGTTATCAAATTCCGTTTTTTACAGTTTCGGTTACTACTGAGTCGAGTTGTTCCTTGCAGTTGGTTAATACAAACTGTTTAATTGCCATGCAATCCGTCAGGCATATATGAACGAAAGAAATGCACTTCCGATTGCGAGCCTGATTTACTCTGTTTCGTTTTATTCAAAGTAAAACAGAATTTAACCTTGCTTTCTTTTTTTAATCTGATCAATTTTTCACATTTATTTTACTTTAAAAGAAGGACTTTCTCTCAGTTTGACGTCAAAATAGTTAATTTTGACAGTCATTTGGATCGTCATGAGTTTAACATCCATTAGGACACAATCTTCTTACAACTTTTTTTATAATTACCATGCAAGCCATCAGGCATATCTGAACGAAGGAAATGCATTTCCGATTTCGACTGCAGTCAAATTAATACAAGGTCGAACCAAACAAAGCTTTTTTGGCAGAATTTTTGAACTACTCAATCAAATATGGAACTTGCTCTATCAATATAAAAAGTCGTTTAAAAGAGTATTTACTGCTAATATTACTATATTGTACTACGGTAATTACTTGGCTTGCTAATATTACTATATTGTACTACGGTAATTACTTGGCTAAAAAAAAAAATAAATAAAAAAAAAAAAAAAAAAAAAAAAAAAAAAAAAAAAAAAAAAAAAAAAAAAACTGTCTTCCTACTTTAGTAACTGAAATAAATGAGCACTTGAACAAGGTCTAGACCCTACTCATCCATCCAGTTCCCCAGGACAAAACATTATATCCAATCCGACAATCCGAAAATCAAGTCCAAAATATAGCAAAATCAGCATCAATAAGTATACGTCAATGTTCCGAAACCAAGCTATAACACCTTAAATCTACAAAAACATTATATTCCTAAGGTGATCACCACATATCAGGGCTCATCAGATGAAAACTCATTGCCTATGATAAATTTATCGCATCATTATCCACCAGATGCCGACACTGCGGACACTTCTTCTTCATCCTTTTTCGCTAAAGCCTTTGCTTTGCCCACGTCCCACGAAATGTGCCTAATAGAAGACTGCGTATTTATCCCTCTCTTTTAGAAAATCAAAAAGTTCATAATTTTAAAACCTTCGGGGAAAATATGGCATTCTCCTTACCAAGGCCGTATAAGAGGGGGGGCGGAACCCTGCCCCATAAAAAGATTTCCCGACTCGCAAAAACGTAATAAAAGCATAAAGAAAAATTTTTTATGTTTTTTTGGTAGAAAAACCGAAAAATCCCCCCCCCGAACAAAAATCCTGTATTCGGCCTTGCTTCTAATCAAAAGAAGAAAAACAATTCAGAACATTTGCCCGCCTAGAAAAAGGCTAGCCCCCCAGTTGGCGATAAGTTATCAGAACCATTCAGGGATCAGTTCCATTCAGGGATAAATTAGAAAACATTAATTCTAGTTGCCATATTACTTAACTGATCAAATTTAAAGAATGTCAAATATCAATTATGTAATAAATGATTAACATGTTTTAAGATAAATTATTGATTTGATCAGATATTAAATATAATATTTTGTTAAACAAACATTTCCCTGAACCATGATGCTACAAATGATCAAAATTCGACTCAGTCAGTTCCATACACTGAAAACTCTAACCGCTTAATGGATATAGATACAAAACACAATACAACTAAGGGAAGTTAAGCACGAAACTCAAATGAACTTAAACCAGGAACTTTATTAAGGATGCTCAACACAAGAAACGCAACCTAGATTACCAAACACGGGACACAACATCAGCAAAACATAGACAAATGAATCAAATCAAACCATTAAAGAATAAGCAAAACTAATTCTTAAAAGGAAATCACCAGAGGAACTCAGCTAGGCGACTAACACTAGTAACTAGTAACTTTTAAGTAACTAGAAACTAGTAACACTAACACTAGTAACACTATTAAATCAATCTAGTCAATTAAAAACATTTCAATTTAAAATTTCAATTTAAAACTAAAAAAATCGACCTAAAGATAGAGAGCTCAACACAGACAACATAACAAAGGATACACATGACAGATAGCTAGGGAAAACTTAACACATCGATTACTCAGAGTAGGAAGCTAAACATAGCTTAACCTAGGGCATCCGAGCATGTGCCACCGCCTGACAGTATAGCCTCCGAAACTGGGAGGCTAAACAGTCCCAAAACTTGTTTAAATCATGGCATCTAAATTTAAATCGAATCCTCTTTCAATCCTAAAACATAGTAGCTCTTAAGCGCCGACACATCAACAGGCAGCTAAAGATTAAAAAAAAAGTTTAGATCTTAAAATACCGTCTTAAGCCAAACTGAAAAAAAGTCAAAAGATCATTTATTGAAATCGTGGTAATCATTTTAATATCTTTGAAATCAAGCTCAATCAGGGATTAGGAATCTGGTGATTTTATAGCCCAACCATTTTACCCCATCCGCCAAGATTTGGACTTGGACGCCATTCAACTCAAAACTATTAACAATTTTAATACAGAAACAATCTTCGGTACAGTGAGGCAGAGAGTTGAGGAGACGGCAAGGTCCAGGTAATAGTGGCAGATCCGATCTATTAAAAAGGGAGCAGGGGAATATTAATAGCTTTATTATAATGATACCACTGCTATTACTACAAATAATTCACTTTAGCACCAAGTCATCTCAGGCAAACAAAGCTGCAGACGCTCCCCCTCCACCCCATACTTTTTAACCCATCTTACAAAATTCAAATTTCCCTTGTATCCTTGCTTATGACCTCTTTCAATCGCACTCGAAGACAACCTGCTAGACCCTAAAATTAATAATTTTACATTCTCGCATTCAGAGTAAAAAAATGCTCCTTTTAATATATATATATATATATATATATATATATATATATATATATATATATATATATATATATATATATATATATATAATATATATATATATATATATATATATATATATATATATATATATATATATATATATATATATATATATATATATATATATATATATATATATATATATATATATATATATATATATATACATATATATATATTTATATATATATATATATATTCCAGAGAAATTGCTTAAGGATTGTTCTGGGTACCCGGCTGACTGACCGTATTTCAAACAATAGGCTATACGAAAAATGTGGTTCAATACCGCTTTCTAGGTCTATAATGAAAGAAAGGTTGAGGTGGTTAGGGCATGTTGTTCGGATGAAGGATGACAGATTGCCGAAGATTATTCTTTTCGGCCAACCATCTAGGGCTAAACGGAAAGCAGGTCGTCCCCGTCTGGGTTGGGAGGACGTCATAAAGAAAGATTTAAAGGAAATGGAAACTTCGTGGGCGGGTGTAAAAAGGGAGGCTTTGAATAGATTGGGGTGGAGGAGGAGCGTGCGTAGCTGTGTTGGCCTCAGGCGGCTTGGTGCTGCGATGAGTTGTTAGTAGTAGTAGTAGTAGTAGTATATATATATATATATATATATATATATATATATATATATATATATATATATATATATATATATATATATATATATATATATATTATCCTATCATTTTTAGAGATTATATTACTGTTGACGAATCTGACACTTCACGACATTTTTTTAGGATTCATGTTAGGAGAGTGAAGACAGAATTCAATTTCAATAAATTGAAAGAATTCAATTCAAAATATAATTGTTACTGTTTGTTACTATTGACAAAGTTCGGTAATGAACAGTAAAAATACTGTTCATCACCATGAACAGTTTGAAAAAAAAATCGTTGAACGGTTCGGTATCTGCACGCCATCATACCCAATAATTTTTACATATTGTCCCCAATTCGAAATACGAGTTTTTGGAAAGACAATTTATTTCCCCTCAAAGATAAGATTATGAGAAGGCAGCATGCACCCTTTCGTTCTACACATGGAGATATTGAAAAACACACAAACAAGGGTTCACCGCAAAAAAAGTAAATTAAAAAAAAAAAAATAAATAAATAGATAGGCTACATGGATGACTTCCTTTGGCTACAATTTGACTTCCTTTGATTAACAGCCAATAGTTGGTTTTAAACCATTTTTTTTGGAAGGCAAGTTTCTGAAAACCAGAATTTCATTTTTTCAAAAAAAAAAGAAAGAAAAAAAAAAAAAGAAACCGCGATAGTCGTCCCGCTGTCGTGAAGTTTTTTAGTGGGGCTTATATCGTGCAGAAATAATTTGGAACTTAATTTAGAATTTACAAAATTCACGTTTTAGTGGTATTTACTATTAGCATTTGTTTAAACTTGGAAAGTCATGCTACTAATTTAAATTCGTAAAACACCTTTTTAATAGACCAGAGAAACAAAGATAATAATTCTAATCAACACTCAAGAAGTATAAAATTACAAAAAAAGTAAAAGATTTTTGAAAAAAATTGGTGACGATAATCGTCTTACTGGCGTGAAGTTTTTATTTTTAGCACCCCTTATATAGTTTGGTAATAACGTGGAACTTAATTAAAAACTTACAAAATTCACCTTTTAGTATTAATTTTTAGCATTTGTGTAGCCTAAACTTGGTAAAGTCATGCTACTAATTTAAATTTGTGAAGCAGTTTTTTAACATACCGCAGAAATATAAAATTAGCTTTAATTGGTTTTTAAGAACTAATTTATGGACACATCATGAGGTGAGCGTCTGCTCCATAATTTAATATTCGTCACACGCTTTACACCTGTTTCTATAATATTTTACTGAGTTAATGTAATTGCTAATACTCAAAATCAGTTTTGTTCTTTTTACTACATTCTGCCTGAATCCCCCTCCCCACCCCTCCGCTACTATATTGTTAGTGTCAGTACTAAATGTCATTTGTAATATAATGGCATATTTTGAGCATATTTCATTTACTCAAAATTAGTTTTTTTTTGCGTGATATAAGGCGTGTTTCTGCCATCCTAGCAAAAATTTAACTAATACCAAAAAACGTGTATTCCACTAACAGAAAATCAATGTTATTAGTTTTTTGTGGATTTTCTTACAAGTTGAGGCAATGTTGGAATCAATCAGACTTTAGCGAAAATTTTAAAGAGAGAAAAAAGCAAATTTATATCCACTTAAAGGAAGGTGTCCTGAGGTTACAAGAGGGGATAATCAACCATCATGCTCAAATGAGAATTTTTTGTTCCAGAAATGTGTATCCAGAATTTTGTTGGAGAGGGGGGTACAGATTTTTTTTTTTAACGCAATAAAATTTGTTTACATGCATTTTTGATGCTTTTTTACGAGTCAGACAAAAATTTTGGCAGGGGGAGTACAAATTCACCCCCCCCCCTCCAAACTCCTCCTCTCTCTCTCTATAGTAAATTTCGAGATTTGCTATAGGCTACAAAGTCAATTAGGGTTGCCCACTTTTTCCAATACTTTCCAATTATTTACATATGGAAATTTATTTCAAATCTCACTTCTTAACTTTTGGTTATAATGGGGTGAGGTCCGTTCTTTCCTAGGTTGCAGCTACTGCAGCAACCATGATGCAATAACTTGGATGATGACCAATTCCGATGACCGATGATCTTGCAAGGAGATTAGCCTACTGTTAGCCAAATAAATGATGCTTGTGAAATAAGTATCGACCTTTACTATGTGAATTATATTGGACATCATGCGGACTGCATCGTGGTTGGTGGACTGCAAACTATTGCCTGTGGAGGATAAGCAAAACTAGGGAGCAAATACCCTACCACCCTCCCCCAATTGACACCACTGACCAATGTAGACCAAGTTGTGGATACGTCAAAAGGCCTCAGTCTAAAAGCATTTAAGGGGAAATTAAGGTTTTGATGGTTTACCAGTTCAGCTTTAGCAAGATAGCACTTGAAAGAAAGGCATTTGAAGAAGTCGTGAAGTTTAAGTGCTTTTGCATGATAAATGGTCGGAAATAGAAGTACTTACGTTTTGGAAAAACCACTAAAAATCATTACAGAGCAAACGCAAGGTCTGGCTTAGAACAAATTTCGAGATTTCTGAAGGTGCTGTTCACTATCCTCTTGCGTATGCAGCATGGCCATTAAAAGACCAAGTCCCACGTATTTGCACACCAATGTATCTGGTGCTTTCTCAGTGATAGCGACTTTCGGCCAGTAGCGTCAAATGAAGAGATGAGAAGGTGTTACAACTACCAGGAACAACTCTCTCTATTAAAAAGCGTCATCTCGAACTGCTTATTCATCTCGAATAAGCAGTTCATTCTGCTTATTCGAGTTGCTTATTCATTCGTCATCTCGAACTGCTCTATTAAAAGCCACCCGTAATGTCCGCTTCAGAGTATAATCTGCAGAGATATTATGATGTGCGAACCGTACCCCTTATAGAAGAAGAAGCTATGTAAAAAAATGTGGACCGTTTTCCTGATATTATGTGGAGGTGCTATGCGTTGGTTGGGGGCAAATCATCTAACCCTTCCTGTGTTTCCCCCCAGATTTACCCAGAAACCCATTTGGAGCTGGGTCGGCACTAGTTGAGCTTACAGAGTGACACCGCTGACCCCCGTCCCAAACTAAATAATCAGCGACGCCAGGACTCAAACACATGCACAAAAGAACATAAGATTGCAATCACTTGGCTAAGACTGCTCGCTATTAGAAGAAGAATCTAACGAATCAGAGAAAAAAATCTTTGGATAACGTTTAAGCTGAAATGGAGCCCGTTTGTGCCACGGAGCAGTTCCAGAAGGCATGGGACAGGGTCGGGGTTGGCTAAACATTGCCGCCTAACTCAGAAGAAAATAGTCGCTAGAAATCAATTCAGTGTCCAATGATGATGGGTGGAGCTGCTTCCAGGAGAGGGAAAGTAAGTTAAAGAATAGAAAAAGACTAAATAACTAGATCAGCGTCAGTACCTCTACTGCTTTAGTGGACGGGGTCCAAGAGAATGTCCCTCCCTTGAAGATTCTCAGATTCTTAGTGTTGGCAAAATAATCAGGATGTAAAAAGCTTCCCGCAAATCCGCAAATATAAGTTAAACGGAGACTAATCATTACTGCCGAAACATGATTAGAGGAGCTATTTGATTCTGTTCTCCTTCTTGGGAATGGACCATAAGTTTCAATTACAAGTTTGAAAAATCTATATTTTCACTACAATTCCTAATTTTCCCTTTTTCCTATCTCGATACGCTTTTTTTTGTTTACAAATTGTTCTACTAGGGAGAGGACAATCTTATAGGCCTTCATCCAAGTAGACTTCCTGAACCCTAGACTAATTGACATAAATTAAATTTTTTGCAATCATGCAAAAACATTGCTGCAGTTTGCCGTTTTATTCCTTTATTTGAAATGTGCCTTCGGCAGGGTTTGCTTGAGAAAGCCCTCTTTCAAACAGTTCGTGGTAACAAACTGTAAGTAAGGAGCGACCCGGCTCAATGGTAACCGAAACTCTAGAAAACGGGTTTTTGATACCAATTGATACATCAAAAGAATCATATTTTAATGCTGAATTCAAATATATAAATTTCATCAAGTTTAGTACTACCCATCAAAAATTACGCGCCTGAGAAAATTTGGCTGATTTTCGAAAACAGGAGGAAAGACCCCTAAAAGTTATAGAATCTTAATGAAAATCACACCATCGCATTCAGCGTATCAGAGAACCCTACTGTAGAGGTTTCAAGCTCCTATCTACAAAAATGTGGAATTTTGCATTTTTTGCCAAAAGAAAGATCACGGGTGCGTGTTTGTTTGTTTGTTTGTTTTTTTTTTTTTTTTCCAGGGGTGATCGTATCGACGCAGTGGTCCTAGAATATCGTGGAAGGAATCACTGGAACGGAAACTAAAAGTTCTAGTGCCCTTTTTAAGTGACCAAAAAAATGGAGGGCAACTAGGCCCCCTCCCACGCTCATTTTTTTCCCAAAGTCACCTGATCAAAATTTTGAGATAGCCATTTTGTTCAGCATGGTTGAAAATATGATAAGTATGTCCTTTAGGATGACTTAATCCCCCGAAGTCCCCGGGGGAAGGGCTGAAATTTATGAACTTTACCCAATGTTAACATATAGTATTGGTTATTAGGAAGTATACAGACGTTTTCAAAGGGTATTTTTTCTGGTAGTAGGGGGGTGGTTGGGTCGGGGGTTATTTTGGAATATCTTTCCATGAAGGAAGTTTCATTGGGGGAAGAGACATTGCTATGAAGGGGGTGCCGGATTTCCCAGCATTATTTAAAAAAAAGATCAGAAATTAAATATAAAAAAAAACAAGTTTTCCAACTGAAAATAAGGAGTAACACCAAAACTTAAAACGAACAGAAAATATTACGTGTATGATTGGGTTCACCCTCTAGTCAATACCTCGCTCTTTAAGCCAAAGATTTTTTTCTACTTTCATAAGAGCTATTTATTCTAAATAACAGCCTTTGTGATTAAGGGGTCATTTTTAAAGAATTGGAGCGAAATTCGAACTTTAGCTTAAAGAGCGAGGTATTGACTAGGGGGCGAGCCCCCTAATATACGTATTAAAAATATATGAATATAGAAGATCGTTACGTAAGTTAATTCGTAAGTTACGTATATTTATTACTAATAAAAACGTTGGTAAATAAAACTAAACAAGTTTCGAGAAAGCCATTTAACCAAATAAAAGTAAAATTAATATGCAAATTTTGTTTTAATTATTCATGTACGGTGAGCCAAAATCAAAACCTGCATTAATTCAAAAACGTTCAAAAATTAAATAAAAAAAACAAGTTTTTTTAACAGAAAGTAAGGAAGGACGTTAAAACTTAAAACGAACAGAAATTATTCCGTATATGAAAGGGGCTGTCCCCTCCTCAACGCCTCGCTCTTTACGCTAAAGTTTTTTATTGTTTAAAAAAATAGAGTTGTGAGAAAGTCAAACTTTAGCGTAAAGAGTGAGGCGTTGAGGAGGGGAATGCCCCTTTCATGCACGGAATAATTTCTGTTCGTTTTAAGTTTTAACGTCGTTCCTTACTTTCTGTTAAAAAAACTTTTTTTTATTTAATAAAATAAAAGTTCATGTTAGGTACTGTTCTATTAGCTAGGCAACAAGTGAGAAGTGAAGGTTGGTTAATGAAATAAAACAAAATACGATGAAAATATAATAGCTTACTAACAAATTTCGGCTATTTATTTGCGAATTAGGGGGGGGGGGTAAAGCATAGCATATATTAAATAGAAAAAATGATTTCATACAAAAATGATTATTATATTTGGAAAGAGCATAAAAAAAGGCATCGAGTGGTATGTTTACTTTATTTGTAAGTCAATAATATGATTAACGAAAAATTTACCAAATACGTAGCCTAACCTAGGTACCTTTTTCCCCTAAACCCCAAAAAACTAAAGTTTAAATACAGGCCTAGTTCCCGGAGTGAGAAACCCCTTGTTTATTCAGCGTCTCATTGGAACTACCAGGTAATACCTATTTGATCTTTCCTGTTCTCGAGTGGCTGTCTCGCGTGTAGCCTATCTAATAGAACAGTACCTCATGTTATTTTATTGCTCTTAATAAAAAGGAAAAAAATGGGATATAATGTTCACCTGTTTCGCTTCGCAGCACAAAATTAATTCTCCAAATTTATATCCTAGTTCCGGTGTGTCATCTACTTGATGGTGACTTTTTTTCCCGACAGAGCGTATTAGAGGAAAATCCACTGATGAGGCTTCACTCTCACTTTTTTCACTAAACAGTCTCTGGCGATTCGTTTTCACTTTCTTTTGACTACCGACCCGCTTGTTGGCCTCTAAGTCCGAAATCTATTCGTCACAATGTCAGATGTATAATTACAAACATAAATTTTCCGGTTTTTATGCCTCATCTTTACAATATATCCGGAATGAACTTGACCTTGAGACGGACGACCTTGCTCCAGTCGGATACAAGCCCATACAACTATTTCAGTTGATGTCATAGAATTTGACCTGAATCAAAGAAAAAGGTACTAATTCAGGGTAAACAGTGTATGTTTAGATACAGTTTTGGTTAATGCTGTATACGGGCAGATACAAAATTAATGTTCGGGGGCGGAGCACTGATAAAAACTGTCTCATCCTTTGGTTTTTTCGCCCCTCCGACTCTTTTACAAGCGTAAAAAAAACACGACATGAAAGAGCATTTCAAGTTGCGTACTTATTACCACCGCCAAAAAGTTTTATTCTTTGTTTTTAAACGTGCTTTATTTTTATTTATTCTTTTATTAGATTTTTATATTTGTTTTGGTTATTGTGCTGTTTTAAACCACAGTTTATATCTGAGCGTCCAACTTTTGAAATTTCAAGCCCCATTAAAGAATTTTGCAAGTTGTTACAAACAAATTTGTGTTAGTTAACAATAGGGGGGGGGGGATACGATTACCCCCTTAAATTTGCCATTTTCTCTATTTTCATTTGGAAAAAATGACCCCCCCCCCTAAATTTTGAAAAATATTATTTTGTATCTTCATTAAACAAAAACAATCCTTTCCCCTAAATTTTCGTTAATTGGCATCACTGGTCAAAAATTCCGTTTATACAATCTAACAGAAAGTTGCTAGCAACAATTGGGACAATAAAACATGTCTCAAAGAGGACAATCTATGCAATTATTGATTTTATTCAAATTTGAAAATTATCTCCAAGGTTTGATTTTCTCTCCATCAGCAGTGGTTCCAGCGAATAGCAAGGACAGAAACAGGAAACAGAAACAGGAATAGCAAGGATAGAGACAGAGGAAGAGGAGTGAGCCTGCATAAAATGCTATAAGTGCAAAGTTAGTTACAAATAGTTACCTGACTATCCAAATGGTCACGGCTTTTGAAAGTTCAAAGGAGGGAGGGAGTAAATACCGGTATGAGACGCTAGCTATGGTTACTCTGATCTTCATTACCATCATTAAAATGCATAAATTGCTAAAAAAAAAGTGCTTTGCGCTCCAGAATAATAACGGAGCTCAAGGAGGGGGGAGTTGGAGGGCACCCCAAGCCCATACCCACGAAGTACCAGGGTTTTTACAGTTTTTTCAGTATTTTCTTATAGTTTCTATATTTTCTCCTGTTTCTAGTTTTTAAACACCCCTCAAAATCTAAAACAAAATCACAAGAACGTGCCTATCTTCTTTTACCATATCAGGGGAGAAAGAAAGAAGAGAGTAATTATTAAATTTAGCCATATGCTAAATTAAGCCTATATCTATAAACTAATTTATCAAAGATATCGGTTATCCATAGTCATGTTTTTAGGTTAGATTTTTTTTTATGTTTTATGGACGCGAGTTTTTTTTCAAGAGGGGGGAAATCATTCCAATGGGGCAAAAGTATGAAAAAAGTTTTTTTTTTGCCAACAAGTTTCAGATTTTTCATTCTGAATGTCACGAATTTTTGAAATTTTTAGGATATAAGACGAGAAACCCTAGGTCTGCCCTTGAAGAAAAAAAAATCCAATAATTTAGCTTAATAAAATTTTCGGAATAGTTATAGACTAGAGAAAAGAAATAGAAACCAGAAAAAGAAGTATTTATAGAATAGACTAGGGAAAAGGGTGGGGGCAAAAAATAGACAAATAAATTTTAGTTCATAATTTGAATAAGAAGAATCAAGAAATTCAAGAACCCAAGACATTTAGGATATCACGGGGCCAGCCACTAAGCCCCCTCCCCCCCTGCGTCCATCACAGAGCAGCACTGCTTAAAAACTATGTTTTTTAAAGGACAGTAATTAGTGTTTTAAAGTTAAAAAAAAAGTTTACTACGTTTGGAAAAGTTTGGAAAAATAGTTAAAAAGTTTGGAAGTTTACTACGTCATAGATAAACGTTGTAGAACATTTTACATTCTAATTGACCATTGGCCCTTTCCGCGTTTTGTAAAAATTTTTACACTATCAATTATTATTTCAAAAAGCGGCAAGGTTTCAACAGTTCTAAAGAATGGAACCCGTGGAAGGGTACAACTATTGAAGATAGGGATCAAAGAGATTATATCCAACAATTACCCCAAAGAAAATTTCGACCACGGAAGATTTCACCTACAGACAATTGTAACCCTGGGTATAAGCCTCTGGTTGTGGAATTCTCAGTGGATGAAACCAAGGAAAAAAGAGAGATTGTTGTCTTATTGTTCCATGCTAAAAGTGTGATTTAATTCCGTTTTTTAGAAAGCCAATCACAATAGTCGTTATTTCTAATTGACTGTAATATGATTGATTATACACCATATAAGTTACTTATTCAATAAGCTAAATTTTAGCCGATATTTATTTCTATAGAAAAATAGCAGCCTTTCTAAAAACCAGTACACTAATGCTTCAAGTTAACTAATACTGAGCAACAAATCTAAACTGACAATGAAATTAAATTTTTGGAGCGACAAATAACTCCGCTCTTTTAAAACCTGATTGGTACTTTTTGGGAGACGTTAAGCCAGTAAACAGTTTTTAAGTCACAACATTTTTGACAAGTAACTTCTCTGTTTCTATGTGATGAAACCTTCTGTAGCTATATATGACCTTAGTAGAGATGGGGGTACCAGCCCCACGATTCACCCCTGCTGCCACCTACAACTTTTTTTACATAGTTTATGGATGGTTATGTGTGTTGGTCGATTTATTTGATGTTTTATGGTTTTTGTCAGTGAGAATGAAAAAACAGGAACTTTGCCACATTTTTGTATGGTTTTATGGACTTTCTCAGTGAGAATGAAAAAACAGGAAGTTTGTCACATTTATGTCTGTTTTTATGGATGTTTATGTGTGTTGATTATTTGACGGTTTTATGGATTTTGTCAGTGAGAATGGAAAAACAGGAACTTTGTCACTTCCTTCTTGTTGTTGTTTTGGGCACGCGATAGAGTCATTAGGGAGAACACATGGTTAATGGGGTCAATGTTGTTGTTGTTGTTTTGGGCACGCGATAGAGTCATTGGGGAGAACACGTGGTTAATGGGGTCAATGTTATTGTTGTTGTTTTGGGCACGCGATAGAGTCATTAGGGAGAACACGTGGTTAATGGGGTCAATGTTACTGCTGTTGTTTGGGCACGCGATAGAGTCATAAGGGGGAACACGTGGTTAATGGGGTCAATGTTGTTGTTCTTGTTCAATGCAGATGTTATGAGTTTCCGGGAAACAGTATTTGTTATTGTTGTTCAATGCAAATGTTGTGAGTTTCCATGGTAACAGTATTTGTTGTTGTTTTGGGCACGCGATAGAGTCATTAGGGAGAGCATGTGGTTAATGGGGTCAATGTTGTTGTTGTTGTTTTGGGCACGAGATAGAGTCATAAGGGGGAACACCTGGTTAATGGGGTCAATGTTATTGTTGTTGTTTTGGACACGCTCTCAGCGAATGCCAAGGTCAATGTTGCTGTTGTTTCCGAGCCAAATGTTATGAGTTTCCGGCTAACAGTTAGATCCCCTTTCTCAGCCAATCAGAGGGCTTTTTACATATTAGCGACGGAGGGAATATAAGGAAAGGATTTTTGCTATAGTTTTATCAGTCTGTGAATAGAATTCACTAAGTTTTTAGTTAGCAGTGTAATAACATGAGTGAACAAGTTGAGTTAGAAATATCCTTTTATTGCAACTATTCTATTTGTAAAAGACATTTTCATGATTTTGAGTATTCACACGAACCTACTGAATGTTTAGACAGCATAGAGGCAGAGACAGATGAGAAGAATCTGGAGGAAACGAGAAGAAAAATTATATGTGACATGGAGAGAAACCTATACCGGTTGCAAGTAAGCTCAGATAAAAGAAGGATTGATATGATAGAAAAGGAAGATCAAAAGAAGAGATTGGTAAAAGAGGGCTTTCTCTATAGTGTAAAAGACAGCAGTGAAAACCCAAAGAAAAATGTATATAGTGCAAGATATAACTCGGATTATTATGATGATTATGCTCTAAGAGAAGAGAAAAAGTGGCCCTTTAAGAGACAACATAAGAGGTCATTCTAAGAAAAGGATTTTAAACAACGGAAACCATGCTGGAAGAGTTCTCATATATGATTTACCGTTAAATCTAATTATTAATATGTATAATGAGTTTTACATTGTAATCACACAATAAATTTGTTTGTATTATTTTAATTTTCATATACTCGATATATATAGAGTGAGGATACCAGCAGAGACTTCTGTACATGAATAGTTCAGTTTGATTAAATCACCCCATAGAGTATTATCAGTCCATAACCAAGTTTTCTATCAAAGATAACAAAAAATAATTCTTCTAAATATTTTTATTCATTTGAAATATCGATATTTATAACAGTTTTTAAATAAACTACATCTGGTTCAATTATCAGAATATCTATGTCTTCATCCTCCACCACCACTATGTCTACCAGAGGGGGTGGTATACATTCAATTTTAACCTCAGGTTCATCATTTATTGATATATCAATCAATGGAGTGAGCCTGTATTCAAATAAATCGCTGCGTACTCCTATTGTGGGCAAACTAGGAGCCAACCGCTCGTCATCTTCTATACAGAGTCGGCCCGAAGGCCCCCGCCGTACCAGATCTTCTGACGTATATGAAAGACCGTCTTCAGTATAATGTACCTCTAGCACATCATCAGTACCTTCGAAGGCTGTACTAGTACAAAGAAGGACCTCTTCACTTTCCGTGAGCTCCCACTCGCTCCATACATCCTAAAAGATTGATAGCGCTATGATCAAAAACTAGAGTTTCCTGCAGAAAACCTATATTAGTTCAGATTTTACGGGAATAGTTTATTTTTGAACCAATATATCTACCAAAGGTTCAATACCTGGGTTAAACTAAGAGGTTTCAATTTCAGGAAAAATTACATTTTGACAACATTTGACAATTTACCAAATTTAAAGTTTTGTTTAGTTTCAAAAATGTTTTCTGTCACTCATCATCTTTTAATCTTTCACAAATAATACTAAAGAAAACCACTTTCCACGGTTTATCGATTTTAAATTATTAAGAAGGCTATTATTTTCCTTGAAATATACATTTTACATTTTTAATTTTCATGCTTTTGATAAGTATCTTGTCATTTTGATGTAAATTGCAGCTGAAGGCTTATCGCAAAATCACAGTTTCAAGTTTTTTCATATGCTAAAATTGATGGAAGCTAGAAAATGTAAAAAATTTTTTTTACTCGAATATTCTTCAGAGCCCAACCTAACTACGACCTGAAAAAAATAATATAACTTATAGTTTGTAATTTTTTTTAAATATCTCTTTTCTGACATCATTTGGAACTTGCAAATTATTATAAGTAGTAACTAATTACTTAATTTTTAATTAACTTATAATTAATTGAACCAACAATCCAAATTTTTTGATACCACAACAATAAATGGCAAACGAAAAAGAATATAAAAAACTACAACATTTTAAAAGTACAGAGTTTGGCTCATGAAATTGGATAGAACAACGGGCTATGACAAATAGCTTCAGAATCAAAATCTAACCGAGTCAAATAAAGGTCCATCCGCTATTTTTGGTTATTCAGCCCCCCCCCACCAAACAAGCAGTGCAGTTAAAACCTACTTAGAATCTATACTTAGACCGTGAAACTAGAAGAAACTAAATTTTCTGTAAAGTTATGTCTAACGATAGACTTATTAGAGTGACAGAAACCTTTTTTTTCCACAACCCACAAGAGGATATTTTTCAAGTAAAAAGTAAAGAGCTGCTACACTAAATCAAAGATGAACAGAAATAATGTCGAATAATTTGTCAAACGTAAACCTATATCCAATGATATATTTAATAGAGTTACAAAAACTTTTTCCACAAGAGGTTATTTTTCAATTAAAAGTAAAGAGCTGCTACACTAAATCAAAGATGAACAGAAATAATGTCGAATAATTGTTCAAACGTAAACTTATGCATAATGATATATTTAATAGAGTAGTAAGTCTAGCTTTGAAAAGTGTGTTAGAACAACTAGAAAGAAGGCATCATATCTAAAAATTAGTATTTTTTATTACTATAGCAAATAAAATTATACCTAATAAAAAAAAAAAACAAACAAAACAAAAAAAACTTGATAGGCAAGCGTCCAGCGGGCTTGAACCCTTACACAAATTTGAAGAATTTCCACATCCTGTTGTACAACATATTTTGCTGCTTCCACGCAATTAATCTCTTCAATTTTGTAAAGTTTGACTCCAGGTAAAATATGATGTGTGCTCATTGCGGGCAAATATATCCCTTAACAAAAAAAATACGCATGTGTCTACACAAAGAGACAGTTTTAATTTTATGGATATGATTCAATACTCACTACAAATCAAATGGGCTCTTAGTCTCCTTTCAAATGAATAGGAGTTCAGCTTCTGAGCGATAAAAATTATTTGATATAATTGGTAAGTGCTCATATTGCCTAGGCAATTACTTGAGGTTATACAGCGGGATAGCTAAACCCAGTATTCCTCAAGAGCCCCCCCCCACCGCTCTCAAAGAGCCCCCCAGACCCCAAAGACTCCCCGGGCTCCCAAAGGCTCTTCCCCTGTCCCCAAAGGTCCACCGAGACTCCCAAAGGACCAATCGGTGCTCAAGGGCCCCCCTAGACCCCCAAAGGCCCTCCCCTGATCCTCAAAGGCCCCCAGGCTTCCAAAAGACCCCCAAACCCCCAAAGGCCCTTCCCCGATCTCCAAAAGCCCCCTCCCGGGCCCCCAAAGGCTCTCGAGCCCTCAAAGACCCCCACTCCCCGTGCCCCCAAAGGCCCCCGAGCCCCTCCATTTCTCCCACCAAAGAGGATGCGCTAAGGTCTATTCTTTTTTTCATATCGGTTGACGAATAGACTATCTGGCATTGCAAAGAAGGGGATAGAAAGAGCTCTGTCTTATAAGGTGCAATCGTTTATTATAACTGGTAAATATTACTAATAATGATCCTTTCATTTTGGAGATAACGCGAACAAGACGAATAGTCTTACAACCCAAGCCTTGTAAGCCCGTGGCTACCAACCGATGCAGATTGTCTTTTCGACAGTATTTTGTGTCTCATTTTAGTAAATAAGTGAAAAAGAAGAGTGATTATTCTAATTATATTGTCTCTTAATTTAACTGTTAATTTAATTCCTGTTATCTGACATAATAAATTCGTATCGTATTGCACCGTATCAAATATCACTAATAACGCTTAAGCTGAAATTCTTGTATTTTTCTTATTCATCTTCGCATTGAAGCGATACACGATTACAGGTTCTTAGCAGCTATTGAATAGGAAGAAGATAAAGCTGAGGTATCTTCTAATCATCTTAAATATACTAGTAAGAAGGTTAATAAGGATATATACACAGAGGCATTAATGGGGGGGGGATTTTGAAAATACTTATTGACTGCATTCTGCTTGAAAAATAACTTTTTGGTATTTTCATCGAAAAAATTCAAATTGTCCATTGCCCCCCTAAGTTTTAAGAAATATATCTGACCCCCCCCCCTCTAACTTTTCATGAATTGATACCATTTCTTATACGTAAGTCAAAACAAGACGAAATCTAATCAGGAAGCTTCAAGCTATGGAATCCATAAGACAATTATTAAACCAAGTAAGATAGGCGCTGATGATTTCAAACACCCAGTGTAGGAAAGGAGTTTAATGAAATATGGGAAAGTCATGGGAGTCAGTAAATAGTGAAGCCTTTATCATATTAGGGCGAAGGACGAGCGTGTGCAGTTGTGTTGCCCTTTGCAGCTTAGTGTTGCCCTTTGGAGCTGTAAGTAGTTGTATTTATAAAGGTCTACAAAAGAAGTAGGCCTATGTCCAATCTCCCCTTTGAAAAATATAGAACTGTTTTGACACTCCTGGTCATTGGTGAACAGTTCTGGATAATCACTTTATATACTGAAACCAGTCGAAGTTTTATAGCACAGGTCCATAGCCCCCCCCCCCCAAACTCAAAAATTTCTGGGGGGGGGACATATTTTCATTGCATTTTGAATATTTTCCTTCGGAAAACACACCGAAAAGCCACAATAAGAGCTATATTTGTGAGTTTTTCATTGAAAATTCCATTTTTTTTTTGCCAAGCCCTGACCTCCATAATTAAAGGATATGAATTTAGAAACAAGGAAACGTAATTTTATCGTATTTTGCGCATTTCCATTGGAAAAACACTGAAAAGCCATATTAAGAGCTATATTTGTGAGTTTTTCACCGACAATCCCTTTCTAGCCAGGCCTTTATAATCAATTAGTAGTAATTAGTTACTACTTATAATAATTTGCAAGTTCCAAATGATGTCAGAAAAGAGATATTTAAAAAAATTTCAAACTATAAGTTATATTATTGTTTTCAGGTCGTAGTTAGGTTGGGCTCTGAAGAATATTCGAGTAAAAAGAATTTTTTACATTTTCTAGCTTCCATCAATTTTAGCATATGAAAAAACTTGAAACTGTGATTTTGCGATAAGCCTTCAGCTGCAATTTACATCAAAATGACAAGATACTTATCAAAAGCATGAAAATTAAAAATGTAAAATGTATATTTCAAGGAAAATAATAGCCTTCTTAATAATTTAAAATCGATAAACCGTGGAAAGTGGTTTTCTTTAGTATTGTTTGTGAAAGATTAAAAGATGATGAGTGACAGAAAACATTTTTGAAACTAAACAAAACTTTAAATTTGGTAAATTGTCAAATGTTGTCAAAATGTAATTTTTCCTGAAATTGAAACCTCTTAGTTTAACCCAGGTATTGAACCTTTGGTAGATATATTGGTTCGAAAATAAACTATTCCCGTAAAATCTGAACTAATATAGGTTTTCTGCAGGAAACTCTAGTTTTTGATCATAGCGCTATCAATCTTTTAGGATGTATGGAGCGAGTGGGAGCTCACGGAAAGTGAAGAGGTCCTTCTTTGTACTAGTACAGCCTTCGAAGGTACTGATGATGTGCTAGAAGTACATTATACTGAAGACGGTCTTTCATATACGTCAGAAGATCTGGTACGGCGGGGGCCTTCGGGCCGACTCTGTATAGAAGATGACGAGCGGTTGGCTCCTAGTTTGCCTACAATAGGAGTACGCAGCGATTTATTTGAATACAGGCTCACTCCATTGATTGATATATCAATAAATGATGAACCTGAGGTTAAAATTGAATGTATACCACCCCCTCTGGTAGACATAGTGGTGGTGGAGGATGAAGACATAGATATTCTGATAATTGAACCAGATGTAGTTTATTTAAAAACTGTTATAAATATCGATATTTCAAATGAATAAAAATATTTAGAAGAATTATTTTTTGTTATCTTTGATAGAAAACTTGGTTATGGACTGATAATACTCTATGGGGTGATTTAATCAAACTGAACTATTCATGTACAGAAGTCTCTGCTGGTATCCTCACTCTATATATATATCGAGTATATGAAAATTAAAATAATACAAACAAATTTATTGTGTGATTACAATGTAAAACTCATTATACATATTAATAATTAGATTTAACGGTAAATCATATATGAGAACTCTTCCAGCATGGTTTCCGTTGTTTAAAATCCTTTTCTTAGAATGACCTCTTATGTTGTCTCTTAAAGGGCCACTTTTTCTCTTCTCTTAGAGCATAATCATCATAATAATCCGAGTTATATCTTGCACTATATACATTTTTCTTTGGGTTTTCACTGCTGTCTTTTACACTATAGAGAAAGCCCTCTTTTACCAATCTCTTCTTTTGATCTTCCTTTTCTATCATATCAATCCTTCTTTTATCTGAGCTTACTTGCAACCGGTATAGGTTTCTCTCCATGTCACATATAATTTTTCTTCTCGTTTCCTCCAGATTCTTCTCATCTGTCTCTGCCTCTATGCTGTCTAAACATTCAGTAGGTTCGTGTGAATACTCAAAATCATGAAAATGTCCCTTACAAATAGAATAGTTGCAATAAAAGGATATTTCTAACTCAACTTGTTCACTCATGTTATTACACTGCTAACTAAAAACTTAGTGAATTCTATTCACAGACTGATAAAACTATAGCAAAAATCCTTTCCTTATATTCCCTCCGTCGCTAATATGTAAAAAGCCCTCTGATTGGCTGAGAAAGGGGATCTAACTGTTAGCCGGAAACTCATAACATTTGGCTCGGAAACAACAGCAACATTGACCTTGGCATTCGCTGAGAGCGTGTCCAAAACAACAACAATAACATTGACCCCATTAACCACGTGTTCCCCCTTATGACTCTATCTCGTGCCCAAAACAACAACAACAGCATTGACCCCATTAGCCACATGCTCTCCCTAATGACTCTATCGCGTGCCCAAAACAACAACAAATACTGTTACCATGGAAACTCACAACATTTGGCTCGAATAACAATAACAAATACTGTTTCCCGGAAACTCATAACATCTGCATTGAACAAGAACAACAACATTGACCCCATTAACCACGTGTTCCCCCTTATGACTCTATCGCGTGCCCAAACAACAGCAGTAACATTGACCCCATTAACCACGTGTTCTCCCTAATGACTCTATCGCGTGCCCAAAACAACAACAATAACATTGACCCCATTAACCACGTGTTCTCCCTAATGACTCTATCGCGTGCCCAAAACAACAACAACAACATTGACCCCATTAACCATGTGTTCTCCCTAATGACTCTATCGCGTGCCCAAAACAACAACAAGAAGGAAGTGACAAAGTTCCTGTTTTTCCATTCTCACTGACAAAATCCATAAAACCGTCAAATAATCAACACACATAAACATCCATAAAAACAGACATAAATGTGACAAACTTCCTGTTTTTTCATTCTCACTGAGAAAGTCCATAAAACCATACAAAAATGTGACAAAGTTCCTGTTTTTTCAAATTCTCACTGACAAAAACCATAAAACATCAAATAAATCGACCAACACACATAACCATCCATAAACTATGTAAAAAAAGTTGTAGGTGGCAGCAGGGGTGAATCGTGGGGCTGGTACCCCCATCTCTACTGACCTTGTTTTCAGGATGACCTTCCTTGGCCAAATGAGCCCGATATTTTACAAGCGTCATAAACTCTTTCCCGAGTCTCAAACCTATGGCTTATGTTTTCTAGGCAATTTTGAGTACGTTATTTTTCATCGTACCTGTGTTGTAATGTTTCAACGTAAGACGACAATTTAATATCACTCCATAGCTGAGATTCAAGTCTAACTTCATTCTCAAAATTTAGTGTATATGGTTACGGTGTATTTAATTATATGGTGTATGGTTTTTTAGATTTAAAATACATTGAAAAATTGTCTGAAAATTGTTGAAAAAATGACAATTTTTCTATTTCTAAGCAAATTTAGGTCCTTCCCCAAGACAAAGTCTATGTAATATCATAATTCTGGCTCGGTGAATGATAGATATGAGACAATTGAATCCAATGATAAAACTACCGTGTCCTTTAGATATTAAATAAAAAAAACAAGTTTTTTTGAACTGAAAGTAAGGAGTGACATTAAAACTTAAAACGAACAGAAACTATTCCGTATATGAAAGGGGATGTCCCCTCCTCAACGCCTCGCTCTTTACGCTAAAGTTTGACTTTCCCACAACTTAATTTTTTTAAACAATAAAAAACTTTAGCGTAAAGAGCGAGGCATTGAGGACGGGACATCCCCTTTCATATACGGAATAATTTCTGTTCGTTTTAAGTTTTAATGTCACTCCTTACTTTCAGTTTAAAAGACTTGTTTTTTTTATTTAATTACTGATCGTTTTTTAGTTAATGCAGCTTTTATTTTGGGTCACCGTCATTGAATGATAAAACAAAATTTGCATATTAATTTTACTTTTCTTTTGCTAAATGGCTTTCTCTAAATTTGGTTCTGGCGTAATTTACAAATTACCTTACGTAACGAATTTCTATATTCATATATTTTTATTACGTATATTATGGGGCTCGCCCCCTAGTCAATACCTCGCTCTTTACGTTAAATTCAAATCGTGTTCCAGTTCTATAAAAATGACTCCTTAATCACAAAGACCGTTAATTATAATAAATATCTCTGATGAAAGTACAAAAAAATTTGTTCCCTTGTGAATCAGACGAAATTGGGAAAAAAGGGGCGTGGGAGGGGGCCAAGTTACTCTCCAGCATTTTTGGTCTCTGAAAAGGGCACTATAACTTTTAATTTCCGTTCGAATGAGCTCTCTCTTGATTTTGTAGGACCCCGGGGTCGGTACGATTACCCCTTAAAAAAAAAATAATAAATGCGCATCCGTGATCTCTTCTGGCAAAAAATACAAAGTTGCACATTTTTGCAGATATGAGCTTGAAACCAATGTAATGTGGTTTTCTGATACGCTGAATCTGACGGTGTGATTTTCATTAAAATTCTATCACTTGTAGGGGAGCCTTTGATGAGTAATACTAAATTTAATAAAATTTATATATTTAGAATCAGTCAGCAATATAAGCCCATTCTTTTGGTACATTTATTGACATGAAAATTCCGTTTTTTAAAGTTTCGATTACTATTGAGCCGTATCTCTTTTTTTTATGGTTTTTTTTATTACATATATGGTTTTACGTATATGAGAGGATTCTCCCCTTAGTCAATACCACGCTCTTTACGCTAAAGTTAAAATTTTGTTTAAATCACAAACCCCTGAATCACAAAGGCCTAGCAATTTGTGTAAAAGATTTTGGATGAGTTTGTTCTATTATTTTCTTTGTTTAGGACTAAGGTAGAGGAATGAGCTCTTTTCAAATCACTAAAAAACTGTAGCGTAAAGAGCGAGGTATTGACTTGGGGGCGAACCCCCTCATATACGTAATAATTTCTGTTCGTTTTAAGTTCTAAAGTTGCTTCTTACTTTCAGTTGAAAAAACTTGTTTTTTTTAATTTAATTTCTGATCGTTTTTTTAAATAATGCTGGGAAATCCGGTGCCCCCTCCATAGAAATGTCCCTTACTCCAAGGAAACATCCTCCACGGAAAGATTCTCCCAAGTAACCCCTTCCTCCAGCCCCCCCCCCACCAGAAAAAAATCCTTCCTGAAAATGTCTGTGTAGTTCCCAATAACCAATACTATATGTAAACAAGGGGGCAAAGTTCATAACTTGCAGCCCTTCCCCTGGGAACTGTGGGGGATTAAGTCATCATAAAAGACATATTTATTAGATTTTCAACTATGCTGAACAAAATGGCTATCTCAAAATTTTGATCAGGTGACTTTGGGAAAAAAATGAGCGTGGCAGGGGGCCTAGTTGCCGTCCATTTTTTTGGTCACTTAAAAAGGGCACTAGAACTTTTAATTTCCGTTCCAATGAGCCCTCCTACGATATTCTAGGACCACTGGGTCAATACGATTACCCCTGGGAAAAAGAAGAAAAAAACAAAAAAAAAAAAAACAAATAAACACGCATCTGTGATCTTTCTTCTGGCAAAAAAGGGAAAATTCCACATTTTTGTAGATAGGAGCTTGAAACCTCTACAGTAGGGTTCTCTGATACGCTGAATATGATGGTGTGATTTTCATTAAGGTTATATAACTTTTAGGGGTCTTTCCCCCTTTTTTCGAAAATCAGCCAAATTTTCTCAGGCGCGTAACTTTTGATGAGTAAAATTAAACTTGATGAAACTTATATATTTGAAATCAGAATTAAAATCTAATTTTTTTTATGTATCTATTGGTATCAAAATTCCGTTTTTTAGAGTTTCGGTTACCATTGAACGGGGTCGCTCCTTACTTACAGTTCGTTACCACGAACTGTTTGATATGAGGGGGTTACCCCCCTGGTCTCTTTACGCTAAAATCACAAAGGCCGTTTAATTAGAATAAAAAGCTCTTTTGAAAGTACTAAGAAAAACTTTAGCATAAAGAGCGAGGTATTGACGACAGGGTGAACCCCCTAATATATGTAATAATTTCTGTTAGTATAAGTTTTTCATGTTCTTCCTTACTTTCAGTTGCAGAAACGTTTTTTTTTCTAATTTAATTTCTGATTGTTTTTAAAATAATGCTGGGAAATCCGGTACCCCCTTCATGAAAAATTCCCTTCCCCATGCAAAATTCCTCTATGGAAAGATCCTCCCATGTAAACCCCTCCCCAGCCCCCTCCCCTACCAGAAAAAATCCCCCGGAAAATGTCTGTATACTTCGCAATAACCTATACTATATGTAAACAATGGGCAAAGTTCAAAACTTTCAGCCCTTCCCTTTGGGACTGTGGGGGGGTTAATTTATCCTTAGAGACATAGTTTTTACATTTTTCGACTATGCTGAACCAAATGGCTATCTCAAAATTTAGATCAAGTGACTTTGGGAAAAAAATGAGCGTGGGAGGGGGTCTAGTTGCCCTCCAGTTTTTTGGTCACTTAAAAAGGGCACTAGAACTTTTAATTTCAGTTTGAATGAGCCCTCTCACAACATTCTATGACCACTGGGTCGAAACGATTACCTCTGAAACAAAACACGCATCGTGATCTTTTTTCGAGCAAAAAATCTAAATTTCCAAATTTTCAAACAGTTCGTGGTAACGAACTGTAAGTAAGGAGCGACCCGGCTCAATGGTAACCGAAACTCTAGAAAACGGTATTTTGATACAAATAGATACATCAAAAGAATGAAATTTTAATGCTGATTTTAAATATATAAGTTTCATCAAGTTTAATCCTACCCATCAAAAGTTAGGCGCCTGAGAAAATTTGGCTGATTTTCGAAAAAAGGGGGAAAGACCCCCTAAAAATTATAGAACCTTAATGAAAATCACACCATCATATTCCGCGTATCAGAGAACCCTACTGTAGAGGTTTCAAGCTCCCATCTACAAAAATGTGGAATTTTGCATTTTTTGCCAGAAGAAAGATCACGGGTGCGTGTTTATTTGTTTTTTTTTTTTTTCCCCAGGGGTGATCGTATCGAACCAGTTGTCCTAGGATATCGTGGAAGGGCTCATTGAAATAGAAATTGAAAGTTCTAGTGCCCTTTTTAAGTGACCAAAAAAATGGAGGGCAACTAGGCCCCCTCCCACGCTCATTTTTTTCCCAAAGTCACCTGATCAAAATTTTGAGATAGCCATTTTGTTCAGCATGTTCGAAAATATTATAAGTATGTCTTTTAGGATGACTTAATCCCCCGAAGTTCTCGGGGGGAGGGCTGAAAGTTATGAACTTTACCCAATGTTAACATATAGTATTGGTTATTTGGAAGTACACAGACGTTTTCAGGGAGATTTTTCCTGGTAGTGGGGGGGGGGGGTGGGTTGGTCAGGGGTTACGTTGGAGGATCTTTCCATGAAGGAAGTTTTCATGGGGGAAGGGACATTGCTATGAAGGGGACGCCGGACTTCCCAGCATTATTTAAAAAAAGATAATAAATTTAATATAAAAAAACAAGTATTTCAACTGCAACAGCAGCAACATCGAAACTTTAAACGAACAGAAAATATTACATATATAATTGGGTTCACCCCGTAGTCAATGCCTCACTCTTTAAGCCAAAGATTTTTTAGTACTTTCATAAGAGCTATTTATTCTAATTAACGGCCTTTGTGATTAAGCGGTCATTTCTAAAGAATTGGAACAAAATTTGAACTTTCGCTTAAAGATCAAGGTATTGACTAGGGGGCGAATCCCCTAATAAACGTATTAAAAATATATGAATATAGAAGTTCGTTCCGTAATTTAATTCGTAAGTTACGTATATTTATTACTAATAAAAACGTTCGTAAATAAAATTAAACAAGTTTCGAGAAAGCCATTTAACTAAATAAAAGTAAATTAA
Organism: Artemia sinica; assembly: GCA_027921565.1. Lineage (NCBI taxonomy): Eukaryota > Metazoa > Arthropoda > Branchiopoda > Anostraca > Artemiidae > Artemia > Artemia sinica. The sequence goes on along the minus strand of CM051272.1, from coordinate 7,004,298 downwards.
TATGAAAATTTTGTTTTAATTATTTATGTACGGTGAGCCAAGATCAAAACCTGCATTTATTCAAAACGTTCAAAAATTAAATAAAAAAAAACAAGTTTTTTAAACTGAAAGTAAGGAGCGACATTAAAACTTAAAACGAACATAAATTATTCTGTATATGAAAGAGACTGTCCCCTCCTCAACGCCTCGCTCTTTACGCTAAAGTTTGACTCTGTCTCACAACTTTATTTTTTAAAACAATAAAAAACTTTAGCGTAAAGAGCGAGGCGTTGAGGAGGGGACAGTCTCTTTCATATACAGAATAATTTATGTTCGTTTTAAGTTTTAATGTCGCTCCTTACTTTCAGTTTAAAAAACTTGTTTTTTTTATTTAATTGCAAATAGGAGCGTGAAACTTCTTTAATAGGGTTCTCTGATAAACTGAATGTGATGGTGTGATTTTCGTTAAGATTAATTAAAAAGGCAAAATTCCACATTTTTGCAGATAGGAGTTTGAAACTTTTTTAATATTGTCCTTTGATAAGCTGAATCTGATGGTGTCATTTTCGTTAAAGTTAATTAAGACAAAATTTGCAAAACAACATTTTAACAAAATTTTATTGTTTAAAAAAAATTGATTTATGAGAAAGTTAAACTTTGGCGTAAAGAGCGAGGCGTTGAGGAGGGGACAGCCCCTTTCATATACGGAATAATTTCTGTTTCATATACGGAATAATTTCTGTTCGTTTTAAGTTCTAACGTCGTTCCTTACTTTTAGTTAAAAAAACTTGTTTTTTTATTTAATTTTTGAACTTTTTTGAATTTATGCAGGTTTTGATTTTGGCTCACCGTACATGAATAGATAAAATAAAATTTGCATATTAATTTTACTTTTATTTGGTTAAATGGCTTTCTCGAAACTTGTTTAATTTTATTTACGGACGTTTTTATTAGTAATAAATATACGTAACTTACGAATTAACTTACGTAACGAACTTCTATATTCATATATTTTTAATACGTAAATTAGGGGGTTCGCCACCAAGTCAATACCTCGCTCTTTAAGCTAAAGTTCGAATTTTGTTCCAACTCTTTAAAAATGACCCCTTAATCACAAAGGCCGAATATTTAAAACAAAATTTGCAGATTAATTTTACTTTTATTTGGTTAAATGGCTTTCTCGAAACTTGTTTCATTTTATTTACGAACGTTTTTATTAGTAATAAATATACGTAACTTACGAATTAACTTACGCAACGAACTTCTATGTTCATATATTTTAATACGTATATTAGGGGGCTCGCCCCCTAGTCAATACCTTGCTCTTTAAGCTAAAGTTCGAATTTTGTTCCAATTCTTTAAAAATGACCCTTAATCACAAAGGCCGTTACTTAGAATAAATAGCTCTTATGAAAGTACTAAAAAATCTTTGGCTTAAAAAGCAAGGCATTGACTAGGGGGTTAACCCAATCATACACGTAACATTTTCTGTTCGTTTTAAGTTTTGATGTTACTCCTTATTTTCACTTGAAAAACTTGTTTTTTTTATAATTAATTTCTGATCTTTTTTTAAATAATGCTGGGAAATCCGGCGCCCCCTTCATAGCAATGTCCCTTCCCCCAGGAAAACTTCCTTCATGAAAAGATCCTCCCATATAACCCCCGACCCACCCTCACCCCCCTCTACCAGTAAAAATCCCCCTGAAAACGTCTGTATACTTCCCAATAACCAATACTATATGTTAACATTGGGTAAAGTTCATAACTTTCAGCCCTCCCCCCGGGGGCTTCGAGGGATTAAGTCATCCTAAAAGACATAGTTATAATATTTTCGACCATACTGAACAAAATGGCTATCTCAAAATTTTGATCCGGTGATTTTAGGAAAAAAATGAGCGTGGGAGGGGGCCTAGTTGCCCTCCATTTTTTTTTGGTCACTTAAAAAGGGCACTAGAACTTTTAATTTCCGTTCCAATGAGCCCTCCACGATATTCTAGGACCACTGGGTCGATACGATCACCCCTGGAAAAAAAAAAAACAAAACAAAAAAACAAATAAACACGCATCCGTGATCTTTCTTCTGGCAAAAAATGCAAAATTCCACATTTTTGTAGATAGGAGCTTGAAACCTCTACAGTAGGGTTCTCTGATAAGCTGAATATGATGGTGTGATTTTCATTAAGGTTCTATAACTTTTAGGGGGTCTTTCCCCCTTTTTTTTTTAAAATCAGCCAAATTTTCTCAGGCACGTAACTTTTGATGGGTAAGATTAGACTTAATGAAACTTATATTTTTGAAATCAGAATTTAAATTTGATTCTTTTGATGTATCTATTGGTATCAAAATTCCGTTTTTTAGAGTTTCGGTTACCATTGAGCCGGGTCGCTCCTTACTTACAGTTCGTTACCACGAACTGTTTGACAAGTTACAGCTGCAGACGTGCCCCAAAATTGCTAATTTCAGAGGGAACATATACCTTCATTTTCTCCTGGGTGAAATATATTTTGGTACTTGTGCATTATATGGTACAAACGAAAGAAGTCAAGTTTGGTTAATACAAATGAAATAAAATACGATGAATATATAATAGTTGAGAAACAAATTTGGGCTATATATTTGCACATTAGGGGTGAGGGGGGGATAAAGCATAATACGTAACCTAACCTAGATACCTTTTCCCCTCCTACTCCCCAAAAAACAATCGTTTAAATATTGAGACACCACGCTTTGCCATCAATTTATCTAGCAAATCACCCGTTGGGTGCTAATGAAATAGTCGTTTGACGGGTTTCGGGTCTGGTTCCTTGATACAGTCTATAGAGTTGTGTACCATATTGTGCACAAGTACCTATATTTTAGTACAGTAACCCCTGAATGAAATTAAATTAAGGTTTTTTTAAACTGCAATAAAAAATGACATTGAAACTTAGAACGAACAGGAATTATCCTATGTATGACTTGCACTGGTCCCCTCACTCCACATTAATTATTCTACAGTTTGACCAAGGATATTCCAGACAAATTTTAGAGTGCAACAAAGATAGCCAGTTATATAATAGCCATAGCCAGAGCTATTGCCAAAGCTAGAGCCAAACAGAGCCAATTATTTAAAAATTACTTTTTCAAAAGATATAAGTGAAATGTTATTATTATATAATGTTATTATTTGAAGCCTGTAACGAATAATAAACCCCTTCGTTCACAAAACTTCGTGAAAGAAAAACCTTTTACTATACTGCTCTTATGGTATAGCATTCATCCATGAACCATTAAGTAAAAGTCAATCTTGAGATGGCAGAAAAGGGGCTGAAGGGGTAACAGCTCCCTCGTACAAAATTGGATAATATATTTTCGAAATAGTATGATATATAATTATATAATTTATATATATATATATATATATATATATATATATATATATATATATATATTATATATATATATATATATATATATATATATATATATATATATATATATATATATACATATATATATATATATATATATATATATATATATATATATACATATATATATATTTATTTATATATATATATATGTTTATGTATAATTGATATATATATATATATATATATATATATATATATATATATATATATATATATATATATATATATATATATATATATATATATATATATATATATATATATATATATATATATATATATATATATATATATATATATATATATATATATATAGGATAATATGTTATTGGGTAATATATGTACGGGTAATATATGTAATATATTTGTGTTCGTTTCAGGGTTTTAATGATGGTCCAAACTATTGGGAAAATGTCAAACATTTTTAAATCTCAAACTTAGGGCAATCCCAAATATGAGGGGGCTGTCCCACTTTTAACCTCATGTTCTTAACCTCACGCCAAACCTCACGCTTAACCTCAAGCTACAGTTTAACTTTTTAATAGCAATGCTTTGAAACATAAAAACTAATCTATCCTCTTAAAAACTACCACCTCTTAGAACATAGGGGAATTTTTCGAACCCCCTTCTCTTAGCCCTCATATAACAAGTTTAGTCTAAATATACTACTACTACTACTAACAACTCACCGCACACCAAGCCGCCTGAGGCCAACACAGCTACGCACGCTCCTCCTCCACCCCAATCTATTCAAAGCCTCCCTTTTTACACCCGCCCACGAAGTTCCCATTTCCTTTTAATGTTTCTTTATGACGTCCTCCCACCCAGACGGGGACGACCTGCTTTCCGTTTAGCCCTAGACGGTTGGCCGAAAAGAACAATCTTCGGCAATCTGTCATCCTTCATCCGCGCAACGTGCCCTAGCCACCTCAACCTTTCTTCCATTATAGCCCTAGAGAGCGGCAATGAACCACATTTCTCGTATAGCCTATTGTTTGAAATACGGCCAGTCAGCCGGGTACCCAGAACAATCCTTAAGCAATTTCTCTGGAAAACATTTAGCAAATCTTCATCCGCTTTTCTGAGCGTCCATGCTTCAGAGCCATATTTGAACATTGTCATCACTGTAGCTTCTAATATTCTAATCTTGGTTTGCAGACTTATCTTCCTATTCTTCCAAACTTGTTTTAACTGTGAAAAAACACCCTGGGCCTTGGCTATTCTACTTTTAACATCTTCACTGCTCCCACCATCTTTACTAATAATCCTACCAAGGTAAGTGAGGCTGCCCACCTGATCAATCTTTTCACTACCCAACGTCACCTTTTCATCTTCACTTATTCCTAGCTATAGTGACTTAGTCTTCTTAACACAAATTTTCAAACCAATTTTAGCACCCCGAACTCGCAAAACCTCTAAAACTTCATTCATTTTGCTCACACTTTCATCTAGGACGCTTAAATTATCAGCATAATCCAAGTCCAGCAGACTTTTTCCTCCCCATTTGATTCCGCGGTCTCCCATTGCCTTTTCTGTGCTCCTTAAAACTACTACTACTACTACTAACAACTCATCGCAGCACCAAGCCGCCTGAGGCCAACACAGCTACGCACGCTCCTCCTCCACCCCAATCTATTCAAAGCCTCCCTTTTTACACCCGCCCACGAAGTTCCCATTTCCTTTAAATCTTTCTTTATGACGTCCTCCCACCCCAGACGGGGACGACCTGCTTTCCGTTTAGCCCTAGATGGTTGGTCGAAAAGAACAATCTTTGGCAATCTGTCATCCTTCATCCGCACAACATGCCCTAACCACCTCAACCTTTCTTTCATTATAGACCTAGAAAGCGGTATTGAACCACATTTTTCGTATAGCCTACTGTTTGAAATACGGTCAGTCAGCCGGGTACCCAGAACAATCCTTAAGCAATTTCTCTGGAAAACATCTAGCAAATCTTCATCCGCTTTTCGAAGCGTCCATGCTTCAGAACCATATTTGACCACTGTCATCACTGTAGCTTCTAAGATTCTAATCTTGGTTTGCAGACTTATCTTCCTATTCTTCCAGACTTTTTTTAACTGTGAAAAAACACCCTGAGCCTTGGCTATTCTATTTTTAACATCTTCACTGCTCCCACCATCTTTACTAATAATACTACCAAGGTAAGTGAAGCTGCTCACCTGATCAATATTTTCATTACCCAACGTCACCTTTTCATCTTCACTTATTCCTAGCCTTAGTGACTTAGTCTTCCTAACATTAATTTTCAAACCAATACTAGCACCCTGAACTCGCAAAACCTCTAAAACTTCATTCATTTTGCTCACACTTTCATCTAGGATGCTTAAATCATCAGCATAATCCAAGTCTAGGAGACTTTTTCCTCCCCATTTGATTCCGTGGTCTCCCATTGCCTTTCCTGTGCTCCTTAAAACAAAGTCCATCAAAATAATCCATATAAAGGGGGATAGAACACAACCCTGCTTAACTCCTGATTTAATACAAAACCAGCTGCTAACCTCATTTCCTACTTTAACCGCAGCAGTGTTATTCTCGTACATAGCACTAATTACTTTAATGTATTTGTCTGGTATACCATACAAGGATAAAACCTTTACTAAAGCTCCTCTATCAACAGAATCGAACGCTTGCTCATAATCTATAAAACTGAGGACCAAAGGTGTTTGAAAACTTAGGCACTTCTCAATTATTAACCTAAGAGTGAAAATTTGGTCAACACATCCTCTACCTTTTCGAAAACCGCACTGCTCTTCTCTTAAAACTTTGTCTACAGCATCTCTCAGTCTAAAAAGTATCATATTACTAAGCAATTTGCTACCTACAGAGACCAGACTAATGCCTCGATAATTACCACACTCACTTTTATCACCTTTCTTATAAAGTGGCTTAATTAAGGTTTTCCTAAAATCGTTAGGTACTTCCCCTTTTTCAAAAATCATATTCATAATCTTCAATAACTTATTTCTAACCTCAGAGCCACCATATTTAAGAAACTCATTTACTACCCTATCAGCACCTGGAGCTTTATTATTCTTTAATCCTTTTAGTACTGTTGCTAATTCCTCCTCACAAAACAAATCTTCCTTCACATCCAAGGTATCACAAACTTTTTCATTTTCCTCTATATTTTTTCCTGCAACTCTATCTCGGTTAAGCAAGTTCTCAAAATGTTCGGCCCATCTCGCTTTAGCTTTTTCCTTGTCGCTAATTGCCACCCCATTCCTATCTTTAACTGGGACAAGTCCGGATTGACTACTACCTCTCAATTTGTTAACGTGCCAGTACAATATTTTACTATTATGCCCTCTAGCTGCATCTTCTAAATCCTCGGCAATTTTATCCATGGCCTCCACTTCACACCTCCTTAGTTCATATTTCAATGCTTTCTCCACTTTCCTTACATTTCTTTTGTTTTCATGCGATCTATCACTCAGATAATTCTTGTACAAGTCCTTTCTCCTTTCTATTAAACATAAAGCTTTTTCACTAATATTCTTAGCTGCAGTTCTAGCTTTCTTCCCTAATACACCTTCAGCAACTTCACAAATTATTTTTCTAAAATTATTCCAACCATCTTCCACATTCTCAAATTTTAAACTCTCAAGTTTAGCATTCAACTGTTCCTGGAAAGTTTCTCTCAAATTCTCATCCTGGAGTCTACTAACATCATAACTTCCCGGGAGGTAATTACCCTTCCGATATTTCAGCTTTAAATTAACCCTTGACACTACTAGATGGTGATCTTTACTTTTAACATCAATAACAGCACTCCTATATACCCTAGTATCTTGTATTGATCCTGCCAGTCTTCGGTTTACTATAACATAATCAATAAGGTTTGCTGTCTTACCATCACGTGAATACCATGTTAGCTTATGAGCCATTTTATGACCAAACACCGTATTGGTTATAACTAGATTGTTATACCTACAAAATTGCAAAAGTCTGTATCCATTACTGTTTTCTTTTCCTACACCAAATTTACCTAAGCTGGGATACCATCTATCCTTATTTCTACCAACCTGGGCGTTAAAATCTCCCAGTAATAACATCATATTTCTACCTGGGACCTTGTCTATTTGCTCCTGTAACTGTAAGTAAAATTCATCTGAGTCACTAGTATCTCCATCAGTCGGTTCTACAGGGGCGTATACTACTAAACTGATACCCTGAACTTTCTAGTCATAAAATGGGCAATTAGTATTCTATTATTAATACCTTCCCAGCCTAAACAAGACTTAGCAGCTTCCTTATTCATCATGAGCCCTACTCCCTGTCTATGTACCCCATCCTTCCTGCCTGAGTAAACAAATTCTATATCACCTAATTTCATGCTTCCTACCCCTGGGATATGAGTTTCTGAAACTCCTAATAAATCCAGTTCGAATCGTCTGAATTCGTCAGTCAAAATGTCGATACAATAGTCATTTTTTAATGTCGTAACATTCCAAGTTCCAATTTTCATGTTCTTTAAATCATTGAAATTTTTTTCGCCTCAGGAAAAGCAATGATCCCGGATACCAGTGCAGGACGGGGATCACATATCTTCTCAAGTCTACACCGAAGTGCTTAAGCCGGCTTAGAACCGGACAGCAAGAAGTCCCTGGGACCTCCATGAATGGAGGCTTTGTGCAATCCTGGGCCCATCTTGGTCACAACATGGTTTTTCAGCACTTGGCGATGCTCTTCTATCAACAAGAGTCGAAATCCTGCACAGACAATCTCAAGCCTATTACCTCCGACTCATTATATATTCATGCCTACAAATATTATGCTACTACGGGGAGGCAACCCGTAACAGATAAATTAGCTAGGAAGAGGTTTTTCAGCCCAAAGACGCCCATCAAAACATACCAATCCCAGAAGAATTGTCCATTAGTCAGGATCCCGTGCGAATGCTGTGTCGTTTACTAGGCTATAATTTCCTCGAGGGGCGCCACTCCTCAAGTGGGAATAGAGTTGACCGCAAGGTCCCCAGTCTTGCATGTACCCCGAAAAGGTCGATGCAGCCCTTTGCAGAGGCCGTTGTCCATAGATCTGGATCTTACGCCCTGCCACAGTTGTCCTCCTATAGAGGATCCTCCCGCGATGGTGTTCTGCATCACCATGCAATTTAACCCATTGCTGGGAGAAGGTTTGCAACTCATGGAAGTTGTGGACAAACCAGTGGGCCCTTTTGAGTGTACATTTGAGGGGCCTTCTTCCTCCTCCGCCTGTATTTATGACCCCGGGCAAGGGCGCCCCAGATTCTATTATGGACCCCCAGGGACAAGGTCCCCCCTTGGTCCGTGCCTCCTATGGAGGTACCCTACATATCTGTAGAGGGTTCCCCTATCGCCACCTGGGGACACGCTGAATGGCCTGGGGGAGGCCAGATAAACGGATCACTTTTGTTTTGCAAAGGCCATAACTCAGTGACATATTTAACCTACTACTTATAAATATACATAACTCACTGACTAGGCCTATATAAGTTATATACAGAAATATATAACTGAGTGACATATTTAGCCTACTACTTATAAATATGTGTAACTCACTGACTAGGCCTATATAAGTTATATACAGAAATATATAACTGAGTGACATATTTAGCCTACTACTTATAAATATGTGTAACTCACTGACTAGGCATATAAGTTATATACAGAAATATATAACTCAGTGACATATTTAGCCTACTAATCCATATAAAGGGGGATAGAACACAGCCCTGCTTAACTCCTGATTTAATACAAAACCAGCTGCTAACCTCATTTCCTACCTTAACCGCAGTGGTGTTATCAAACAGTTCGTGGTAACGAACTGTGAGTAAGGAGCGACCCCGCTCAATGGTAACCGAAATTCTAAAATACGGAACTTTGATACCAATAGATACAAAGTCCACTGGGTCGATACTTTCTCAGGCGCGTAACTTTTGATAGGTAAGATTAAACTTGATGAAATTTAAATATTTGAAATCAGAATTAAAATTTGATTCTTTTGATATATCTATTGGTATCAAAATTCCGTATTTTAGAATTTCGGTTACCATTGAGCGGGGTCGCTCCTTACTCACAGTTCGTTACCACGAACTGTTTGATAACACCACTGCGGTTAAGGTAGGAAATGAGGTTAGCAGCTGTTTTTGTATTAAATCAGGAGTTAAGCAGGGTTGTGTTCTATCCCCCTTTATATGGATTAGTTTGATGGACTTTGTTTTAAGGAGCACAGGAAAGGCAATGGGAAACCACGGGATCAAATGGGGAGGAAAAAGTCTGCTGGACTTGGATTATGCTGATAATTTAAGCGTCCTAGATGAAAGTGTGAGCAAAATGAATGAAGTTTTAGAGGTTTTGCGAGTTCAGGGTGCTAGAATTGGTTTGAAAATTTGTGTTAAGAAGAGTAAGTCACTATAGCTAGGAATAAGTGAAGATGAAAAGGTGACGTTGGGTAATGAAAAGATTGATCAGGTGGGCAGCCTCACTTACCTTGGTAGGATTATTAGTAAAGATGGTGGGAGCAGTGAAGATGTTAAAAGTAGAATAGCCAAGGCCCAGGGTGTTTTTTCACAGTTAAAACAAGTTTGGAAGAATAGGAAGATAAGTCTGCAAACCAAGATTAGAATATTAGAAGCTACAGTGATGACAATGTTCAAATATGGCTCTGAAGCATGGACGCTCAGAAAAGCGGATGAAGATTTGCTAAATGTTTTCCAGAGAAATTGCTTAAGGATTGTTTTGGGTACCCGGCTGACTGGCCGTATTTCAAACAATAGGCTATACGAGAAATGTGGTTCATTGCCGCTCTAGGGCTATAATGGAAGAAAGGTTGAGGTGGCTAGGGCACGTTGTGCGGATGAAGGATGACAGATTGCCGAAGATTGTTCTTTTCGGCCAACCGCCTAGGGCTAAACGGAAAGCAGGTCGTCCCCGTCTGGGGTGGGAGGACGTCATAAAGAAAGATTAAAAGGAAATGGGAACTTCGTGGGCGGGTGTAAAAAGGGAGGCTTTGAACAGATTGGGGTGGAGGAGGAGCGTGCGTAGCTGTGTTGGCCTCAGGCGGCTTGGTGTGCGGTGAGTTGCTAGTAGTAGTAGTAGTATATTTAGACTAAACTTGTTATATGAGGGCTAAGAGAAGGGGGTTCGAAAATTCCCCTATGTTCTAAGAGGTGGTAGTTTTTAAGAGGATAGATTAGTTTTTATGTTTCAAAGCATTGCTATTAAAAAGTTAAACTGTAGCGTGAGGTTAAGCGTGAGGTTTGGCGTGAGGTTAAGAACATGAGGTTAAAAGTGGGACAGCCCCCTCATATTTAGGATTGCCCTAAGTTTGAGATTTAAAAATGTTTGATATTTTCCCAATAGTTTAGACCATCATTAAAACCCTGAAACGAACACAAATATATTACATATATTACCCGTACATATATTACCCAATAACATATTATCCTATATATATATATATATATATATATATATATATATATATATATATATATATATATATATATATATATATATATATATATATATATATATATATATATATATATATATATTATATATATATATATATATATATATATATATATATATATATATATATATATATATATATATATATATATATATCTATATATATATATATATATATATATATATATATATATATATCTATATATATATATATATATATATATATATATATATATATATATATATATCAATTATACATAAACATATATATATATATATAAATATATATATATATATATATATATATATATATATATATAATATATATATATATATATATATATATATATATATATATATATATATATATATATATATATATATATATATATATATATATATATATATATATATATATATATATATATATATAAATTATATAATTATATATCATACTATTTCGAAAATATATTATCCAATTTTGTACGAGGGAGCTGTTACCCCTTCAGCCCCTTTTCTGCCATCTCAAGATTGACTTTTACTCAATAGTTCATGGATGAATGCTATACCATAAGAGCAGTATAGTAAAAGGTTTTTCTTTCACGAAGTTTTGTGAACGAAGGGGTTTATTATTCGTTACAGGCTTCAAATAATAACATTATATAATAATAACATTTCACTTATATCTTTTGTAAAGTAATTTTTAAATAATTGGCTCTGTTTGGCTCTAGCTTTGGCCATAGCTCTGGCTATGGTTATTATATAATTGGCTATCTTTGTTGCACTCTAAAATTTGTCTGGAATATCCTTGGTCAAACTGTAGAATAATTAGTGTGGAGTGGGGGGACCAGTGCAAGTCATACATAGGATAATTCCTGTTCGTTCTAAGTTTCAATGTCATTTTTTATTGCAGTTTAAAAAAACCCTTAATTTAATTTCATTCAGGGGTTACTGTACTAAAATATAGGTACTTGTGCACAATATGGTACACAACTCTATAGACTGTATCAAGGAACCAGACCCGAAACCCGTCAAACGACTATTTCATCAGCACCCAACGGGTGATTTGCTAGATAAATTGATGGCAAAGCGTGGTGTCTCAATATTTAAACGATTGTTTTTTGGGGAGTAGGAGGGGAAAAGGTATCTAGGTTAGGTTACGTATTATGCTTTATCCCCCCCTCACCCCTAATGTGCAAATATATAGCCCAAATTTGTTTCTCAACTATTGTATATTCATCGTATTTTATTTCATTTGTATTAACCAAACTTGACTTCTTTCGTTTGTACCATATAATGCACAAGTACCAAAATATATTTCACCCAGGAGAAAATGAAGGTATATGTTCCCTCTGAAATTAGCAATTTTGGGGCACGTCTGCAGCTGTAACTTGTCAAACAGTTCGTGGTAACGAACTGTAAGTAAGGAGCGACCCGGCTCAATGGTAACCGAAACTCTAAAAAACGGAATTTTGATACCAATAGATACATCAAAAGAATCAAATTTAAATTCTGATTTCAAAAATATAAGTTTCATTAAGTCTAATCTTACCCATCTTAATTCCAGGGGGGGGGGCAAACCTCGTCTATTTGGCACTTTTAATGCAGTACTATAGAATTCTCAGAACAAAAACATAAAAATAAGGCAGCATCATTCAGCCATCATTCCCCCCCCCCCTTTATGGGCGCCCATGGTTACTATTGAGCCGGGTCGCTCCCTACTTATAGTTCGTTACCACGAACTGTTTGATATATTTGTATAATACTCAAAGTGACGAGACGCCACTTAAAGCCAAATATTTAATGGAGGATCGTACATATATGAGCGGTTAATTTGCTCAAAGCTCAACTAAACAACAACAACAACCATGGCTCTGACGGTTTGAGGAATTCCCAAATTGCTCACTATGAAATATGTGTCATGTTTGGAGAAACATTTTGCTACTGGTATATGATTATACAGTGATTCAGTTTAAACAAAATCAACGGCTATTATAAACCATTTATCCAGCAATACTAAGGTTATACAGTATTGCACACTTACACATCAGCTATTTAGGGAGGAGCCAGAGTGGGGAAAGGAATACGTATAGCCTAAAAGAGTACATTTTTGTCCTCAAATTTTTACAATCTAATGTGAGGCTCCTCAGATAAATATGGAGGTCAATTCGATCCTTGAACTCCAATTATTCGGAGCTATAGAAAAATACATTAAAGTGATTAGTGCTATGTACGAGAATTAAATAAAAAACAAGTTTTTTTTTTAACTGAAAGTAAGGAGCAACATAATTACTTAAAACGAACAGAAATTATTCCGTATATGAAAGGGGCTGTCCCCTCCTCAACGCCTCGCTCTTTACGCTAAAGTTTTTTATTGTTTAAAAAAAATATAGTTGTGAGAAAGTCAAACTTTAGCATAAAGAGCAAGGCGTTGATGAGGGGACAGCCCCTTTCATATACGAAAGAAGTTCTGTTCGTTTTAAGTTTTAATGTCGCTCCTTACTTTCAGTTAAAAAAACTTGTTTTTTTTTATTTAATTTTTGAACGTTTTTGAATAAATGCAGGTTTTGATCTTGGCTCACAGTATATGAATAATTAAAACAAAATTTTCATATTAATTTACTTTTATTTGGTTAAATGGCTTTCTCGAAACTTGTTTCATTTTATTTACGAACGTTTTTATTAGTAATAAATATACGTAACTTACGAATTAACTTACGTAACGAACTTCTATATTCATATATTTTTAATACGTATATTAGGGGGTTCGCCCCCTAGTCAATACCTTGCTCTTTAAGCGAAAGTTCGAATTTTGCTCCAATTCTTTAAAAATGACCGCTTAATCACAAAGGCCGTTAATTAGAATAAATAGCTCTTATGAAAGTACTAAAAAATCTCTGGCTTAAAGAGTAAGGTATTGACTAGGTGAACCCAATCATATATGTAATATTTTCTGTTCGTTTAAAGTTTTGATGTTGCTGCTGTTGCAGTTGAAAAACTTTTTTTTTATTTAATTTCTGATCTTTTTTTAAATAAGGCTGGGAAGTCCGGCGTCCCCTTCATAGCAATGTCCCTTCCCCCATGAAAAATTTCTTCATGGAAAGATCCTCCCACATAACCCCCGATCCTCCCCCCCCCCCCCCACTACCAGGAAAAATCTCCCCTGAAAACGTCTGTAGTGCATACTTCCCAATAACCAATACTATATGTTAACATTGGGTAAAGTTCATAACTTTCAGCCCTCCTCCCGGGAACTTTGGGGGATTAAGTCATCCTAAAAGACATACTTATAATATTTTCGAACATGCTGAACAAAATGGCTATCTCAAAATTTTGATCAGGTGACTTTGGGAAAAAAATGAGCGTGGGAGGGGGCCTAGTTGCCCTCCATTTTTTCGGTCACTTAAAAAGGGCACTAGAACTTTTAATTTCCATTCTAATGAGCCCTCCCACGATATTCTAGGACCACTGGGTCGATACTTTCTCAGGCGCGTAACTTTTGATAGGTAAGATTAAACTTGATGAAACTTATATATTTGAAATCAGAATTAAAATCTGATTCTTTTGATGTATCTATTGGTATCAAAATTCCGTTTTCTAGAGTTTCGGTTACCATTGAGCCGGGTCGCTCCTTACTTACAGTTCGTTACCACGAACTGTTTGATAACACCACTGCGGTTAAGGTAGGAAATGAGGTTAGCAGCTGTTTTTGTATTAAATCAGGAGTTAAGCAGGGTTGTGTTCTATCCCCCTTTATATGGATTAGTTTGATGGACTTTGTATCAAAGTCCATCAAATGTGGACTTTGAGTCCATCAAGTCCATCAAATGTGGACAGGAAAATGTGGAATTTTCCATTTTTTGCCAGAAGAAAGATCACGGATGCGTGTTTATTTGTTTTTTTTTCTTTTCCCTAGGGGTGATCTTATCGACCCAGTCATCCTAGAATACCTTGGGAGGGCTCATTTGAACTTAAATTAAAAGTTCTAATGCCCTTTTTAAGTGACCAAAAAAATGGAGGGCAACTAGGCCCCCTCCCACGCTAATTTTTTTCCCAAAGTCCCCTGATCAAAATTTTGAGATAGCCATTTTGTTCAGCATGGTCGAAAATATTATAACTATGTCTTTTAGGATGACTTAATCCCTCGAAGCCCCCAGGAGAAGAGCTGACAGTTATGAACTTTACCCAATGTTAACATAGTATTGGTTATTGGGACCCGGCTCAAAGGTAACCGAAACTCTAGAAAACGGTATTTTGATACAAATAGACACATCAAAAGAATCGGATTTTAATGCTGATTTCAAATATACAAGTTTCATCAAGTTTAATCCTACCCATCAAAAGTTACGTGCCTGAGAAAATCGAAAAAAGGGGAAAAGACCCCCTAAAAGTTATAGAACCTTAATGAAAATCACATCATCATATTCCGCGTATCAGAAAACCCTACTGTAGAGGTTTCAAGCTCCTATCTACAAAAATGTGGAATTTTGCATTTTTTTGCCAGAAGAAAGATCACGGGTGCGTGTTTATTTGTTTGTTTTTTTTCCCCAGGGGTGATCGTATCGACCCAGTGGTCCTAGAATATCGTGGGAGGGCTCATTAGAATAGAAATTAAAAGTTCTAGTGCCCTTTTTAAGTGATCGAAAAAATGGAGGGCAACTAGGCCCCCTCCCACGCTCATGTTTTTCCCAAAGTCCCCTGATCAAAATTTTTAGATAGCTATTTTGTTCAGCATGTTCGAAAATATTATAATTATGTCTTTTAGGATGACTTAATCCCCCGAAGTTCCCGGGAGGAGGGCTGAAAGTTATGAACTTTACCCAATGTTAACATATAGTATTGGTTATTGGGAAGTATACACTACAGACGTTTTCAGGGGAGATTTTTCCTGGTAGTGGGGGGGGGGGAGGATTGGAGGTTATGTGGGAGGATCTTTCCATGAAGAAATTTTTCATGGGGGAAGGGACATTGCTATGAAGGGGACGCCGGACTTCCCAGCCTTATTTAAAAAAAGATCAGAAATTAAATAAAAAAAAAAGTTTTTCAACTGCAACAGCAGCAACATCAAAACTTTAAACGAACAGAAAATATTACATATATGATTGGGTTCACCTAGTCAATACCTTACTCTTTAAGCCAGAGATTTTTTAGTACTTTCATAAGAGCTATTTATTCTAATTAACGGCCTTTGTGATTAAGCGGTCATTTTTAAAGAATTGGAGCAAAATTCGAACTTTCGCTTAAAGAGCAAGGTATTGACTAGGGGGTGAACCCCCTAATATACGTATTAAAAATATATGAATATAGAAGTTCGTTACGTAAGTTAATTCGTAAGTTACGTATATTTATTACTAATAAAAACGTTCGTAAATAAAATGAAACAAGTTTCGAGAAAGCCATTTAACCAAATAAAAGTAAATTAATATGACAATTTTGTTTTAATTATTCATGTACTGTGAGCCAAGATCAAAACCTGCATTTATTCAAAAACGTTCAAAAATTAAATAAATAAAAACAAGTTTTTTTAACTGAAAGTAAGGAGCGACATTAAAACTTCAAACGAACAGAAATCATTCCGTATATGAAAGGGGCAGTCCCCTCATCAACGCCTTGCTCTTTACGCTAAAATTTGACTTTCTCACAACTATATTTTTTTTAAACAATAAAAAACTTTAGCGTAAAGAGCGAGGCGTTGAGGAGGGGACAGCCCCTTTCATCCACGGAATAATTTCTGTTCGTTTTAAGTTTTTATGTCGCTCCTTACTTTCAGTTAAAAAAACTTGTTTTTTTTATTTAATTCTCGTACATAGCACTAATCACTTTAATGTATTTTTCTATAGCTCCGAATAATTGGAGTTCAAGGATCGAATTGACCTCCATATTTATCTGAGGAGCCTCACATTAGATTGTAAAAATTTGAGGACAAAAATGTACTCTTTTAGGCTATACGTATTCCTTTCCCCACTCTGGCTCCTCCCTAAATAGCTGATGTGTAAGTGTGCAATACTGTATAACCTTAGTATTGCTGGATAAATGGTTTATAATAGCCGTTGATTTTGTTTAAACTGAATCACTGTATAATCATATACCAGTAGCAAAATGTTTCTCCAAACATGACACATATTTCATAGTGAGCAATTTGGGAATTCCTCAAACCGTCAGAGCCATGGTTGTTGATGTTGTTTAGTTGAGCTTTGAGCAAATTAACCGCTCATATATGTACGATCCTCCATTAAATATTTGGCTTTAAGTGGCGTCTCGTCACTTTGAGTATTATACAAATATATCAAACAGTTCGTGGTAACGAACTATAAGTAGGGAGCGACCCGGCTCAATAGTAACCATGGGCGCCCATAAAGGGGGGGGGGAATGATGGCTGAATGATGCTGCCTTATTTATATGTTTTTGTTCTGAGAATTCTATAGTACTGCATTAAAAGTGCCAAATAGACGAGGTTTGCCCCCCCCCTGGAATTAAGCTTATGGGCGCCCATGATAGCGACCAAAACTCTACAAAACGGAATTTTGATACCAGTAGATACATCAAAAGAATTGGGTTATTATGCTGATTTCAAATATTTAAGTTGCATCAAGTTTAGTATTACCCATCAAAAGTTACGAGCCTGAAAAAATTGCCTCATTTTTGGAAAAAGGAGGAAAATCCCCCTAAAAGTGACAGAAATCAAACCAACATATTTATCGTATCAGAGAACCCAACTGTAGAGTTTTCAAGCTCCTATCTGCAAAAATGTGGAATATTGCATTTTTTGCCAGAAGAAAGATCACGGATGCGTGTTTTTTTTTTTCTATCCCAGGGGTGATCGTATCGATCCAGTGGTCATAAAATATCGCGAGAGGGCTCATTTGAGCGGAAATTAAAAGTTCTAGTACTCTTTTTAAGTGACCGAAAATTGGAAGGCAACTAGGCCCCCTCCCTCGCTCATTTTTTCACAAAGTCTCCTGATCAAAATTTTTAGATAGCCATTATGTTTAGCATAGTAGAAACATAATAAACATGTCTTTTAGGATAACTTAATCCCCCACAGTCCCCGGGGGAAGGGCTGCAAGTTATGAACTTTGCCCATTGTTTACATATATTATTTGTTATTTGTAAATATGCAGACGTTAGTAGTATGCATATACACAGTCCGAACCCTACAAGAATATGCTCAAAAGTGTAATAGATACGAACCCTACAGGGAACCCTACAAGAATATGCTCAAAAGTGTAATAGATACGAACCCTACAAGGAGCCCTACAAGAATTGGCTCAAAAGTGTGACAGATACGAACCCTACAAGGAACCCTACAAGAATATGCTCAAAAGTGTAATAGATACGAAACTTACATGGAACCTACAGGAAAACCTACAAGAATATGGTCAAAAGTGTAATAGATTGAGAACCTACATGAAAATATGCATTGGAATTGCGCAAGAAAAACCCATGCTTGAGACATTAAACTCAAAGGTTTTTTAGGGAAAGCTGTCAATCACCCATGTGTTATCCACAGTTCCATTTTTGAAGTCTGTGGAAACAGTTTGGCGTGTTCGGTGAGATTACGTTCCTTAGCGTTTGATAGACATTTGCAAAAAAGGGGTAATTAGTGATTGGATAATTTTTTAACGTGAAATCTCCGAATAAAATATTTTTGAAGCATGTACTTGACGATGGATAAAAGGGTTAAGGTGATTAGCAATTACGAGCAAGGATCCCCCCACTGGTTCCTGGCAGTAGGTTACGCATATCAAATTGCTGTACTGTGGGTTAGGTAACATGATTAAACACGCTTTTAAAATCGGAATTCATTGATTGACATTTGCAAAAAAGGGGTAATTAGTGATTGGATAATTTTTTAACGTGAAGGGTCAATTTTGGAGGGAAAATCAAAAATACTCAGAATCGAAAATAAATGGTATCTGCCTCAAGGGGAAGGCTCAGAGGCCCTTCGTTCCCCCATTTCTGAGGACAGGGGAGGGGGGGGGTTCAATTTTGGAGGAAAATCAAAAATACTCAGAATCGAAAATAAATGGGATCTGCCTCAAGGGGAAGGCTCAGAGGCCCTTCGTTCCCCCATTTCTGAGGGCAGGGGAGGGAGGGGTCAGTTTTGGAGGGAAAACTAAAAATGCTCAGAAAGTTCATTTTGAATTTCTTTCATTGAAATGCAAGAGTTGGAATATTTCAGTAGTGTTTTGTTGTGCTTTACCTTGTCACAGTTACATTCTGTTGATTTTCATAGTTCATTTTGAATTTCTTTCATTGAAATGCAAGAGTTGGAATATTTTAGTTGTGTTTTGTTGTGCTTTACCTTGTCACAGTTACATTCTCTTGATTTTTCGAAGTTCATTTTGAATTTCTGTCGTGAAATGCAAGAGTTGGAATATTTCAGTAGTGTTTTGTTGTGCTTTACCTTGTCACAGTTACATTCTGTTTATTTTCATAGTTCATTTTGAATTTCTTTCATTGAAATGCAAGAGTTGGAATATTTCAGTAGTGTTTTGTTGTGCTTTACCTTGTCACAGTTACATTCTCTTGATTTTTCGAAGTTCATTTTGAATTTCTGTCATAAAATGCAAGAGTTGGAATATTTCAGTAGTGTTTTGTTGTGTTTTACCTTGTCACAGTTACATTCTGTTGATTTTCATAGTTCATTTTGAATTTCTTTCATTGAAATGCAAGAGTTGGAATATTTCAGTAGTGTTTTGTTGTGCTTTACCTTGTCACAGTTACATTCTCTTAATTTTTCAAAGTTCATTTTGAATTTCTTTCGCGAAATACAAGAACTGGAATATTTCAGTAGTGTCTTGCCGTGGTTTACCTTGTCACAGCTACATTCTCATGATTTTTCAAAGTTCATTTTGGATTTCTTTCGTTGAAATGTAAGAGTTGGAATATTTCAGTAGTGTTTTGTTGTGCTTTACCTTGTCACAGTTACATTCTGTTGATTTTCATAGTTTATTTTGAATTTCTTTCATTGAAATGCAAGAGTTGGAATATTTCAGTAGTGTTTTGTTGTGCTTTACCTTGTCACAGTTACATTCTCTTAATTTTTCAAAGTTCATTTTGAATTTCTTTCGCGAAATACAAGAATTGGAATATTTCAGTAGTGTCTTGTCGTGGTTTACCTTGTCACAGCTACATTCTCATGATTTTTCAAAGTTCATTTTGCATTTCTGTCGTGAAATGCAAGAGTTGGAATATTTCAGTAGTGAATTGTGGTGCTTTACCTTGTCACAGTTACATTCTC
Source organism: Artemia sinica (assembly GCA_027921565.1). Taxonomy (NCBI): domain Eukaryota; kingdom Metazoa; phylum Arthropoda; class Branchiopoda; order Anostraca; family Artemiidae; genus Artemia; species Artemia sinica. Next base: position 6,984,187 of record CM051272.1, on the reverse strand, counting down.
TTGATTTTTCGAAGTTCATTTTGAATTTCTGTCGTGAAATGCAAGAGTTGGAAAATTGGGGTCTTAGTCCACCAGCCTGAATGGTGGAAATCCACTAGCTCAGTATTGGGTTCTTAGTCCACCAGCCTGAATGGTGGAAATCCACTAGCTCAGTATCGGAGTCCCAGTCCACCAGCCTGAACGCTGGAAATTCACTAGCTCTGAATTGGGGTCTTAGTCCACCAGCCTGAATGGTGGAAATCCACTAGCTCAGTATTGGGGTCTTAGTCCACCAGCCTGAATGGTGGAAATCCACTAGCTCAGTATTGGGGTCTTAGTCCACCAGCCTGAATGGTGGAAATCCACAGCTTTACCTTGTCACAGTTACATTCTCTTGATTTTTCGAAGTTCATTTTGAATTTCTGTCGTGAAATGCAAGAGTTGGAAAATTGGGGTCTTAGTCCACCAGCCTGAATGGTGAAAGTCCACTAGCTCAGTATTGGGGTCTTAGTCCACCAGCCTGAATGGTGGAAATCCACTAGCTCAGTATTGGGGTTCCAGTCCACCAGCCTGAACGGTGGAAATTCACTAGCTCAGAATTGGTGTCTTAGTCCAGAGTGGCGTTAGAGTGGCGCGCCACTCTAAGTGAAACTAGATCAACCCAACTTTTTGGATATCTCTCTCACTATGACTCTGTTTGTGTGTCGTGTCTGTGCGTGTGTCGTCTCAATGTGTGTGTCATCTCTGTGGGTGTGTGGTCTCTGTTTTTGTGTCTTCTCTGTATGTTTATCGTCTCTGTGTGTGTCGTCTTCTCTGTGTTTGTTGTCTTTGTGTGTGTGTGGGTGTGTGTGTGTGTGTGTGTGTGTTTGTGTGTGTGTGTGTGTGTGTGTGTGTGTGTGTGTGTGTGTGTGTGTGTGTGTGTGTTTGTGTGTGTGTGTGTGTGTGAGTGTGTGTGTGTGTGTGTGTGTGTGTGTGTGTGTGTGTGTGTGTGTGTGTGTGTGTGTGTGTGTGTGTGTGTGTGTGTGTGTGTGTGTGTGTGTGTGTGTGTGTGTGTGTGTGTGTGTGTGTGTGTGTGTGTGTGTCATCTCTATGTGAGTTTGTCGTCTCTGTTTTTGTGTCTTCTCTGTATGTTTGTTGTCTCTAGGTGTGTGTCGTCTCTGTGTATGTGTCGTCTCTGTGTGTGTTTCGTCTCTGTGTGTGTGTGTGTGTGTGTCGTCTCTCTGTCTGTGTTGTCTCTATGTGTGTGTGTCGTCTCTCTGTGTTTGTCGTTTCTGTGTGTTTGTCCTCTCTGTGTGTGAGTCGTCTCTTTGTGTCTGTCATCTCTGTGTGTTTGTCCTCTCTGTGCGTGAGTTGGCTCTCTGTGTGTGTGTCGTCTCTGTGCATGTGTCGTCTCTGTGGGTGTTTCGTATCTGTGTGTGTGTGTTGTCTCTGTGTGTTTGTCGTCTCTGTGTGCGTGTCGTCTCTCTATGCGTTGTCGTCTCTGTGTGTGTGTCGTCTCTGTGTCTGTGTTGTCTTTATGTGTGTGTCGTCTCTGTGTGTGTGTGTGTGTGTGTGTTGTTTCTGTGTGCTTATCGTCTCTCTGTGTGTGTGTGTCGTCTCTATGTGTAAGTCGTCACTTTGAGTGTGTCGTCTCTGTGTGTGTGTCGTCTCTGTGTGTGTGTGTCGTCTCTGTGTGGATGTTGTCTCTGTGTGTGTGTTGTCTCTATGTGTGTGTCGTATCTATGTGTGTTTCGTATCTGTGTGTGTGTGACGTCTCTTTATGTGTGTCGTCTCTATGTGTGTTTGTCATTTCTGTGTGTGTATCTCGTCTCTCTGTGTGTGTTGACTCTGTGTGTGTGCATCGTCTCTGTGCATTTGTCGTCTCTATGGTTCGTATCTGTGTGTTTGTCCTCTCTGTGTGTGATTCGTCTCTTTGTGTCTGTCGTCTCTGTGTGTTTGTCCTCTCTGTGTGTGAGTGGACTCTGTGTGTGTGTCGTCTCTGTTCATTTGTCGTCTCTGTGGGTGTTTCGTATCTGTGTGTCTGTCATCTCTATGTCTGTGTTGTCTCTATGTGTGTGTCATCTCTGTGTGCGTATGTCGTTTCTGTGTGTTTGTCCTCTCTGTGCGTGTGTCGTCTCTTTGTGTGTTTCGTATCTGTGTGTGTGTTGTCTCTGTGTGTTTGTCGTCTCTGTGTGCGTGTCGTCTCTCTATGTGTGTCGTCTCTGTGTGTTTGTCGTCTCTGTGTGTGTGTCGTCTCTATGTGTAAGTCGTCACTTTGAGTGTGTCGTCTCTGTGTGTGTGTCGTCTCTCTATGTGTGTCGTCTCTCTGTGTTTGTCGTCTCTGTGTGTGTGTCGTCTCTATGTGTAAGTCATCACTTTGAGTGTGTCGTCTCTGTGTGTGCGTGTCGTCTCTGTGTGGATGTTGTCTCTGTGTGTGTGTGCTGTCTCTATGTGTGTGTCGTCTCTATGTGTGTTTCGTATCTGTGTGTGTGACGTCTCTTTGTGTGTGCCATCTCTATGTGTGTTTGTCATTTCTGTGTGCGTGTGTCTCGTCTCTCTGTGTGCGTTGACTCTGTGTGTGTGTATCGTCTCTGTGCATGTGTCGTCTCTATGTGTCGTTTCTGTGTGTTTGTCCTCTCTGTGTGTGATTCGTCTCTTTGTGTCTGTCGTCTCTGTGTGTTTTTTAAATTTTTGGGTCGCCTGCCGGAGACTCTGGGCGGGTGAGCGCCCCCAAATATTGTCCCAAATTCCTCTCTCAATTTAGCACTTGTTCACGGATGCCCAGCGTCTCCAATCACTTTCCCAATAGTATCTATTCATTGTCTCAGCTCAGTTTAGAAAATCTGAGCCAATTTCCACTTTTTCAAATTTAGGGTCACTTGCCTGAGACTCTGGGCAGGTGAGGCGGGCACCTCCAAAAATTTGTCCCAACTTCCACTCTTGCCTTAGAACTTATTCACGGATACCTAAAACCGTCAACGGTTAGACTGTTGCCCTAGCGGTAACCATGCCATGCTCTACACACATACCAACAATATATTTTTGTTTTTTGTTTTCCATTTTCACAATGGGGTCCCAATCGAGCTCATGTGCGTCGCTTAGCATTCAGGCCTTGACAAATAAAGCCCAGATAGCCGGACCCCAACGCTCCAATCTGAACACTGACTAAGATCCCAATTCTGAGCTAGTGAATTTCAACCATTCAGGCTGGTGGACTAAGACCCCAATACTGAGCTAGTGGATTTCCACCATTCAGGCTGGTGGACTAAGACCCCAATTCTGAGCTGCTGAATTTCCACCGTTCAGGCTGGTGGACTGGGACCCCAATACTGAGCTAGTGGATTTCCACCATTCAGACTGGTGGACTAAGACCCCAATACTGACCTAGTGGATTTCCACCATTCAGGCTGGTGGACTAAGACCCCAATTTTCCAACTCTTGTATTTCACGACAGAAATTCAAAATGAACTTCGAAAAATCAAGAGAATGTAACTGTGACAAGGTAAAGCTATGGATTTCCACCATTCAGGCTGGTGGACTAAGACCCCAATACTGAGCTAGTGGATTTCCACCATTCAGGCTGGTGGACTAAGACCTCATTACTGAGCTAGCGGATTTCCACCATTCAGGCTGGTGGACTAAGACCCAAATTATGAGCTAGTGAATTTCCACCGTTCAGGCTGGTGGACTGGGACCCCAATACTGAGCTAGTGGATTTCCACCATTCAGGCTGGTGGACTAAGACCCCAATACTGAGCTAGCGTATTTCCACCATTCAGGCTGGTGGACTAAGACCCCAATTCTGAGCAAGTGAATTTCCACCATTCAGGCTGGTGGACTAAGACCCTAATTCTGAGCTAGTGAATTTACACCATTCAGGCTGGTGGACTGAGACCCCAATACTGAGCTAGTGGATTTCCACCATTCAGGCTGGTGGACTAAGACCCCAATACTGAGCTAGTGGATTTCCACCATTCAGGCTGGTGGACTAAGACCCCAATACTGAGCTAGTGGATTTCCACCATTCAGGCTGGTGGACTAAGACCCCAATACTGAGCTAGTGGATTTCCACCATTCAGGCTGGTGGACTAAGACCTCATTACTGAGCTAGCGGATTTCCACCATTCAGGCTGGTGGACTAAGACCCAAATTATGAGCTAGTGAATTTCCACCGTTCAGGCTGGTGGACTGGGACCCCAATACTGAGCTAGTGGATTTCCACCATTCAGGCTGGTGGACTAAGACCCCAATACTGAGCTAGCGTATTTCCACCATTCAGGCTGGTGGACTAAGACCCCAATTCTGAGCTAGTGAATTTCCACCATTCAGGCTGGTGGACTAAGACCCTAATTCTGAGCTAGTGAATTTACACCATTCAGGCTGGTGGACTGAGACCCCAATACTGAGCTAGTGGATTTCCACCATTCAGGCTGGTGGACTAAGACCCCAATACTGAGCTAGTGGATTTCCACCATTCAGGCTGGTGGACTAAGACCCCAATACTGAGCTAGTGGATTTCCACCATTCAGGCTGGTGGACTAAGACCCCAATTCTGAGCTAGTGAATTTCCACCGTTCAGGCTGGTGGACTGGGACCCCAATACTGAGCTAGTGGATTTCCACCATTCAGGCTGGTGGACTAAGACCCCAATTCTGAGCTAGTGGATTTCCACCATTCAGGCTGGTGGACTAAGACCCCAATTTTCACTACTGAAATATTCCAACTCTTGCATTTTACGACAAAAATTCAAAATTAACTTCGGAAAATCAAGAGAATGTAACTGTGACAAGGTAAAGCACAACAAAACACTACTGAAATATTCCAACTCTTGCATTTCACGACAGAAATTCAAAATGAACTTCGAAAAATCAAGAGAATGTAACTGTGACAAGGTAAAGCTGTGGATTTCCACCATTCAGGCTGGTGGACTAAGACCCCAATACTGAGCTAGGGGATATACACCATTCAGGCTGGTGGACTAAGACCCCAATACTGAGCTAGTGGATTTCCACCATTCAGGCTGGTGGACTAAGACCCCAATTCTGAGCTAGTGAATTTCCACCGTTCAGGCTGGTGGACTGGGACCCCAATACTGAGCTAGTGGATTTCCACCATTCAGGCTGGTGGACTAAGACCCCAATACTGAGCTAGTGGATTTCCACCATTCAGGCTGGTGGACTAAGACCCCAATTTTCCAACTCTTGCATTTCACGACAGAAATTCAAAATGAATTTCGAAAAATCAAGAGAATGTAACTGTGACAAGGTAAAGCTGTGGATTTCCACCATTCAGGCTGGTGAACTAAGACCCCAATACTGAGCTAGTGGATTTCCACCATTCAGGCTGGTGGACTAAGACCCCAATACTGAGCTAGTGGATTTCCACCATTCAGGCTGGTGGACTAAGACCCCAATTCAGAGCTAGTGAATTTACAGCGTTCAGGCTGGTGGACTGGGACTCCAATACTGAGCTAGTGGATTTCCACCATTCAGGCTGGTGGACTAAGACCCCAATACTGAGCTAGTGGATTTCCACCATTCAGGCTGGTGGACTAAGATCTCAATTTTCCAACTCTTGCATTTCACGACAGAAATTCAAAATGAACTTCGAAAAATCAAGAGAATGTAACTGTGACAAGGTAAAGCACAACAAGTCACTACTGAAATATTCCAACTCTTGCATTTCACGACAGAAATTCAAAATGAACTTTGAAAAATCATGAGAATGTAGCTGTGACAAGGTAAACCACGACAAGACACTACTGAAATATTCCAATTCTTGCATTTCACGAAAGAAATTCAAAATGAACTTTGAAAAATTAAGAGAATGTAACTGTGACAAGGTAAAGCTGTGGATTTCCACCATTCAGGCTGGTGGACTAAGACCCCAATACTGAGCTAGGGGATATACACCATTCAGGCTGGTGGACTAAGACCCCAATTCTGAGCTAGTGAATTTCCACCGTTCAGGCTGGTGGACTGGGACCCCAATACTGAGCTAGTGGATTTCCACCATTCAGGCTGGTGGACTAAGACCCCAATACTGAGCTAGTGGATTTCCACCATTCAGGCTGGTGGACTAAGACCCCAATTTTCCAACTCTTGCATTTCACGACAGAAATTCAAAATGAATTTCGAAAAATCAAGAGAATGTAACTGTGACAAGGTAAAGCTGTGGATTTCCACCATTCAGGCTGGTGGACTAAGACCCCAATACTGAGCTAGTGGATTTCCACCATTCAGGCTGGTGGACTAAGACCCCAATACTGAGCTAGTGGATTTCCACCATTCAGGCTGGTGGACTAAGACCCCAATTCAGAGCTAGTGAATTTACAGCGTTCAGGCTGGTGGACTGGGACTCCAATACTGAGCTAGTGGATTTCCACCATTCAGGCTGGTGGACTAAGACCCCAATACTGAGCTAGTGGATTTCCACCATTCAGGCTGGTGGACTAAGACCCCAATTTTCCAACTCTTGCATTTCACGACAGAAATTCAAAATGAACTTCGAAAAATCAAGAGAATGTAACTGTGACAAGGTAAAGCACAACAAGTCACTACTGAAATATTCCAACTCTTGCATTTCACGACAGAAATTCAAAATGAACTTTGAAAAATCATGAGAATGTAGCTGTGACAAGGTAAACCACGACAAGACACTACTGAAATATTCCAATTCTTGCATTTCACGAAAGAAATTCAAAATGAACTTTGAAAAATTAAGAGAATGTAACTGTGACAAGGTAAAGCACAACAAAACACTACTGAAATATTCCAACACTTGCATTTCAACGAAAGAAATCCAAAATGAACTTTGAAAAATCATGATTCAAAATGAACTATGAAAATCGACAGAATGTAACTGTGACAAGGTAAAGAACAACAAACACTACTGAAATATTCCAACTCTTGCATTTCACGACAGAAATTCAAAATGAACTTCGAAAAATCAAGAGAATGTAACTGTGACAAGGTAAAGCACAACAAGTCACTACTGAAATATTCCAACTCTTGCATTTCAACGAAAGAAATCCAAAATGAACTTTGACAAATCATGAGAATGTAGCTGTGACAAGGTAAACCACGACAAGACACTACTGAAATATTCCAATTCTTGTAATTCGCGAAAGAAATTCAAAATGAACTTTGAAAAATTAAGAGAATGTAACTGTGACAAGGTAAAGCACAACAAAACACTACTGATATATTCCAACTCTTGCATTTCAATGAAAGAAATTCAAAATGAACTATGAAAATCAACAGAATGTAACTGTGACAAGGTAAAGCACAACAAAACACTACTGAAACATTCCAACTCTTGCATTTTACGACAGAAATTCAAAATGAACTTTGAAAAATCAAGAGAATGTAACTGTGACAAGGCAAAGCACAACAAGTCACTACTGAAATATTCCAACTCTTGCATTTTACGACAGAAATTCAAAATGGACTTCGAAAAATCAAGAGAATGTAACTGTGACAAGGTAAAGCACAACAAGTCACTACTGAAATATTCCAACTCGTGTATTTCACGACAGAAATTCAAAATGAACTTTGAAAAATCATGAGAATGTAGCTATGACAAGGTAAACCACGACAAGACACACTGAAATATTCCAATTCTTGCATTTCACGAAAGAAATTCAATATGAACTTTGAAAAATTAAGAGAATGTAACTTTGACAAGGTAAAGCACAACAAAACACTACTGAAATATTCCAACTCTTGCATTTCAATGAAAGAAATTCAAAATGAACTATGAAAATCAACAGAATGTAACTGTGACAAGGTAAAGCACAACAAAACACTACTGAAATATTCCAACTCTTGCATTTCACGACAGAAATTCAAAATGAACTTCGAAAAATCAAGAGAATGTAACTGTGACAAGGTAAACCACAACCAAACACTACTGAAATATTCCAACTCTTGCATTTCAACGAAAGAAATTCAAAATGAACTTTGAAAAATTAAGAGAATGTAACTGTGACAAGGTAAAGCACAACAAAACACTACTGAAATATTCCAACTCTTGCATTTCAATGAAAGAAATTCAAAATGAACTTTGAAAATCAACAGAATGTAACTGTGACAAGGTAAAGCACAACAAAACACTACTGAAATATTCCAAATCTTGCATTTCACGACAGAAATTCAAAATGAACTTCGAAAAATCAAGAGAATGTAACTGTGACAAGGTAAAGCACAACAAAAGACTACTGAAATATTCCAACTCTTGCATTTCAATGAAAGAAATTCAAAATGAACTTTCTGAGTATTTTTAGTTTTCCCTCCAAAATTGACCCCCCCTGTCCTCAGAAATGGGGGAATGAAGGGCCTCTGAGCCTTCCCCTTGAGGCACATTCCATTTATTTTTGATTCTGAGCATTTTTGATTTTCCCTCCAAAATTGACCCTTCACGTTAAAAAATTACCCAATCACTAATTACCCCTTTTTTGCAAATGTCAATCAATGAATTCCGATTGTAAAAGCGTGTTTAATCATGTTACCTAACCCACAGTACAGCAATTTGATATGCGTTGCCTACTGCCAGGAACCAGTGGGGGGATCCTTGCTCGTAATTGCTAATCACCTTAACCCTTTTATCCATCGTCAAGTACATGCTCCAAAAATATTTTATTCAGAGATTTCACGTTAAAAAATTATCCAATCACTAATTACCCCTTTTTTGCAAATGTCTATCAAACGCCAAGGAACGTAATCTCACCGAACACGTCAAACTGTTTCCACAGACTTCAAAAATGGAACTGTGGATAACACATGGGTGATTGACAGCTTTCCCTAAAAAACCTTTGAGTTTAATGTCTCAAGCATGGGTTTTTCTTGCGCAATTCCAATGTATATTTTCATGTAGGTTCTCAATCTATTACACTTTTGACCATATTCTTGTAGGTTTTCCTATAGGTTCCATGTAAGTTTCGTATCTATTACACTTTTGAGCATATTCTTGTAGGGTTCCTTGTAGGGTTCGTATCTGTCACACTTTTGAGCAAATTCTTGTAGGGTTCCTTGTAGGGTTCGTATCTATTACACTTTTGAGCATATTCTTGTAGGGTTCCCTGTAGGGTTCGTATCTATTACACTTTTGAGCATATTCTTGTAGGGTTCGGACTGTGTATATGGATACTACTGACGTTTTCAGAAGGGATGTTTTCTAGTGGAAAGGGCGGTCAGAGGAGGAGGCTTCGTGGGAGGATCTTTCCATGAAGGATATGGGGGGAACGGACATTTCCATGAGTGGGGGTGCCAGATTTCCCAGCATTTTTAAAAAACGATCAGAAATTAAATAAAAAAACAAGTTTTTCAACTGAAAGTAAGGAGCAACATTAAAACTTAAAACAAACAGAAATTATTACGTATATGAGGGGTTCTCCCCCTAGCCAATACCTCGCTGTTTACGCTAAAGTTTGTTTAGTGCTTTCAAAAAAGCTATCTATTCTAATTAAACGACCTTTGTGATTCAAGGGTCATTCTTCAAAAATTGGAACTAAATTCGAACTTTAGCGTAAAGAGCGGGGTATTGACTAGGGGGAAAGCCCCTCATTTACGTAATAATTATATACGACTATAGAAGTTTGTTGCGTAAGTTATTTCGTAGGTTACGTCAGATCAAAATTTCGAGAAAGCCATTTAGCCAAAAAAAGTAAAATTAGGTTCCATTATACCTGAACCACCATGTAACTGAATCCCAAGCAACTGAACCCCTGCAACTGAACCACCGTGCCACTGAACCACCGTGCAACTGAACCACCGTAAAACTGAACCACCGTGCAATTGAACCACCGTGCAACTGAGCCCCCGTACAACTGAACCTCCGTGCAACTGAACCCTCGTGCTACTGAACCCTCATGCAACTGAACCCCCTTTAACTGAACCCTCGTGCAACTCAACCCCCATGCAACTCAATCCCATTTAATTAAACCCCCGTGTAACTGAACCACCATGTAACTGAACCACCGTGCAACTGAACCACCGTAAAACTGAACCACCGTGCAACTAAACTACCGTGCAACTGAACCACCGTGCAACTGAACCACCGTGCAACTAAACCCTCGTGTAACTGAACCCTCATGCAACTCAACCACCGTACTTACATTGGGTGAAATACAAGTTAGAATCTTTACATGTTCAACCTTGATGGAATTGTTTACTTTTTTAAGTCTTTATAGAAATTACTGTCAAGATGATTTATAAAAATGCTCTGTTTTGTTGTCACAAAAACAAAGAAAATCGAACGTCATAAACTCTTATATCCAGATTTATTTCTCTTTTTTATGTCTGTTAATGGGGGTTCCCTTCACCCTGTCAGTTTCTACGCGTCTAATCATTTACCCCCCTCCCCCGCGGAATATTTCCCCTCCTCCACCACAGAAACCCCATCACCTGGAAAATACACCCCTCGCGGAAATTATGGTTTTCAAAACTTAAAAATCTTCTTTGAGTCGTGTTATTTTTTAGTTTAATTGACAAATTCTAAGGGAAGTGGAAATAGGAATTTATGTGTAAATATTGCTCCCCCCCCCCCTCCGTGCAAATACTTGAGCCCAACTTATGTTAATTTCTGCTCGTTTTGAGTTTGACTCAGTTATTTATTGTAATTTCTGTTCGTTTGTTTTGGGTTTCATTTATTTATCGATGCTGATTTGTGGTAGTTTCACGCTTGGTAGATTATTTGATTTTATTATTGCTCATTTTTTATTTAGTAGAGTTCTTTAGTAGAGTTAGTTTTCTTTGAAAAACTTATTTTGTGGAAAAAGTTTTTTTTAATTAATAAAAACCAAAAGCCTACTGCGTTATTGGCGCTTAACTGAAAACGAATTATATTACAAATATTTTCTTGTCCAGTTCTTAATAGCATTGAAAATAAAAATAAAATTACAGTGTAATAAATTCTTGAACTGATGGATCTTTCAACAATTAATATCATTATACATCAAATATTCAATTTGATGGTATTTTCACTTTACAAGACTGATCATGACGTATATAGTTTTCATTAAAGCGCCAATGACGCAGTAGGCTTTAGACTTTTAAAGTGAGAGGAGGAGGTGATACCCAAACTCTTGTTTGTAGTGACTTTTGTTCGTTTCAAGCTTGATTTTCATATTCAATTTAAGTTTCACTCGTTTTAAGATTTATTTATTAATATCTATTGTATGTTTGTTTGCATAGATTGTTTATTTAATTTCTGTTCGTTTTAAGTTTCGTTTATTCTTTAATAGTAATTTCTGGCCGTTTTAAGTTTGAATTTTAACAGGTATTTGTATCTGCTGAGATTATGTTTAAAATGGCCTTTGCTTTTCTTTGAAAAAATTTATTTTTCGGAAAGTTCTTTTTAATTAATTTTTGTTCATTTTTATCGCAAAAAGTTTCAAGTTTTTAAAAATTCCTTATTTCAAAATCAGACTTTAAAAAAAATCAAATATTCATCAAAGTATCAAAACTGGTATCAAAGGAACAATATCAAAGTGAAAAATTGGGTTTGTGTCAAGCTCGGAGTTTTTATTGTCTGATGTTTGAACTATTTCTAACAAATTGGCTGTCTCAAATTTTTATTGGATGCATTTGGGGAAAAAGGGGCGTGGGGGGGGGCTAGTTGCCCTCCAATCTCTTTTGACTCTAAAACACTGAACTAGAACTTTCAATTTCCAATCAAATGAGCCCTCTCTGAAGTTTTTACGAGCATTTCTTCAAGAAGAACCATATTTTCCCCCAGGGCATAACTTACAACGCCTACCCTCGGGCCATGGGGGCCGTGTAACCCCGTAGTTTTCCTTATATGGTCTTCGAACAATTTTTTTTAAAAAAAGGCTATCTCAAAGTTCTTATAGGATGGGTTCGAGGAAAAAAGGCGTGGAGAGGGGGGGGGGGGTTTAGGTGCCCTCCAATCTCTTTCGACTCTTAAAAAGTGAACTAGAACTTTCAATTTCCAATCAAATGAGCCCTCTTTGAAGTTAATACGAGCATCCCTTCCATAAGACCAATATATGCCCCCAGGGCATATCTTACAACGCATTCCCCCGGGCCCTGGGGGGTTTCGTCGACACCAGAATTTATTTTTATATGATCTTTGAACTATTTTTAACAAAATGACTATCTCAAAATTTTTATCGGATGCATTTGGGAAAAAAGAGCTTGGGGGGGGGGAGCTGGTTACCCTCCGATATCTTTTGATACTTAAAAAGTGAACTGAAACTTTCAATTTCCAATCAAATGAGTCCTCTCTGAAGTTTATACGAGCATTCCTTGCAAGAACCCTATATGCCCCCAGGGCATAACTTATAACCCTTGCACTGAAGGCTGTGGGGGGCTGTTATCCTCAAAGGCCTAATTTTCTGAGTTTTCAACTGCATTGAAAAAAAATGGCTATCTCGAAATTTTGATTGGATGTGTTTAGGGAAAAGGTGGGCGGGAGAAGGGGGTTAGTTGCCCTCCAATAACTTTCAACGATCAAAAAGGGCACTAGCCCTTTGAATTTTCAATTGAATGAGTCCATTTTGAAGTTTCTACGACTAAGCTTTCTATAAAAAACCTTATATGCCCCCAGGGCATAACTTACAACCCTGGTCCTGAGGGCTGTGGGGGAGTGTCCTCCTCAAAACATAATTTCTATTTGGAAATCAACTACGCTGAACAAAATGGATATCTCAAAACATTGATTGGATGTGTTTGGGGAACTGGTGCGTGGGGAAGGGGTGTTAGTTGCCTTCCAATCACTTTTGACCCTTAAAAACGGCACTAGAATTCTATATTTCCAATCGAATGACCCCCCTTTGAAGTTTCTACGACGACCCCTTCCATATGAAGTGCCTCTGGGGGAAAAAATAATCATAGGCAGCGCAATAGCGCTGCCTAAGTAAAGAGCGATGTGGGCACAATGTATTGTTTATTTCGTGGTCTTAGACCAGGGCACTTGATATCAAAGAAGTTGTCGTAGAAACTTCAAAAAGGGCTCATTCTTGAGCCCTGGAAATTGGAGTGGCTAGTGCCCTTTTTAATAGTCGAAAGTGATTGGAGGGAAACTAGCCCCCCCCCCACGCCCATCATTCCCCCAAACACATCCAATCAAAATTTTGAGATAGCCATTTTGTTCAGCGTAGTTGATTTCCAGATAGAAACTATATTTTTGAGGAGGTCATTCCCCCACAACCTTCAGGGCAAGGGTTTTAAGTTATGCCCTGAGGGCATATAAGAACGATGTCGACACAATGTATTATTTATTATTTTTTCCTTTAGACCAGGGCACTTCGTATCGATGAAATTGTCGTAGAAACTTCGAAAGGGGCTCATTCAATTGGAAATTGGAGTGACTTGTGCCCTTTTTAATAGTCGAAAAGTGATTGGAAGGCAACTAACACCCCTTCCACACCCACCATTTCCCGAAACACATCCAATCAAAATTTTGCGATAGCCATTTTCTTCAGCGTAGTTGATTTCCAGAGAGAAAATATGTTTTTGAGGAGGTCACTCCCCCACAACCCTCAGGGCAAGGGTTTTAAATTATGCCCTGGGGGCATATAAGAACGATGTTGGCACAATGTATTATTTATTATTTTTTTTCCTTTCGACCAGGGCGCTTCGTATCGAAGAAATTGTCGTAGAAACTTCGAAAGGGGCTCATTCAATTGGAAATTGGAGTGACTTGTGCCCTTTTTAATAGTCGCAAAGTGATTGGAAGGCAACTAACACCCCTTCAACGCCCACCATTTCCCGGAATATATCCAATCAAATTTTTGAGATAGCCATTTTGTTCAGCGTAGTTGATTTTTAGATAGAAATTATGTTTTTGAGGAGGACACTCCCCCACAGCCCTCAGGGCAAAAGCTGTATGTTATGCCCTGGGGGCATATAAGATTTTTATAGAAGGTGTTGTCGTAGAAACTTCAAAAAAGCCTCATTCGATTGGAAATTCAAAGGGCTAGTGCCATTTTTAATAGTCGAAAGTGATTGGAGGGCAACTAACCCCCCTCTCACGCCCACGTTTTCCCCAAACACATCCAATCAAAATTTTAAGATAGCCATTTTGTTCAACGTAGTTAAAAGATCTGGAAATTAGGTCTTTGAGGATGACAAACCCCCCCACAACCCTCAAGGCAAGGGTTGTAAGTTATGCCCTGGGAGCATATAAGGTTTTTTATAGAACGCGTTGTCGTAGAAACTTCAAAAAGGGCTCATTCGATTGGAAATTGAAATGGCTAGTGCCCTTTTTAATAGTCGAAAGGGAATGGAAGGCAACTAACACCCCTTCCACACCCAACATTCCCCCAAATTCATCCAATCAAAATTTGAGATAGCCTTTTTGTGCCACGTAGTTTAAACTTCAGGAAATTATACCTTTGAGCAGGACACTTCCCCCACAATCTTAAGGGCAAGGGTTATAAGTTATGCCCTGGAGAAATATAAGTTTTTATTGAAATCTTTGTCCTAGAAACTTGAAAAAGGGCTCATTCGATTGGAAATTCAAAGTTCTAGTGCCCTTTTCAATAGTCGAAAGTAATTTGAGGGCAATTAACCCCCTCTCACGCCCACCTTTTCCCCAAACACATCCAATCAAAATTTTTAGATAGCCATTTTGTTCAGTGTCGTTAATTTTCAGATAGAAATTATGTTTTTGAGGAGGAACCCCCCCCCCCCCCCACAGCCCTCAGGGCAATGGTTGTAAGTTATGCCCTGGGGGCATATATGGTTTTTATAGAAAGTGTTGTCATAGAAACTTCAAAAAAGGCTCATTCGACTTGAAATTCAAAGGGCTGGTGCCCTTTTTAATAGTCGAAAGTGATTGGAGGGCAACTAACTCCCCTCTCACGCTCAACTTTTACCCAAACAGATACAATCAAAATTTTAAGATAGCCATTTTGTTCAACGTAGTTGAAATTTCTGGAAATTAGGTCTTTGAGGATGACAACGCTCCCACAGCCCTCAAAGCAAGGGTTGTAAGTTATGCCCTTGGGGCATATAAGGTTTCTTTAGAACGTGTTGTCGTAGAAACCTCAAAAAGGGCTCATTCGAAGGGAAATTGAAATGGCTAGTGCCCTTTTTAATAGTCGAAAGTGATTGGAAGGCAACCAACACCCCTTCCACGCCCACTATTTTCCCAATAACAAACAATCGAAATTTTGAGATAGTAATTTTTTTTCCACGCAGTTTAAAGTTCTTCAGGACATGGCTGTCCTGAATATAAGTTATGCCCTGGGGGCACATAAGTTTTTATTGAAATCTTTGTCGTAGAAACTTAAAGAAGGGCTCATGCGATTTTAAATTCAAAGGGCTAGTGCCCTTGTTAATAGTCTTGAAAGTGATTTGAGGGCAACTAACCCCCCTCTCATGCCCACCTTTTCCCCAAACACATCCAATCAAAATTTTTTGATACCCATTTTATTCAACGTAGTTGAAAGTTTTGGAAATTAGGTATTTAAGGATGACAACACCTCCACCCCCACAGCCCTCAGGGCAAGGGCCGTAAGTTATGCCCTGGGGGTATATAAGGTTTTTATAGAAAGCTATGTTGTAGAAACTTCAAAAAGAGCTCATTCAATTGGAAATTGAAAGGGCTAGTGCCCTTTTAATAGCCGAAAGTTATTGAAGGGCAACTAACCCCCTCTCACGTCCACCCTTTCCCCAAACATATCCAATCAAAATTTTGAGATATCCATTTTGTTCAACGTAGTCAAAAGTTCTGGAAATTAGGTCTTGTAGGATGATAACCCCATCAGAGTCCTCAGTGAAAGGGTTGTAAGTTATGCCCTGTGGGCATTTAAGGTTTATATAGAAAGTTGTAGTAGGCATTTCAAAAAGGACTCAATTGATCTGAAATTGAAATTGCCCTTTTTAATAGTGGAAAGTAAGTGGAGAGTAATTAACCCCCCTCTCACGCCCACCACTTCCCCAAACACATTCAACCAAAGTTTAGAGATAGCCATTAGTAGTGTAGCTATAATATAAGGTACGGGGCAGGTAGGAAATTACTGTAGTAATATAATGTTCGGGGTAGGTAGAAAATTACTGTAGTAATATAAGGTACGAGGGTGGTAGGAAATTACTGTATCAATGAAAGGAAGCGCACAGTCCCCCAACCATACAAGCAGACAGTACTCCTTTATAGTGTTAATTAAAGGAAGCGAACAGTCCCCCCACCATACAAGCAGACAGTACTCCTTTATAGTGTTAATAAAAGAGAGCGCACAGTACTCCCTTACTATGTCAATGCTTACAAGCGCACAGTACTCCCTTACTATGTCAATGAAAGAGAGCGCACAGTACTCCATTATAGTGTCAATTAAAGGAAGCGCACAGTACCCGTACCATACAACCGGATGACCAAAAGGTACTGAGATTGTGCACAAAGTAGAAACTTGCAGTTGTTATTTTAGTCTATAGTTGGTAGTGGGAGTATCAAGAACGAAAATGATTGGATTTGAGAAACAGTAGATCTTACGGAATCTAGTCAAATTGGAAAAATGTTTAGTGTTAGATGATGACTTTCTGGAATTATCTCTTCAACGGAAAATATTTTCTCTAGAAATGCTTAACAGTATAATGGGAACTGATTCCCCATCTTTGGACTATTGTATGAAGCTTATTCGTTGTGAATCAAATGCATTTACTCAATTTATTGATATATTAATTAAAAAGAAGCAAAATGACATTGTGATTCTGCTTTTAGCCCCTACCTAGAAATTCATTCTTTAAAACAGTAGGATATAAGTTTTGTGACGATACTCGATTACTTCTCCTCCTCCACCTCCTCCTAGAAGACAACGTTTTTTTATTGATTTTCACTCAGTTTCTTTTTGGAAGTGAGACGGACATCATCGAAAAATGTGTCATACATGTTCACTATGTTTATATACATTGGGCAGCTGGTCATCATGTGAGAACTGTACTACAGTTGATGACTATAATGAAAAGTGTAGACTATGCAATCCGTGTAAATTGCATATAGGATGTGCTATACAAATTAAGAACTGTAATACTTGTCTTGAAGAGACTTGTGACTCTCATCCTAATGGATATCTATGGTCCAATTGTCATTATGATAAGTGTAACCAGTGGGAAAATACTTACCCTAGTATGATTGGAAAAAACCCTAAGCGCGACTTAAGTTTATTTCTAAGGGATTGGTATCGTCGTGGATTTAAATTGTATTGGGAAGAAGAATTTGGAGCACGTTTCAGTTGTAGAAACATGAAGAGAGTATGGTTCCTGCGTCATCGTTGTGAGGACAATGCTAGTAATGATTATAAACCTAGTGATTTTATTTGGCTGTTACAGAAAGTGATTCTTCATATGAGAATATTGTGCACGACATTACTTCAAATAAACAGATAGAAACAGGTGAATTTTTCAATATGAATCGTAATAGTATCATTGACTTCACAAGAATATTTAATAAAAATGACGTTAAAATATATTGTGGAAAATATGACCCTGACTTTGCACGCCAGGATCAGTACAAGTTGAATCCCAATGATCTGCCACCACTAATCGTTGTCGACGCCGATGACTATGATGATGACAATCTAAATGACTATGAAGAAGAAGAAGAAGAAATATAAACAATGAAGACAAAAGAATTTTTCATAGTGCATGTATATTTTATTAATAAACAAATTCACATACATTTTTAAAACACTTTATTCTTAGGGCACTGAAATCAATGTTATACAGGTCTGAGAGGGTATTTTCTACAAGAAAGTCATTCAAACGTGGACTGTGTACATAAATGTTGAGAAACTCACTGAAAGTATAGTCACAACATCGAAAAAAGAAATAAAGTAATGCATGAAAACCACAGCTTTTGGTTGATAAATATTGTACTCGCATCCGATTTTGAATAATTGTTTTCTCGCTTCCTTCAAGGTAGTTTTTGATGTGTGGTGTGTAGAATGCATATGGTAGACCAAGAGGATCAAAAAATTCAATATTCTTCGCTGTTTGAAAGATGCATCGCCAATGACCCGTCTGCACAGTCGATGGACTACTATTAACAATGATAATGGTTTTGTTAACAGTATGAATATAATCAAGGAAATCTGAGGATATACAATAGGATTTGTATTTGGACATAAAAGGATCCATGTTAAATACATCGATTATTTGATTGGTGTTCATGGTGCCAAGTCTAATAGAACACTACCGTCGGGGGTAATTTCCCAATAGGTTTCAAATTGATTGAGTGAGATTAATGCTACACTCTCTGTCAATGGTTTGTCAAAGGTACACTCTGAACGTACAGTACCCGTTCGGACAATACTCATATCTTGAGTACCAGACAAGTCCAAAACAATGATACCATGACTTTTTGCGAACATTGAATCGGTTATACCATTTTCATATAGTTGAGAATCTCGATCTAGGGATTGCATTGTCAATTCATATAGGATCCTGTAGGATTTATCAAAGGACAAACTGAGAGAGGAATTCCATTTACTTTACATACAAGAGGGGAAAGTCCAAATAGTTCAAATTCATGTGGTGAAGTTGTCCACGATCCTATAGCACTGGCACTTTTTTCAAAAGCCAAGGCAAGTTTTCGAAGGAATTTCACCATTGATAAATGAAGAATCGGTGTAGGTACTTGATCCAGTGGCAATATGACGTTGATTGGCGATTGTGTGAGGAACGAGCAGCTTGATGTTATTCCCAGAGGCTCTTAGTTTTTCAACTGCCAAAACAACAGAACTCATAACCTGTTGTTTTCGCACATGAAGTATTGCCGAGGTGAGATTGGAGATTGACATTAGCATCGGGTGCTGCATCCAGTGTTTTTCTCAATATGAAATTGGACGGTGCAAGTTGTAACTTTTTATCAATTTTAACATTGGGGGGCAACCGTTGGGATATATTGAATATTTCATGATTGAGTCTACCAACTAAATGATACTCCTTGCTCACTGCCTAAGTGAGTTCACCGTCAGTATCAACATTTGATCTATAGTCATAGCCCATTGGCAGACCTTTCAATTTCTTATAGGCCATTGGACTCATGAACATAAATTGTATGTAACTAGCACAGTTTGATAGATTAATGTTAGTGCTGACCAATGTTCCATTTTTGTAGACACATATTTGTTTAAATAAATTGGGTAGTATACCATTTTCATAGGATAGTCCATCGACGTTAGAGGGAGGTAAATTGTCAGACTTTTTCCTCACCACAACTTTTAAATCAATAAATTTGGATAATAAATCTATGAAGTAGTCTTCATTGGAATAAATTTGAAAATGTATGTTTTCAGAGAGGGGATGCTGTGGATAGAATTGTTCATAGTACCCGTATTTGACACTGACATCCACACTTTCTGCATTGAAAAGATTTAGAGATGTGGTGACAGTGGGACGAGACTCCTTGTGGGATAGATATGCCATCTAGGAAAAGAAATCTCTTTTCGATCTAAAAAATTTTTTCTGGGTTTCTTTTTCTTATTCTTACTTTTCTTTGACAAGAGTGATGATGTCTTTCGCTTCTAACCTCAGCAGAGACTGATGAGTGATGAGATGTTGCTCCTCCTTTTAAAACCTTTTCCACTTTGTCGTGATTTCAATCGCTCACCAAGGGATCGTGCCTTGGACCTGAGATTTTGTGAAACACTTTCTTTAAAATCTTTACCATCCCCCCAATAGTGTAGCGTAGAGGATGAAAAATCTGCGGCAACCGGCACAATATATTTTTTAGCCAGCGGTATTGCAGAGCGAAACAGCTTAGCAAACCAACTGCCAAGACCGTACCCCGACATTGATGAACGGCCTTTATAATAGTCCATTTTATGACCCAATTGTCGTGGTTGGAAAGCAGTAACATAGCAATCAATATCAGGACATACAAATATATTTTTTCTATTTGCCATTTTGTTGTTGTTGTTACCGAATGGGTCGAAAATCACAGGTAATCACGGCCAAACCTTTTGTTATTACTAAAGGATCACCTAATTCAATTCTTAGTGTTAACTGACAGAGTTCCAAATACGAAGTGTTTACAGGAACATACTGAAGATGCTTTATATTATAGTGATGAACATGTTCATGGGTTGTTTTTCGTTCAAGAACACGTAGGAGGGGGAAATTTGAATTACCAACTCTCAATGTTTCCACAAAGGATGCATAAAGAAATATGCAAGAGTCCGAGTTGGGACCAGGTGGATAATCAGCAAAAACAAACTTGATCCATCCCGCTAACAGTGCCTGCGTTTTTCCCATTGATCATATTCTGTTTAAAGCCAAGAACATCTCTCAGATTATCATTGAGATGAATCATTTCAGTGTTAACAGGTGAGGTAATGTAAATCCTATCGTGTTCCATTGAATAATTAAAATGGAATGTACCATTCCTACGATATGAGATTTTTCTATTGATTGCACGACACAAATCCGTCATAGTACCATATTCTTTATATCTCAATGTAACATCTGGATATTCACTAGATTTAAATGCTGCAACCCATTCATACTTGACAAAGAGTGACCAATCGAATGGTATAACTTTTATCTCATAAACACGATCCTTTCTCAGGATATCCTAGGTATTTTTGAAAATGCAGTCGACAAGAGCCACTTCATACTTTCCATCATCGAATTTGATGGTGGGGGAGAGTTTCGTCCGAAAATCACTTGTTTTATTCAAATCATTGTAGAGAGGGTCGGAGACGTTGGACATAAACGTTACATAAAAATCATTTGGCATTGTCAATATCTTCAACACTGATCCAAGAATCAAAATCAGAGTTGTATCTTAGCCAACGAACAAGCAACTGTTTCATACCCCTGTGGGTACGAGTCTTTAATATCTTTTCAATCTGATAGATTCCAGTGTTTTTAACTTTTTGTAACTCATAATCATAAAAGCTGCCAAGAATCTCATCATCTTTCATGTCACGTAGACGATACGTTATGGGTGTAGTGTCCAAGAGTTTGGAGACTTTAATAAGTTCAGTGGACCATAAGTAATTACCCTTTCAAAAACATTAGTAGTTCGATTGATTCGAACAGTATCACCGGCATTGAATTTCTTCTTTTTCTTCTCATTACCACCACCATTGGAATATTGCTTAAGAAAAGTGTCAAATGTATTGAAATCATAATGAACTTCTGTTGGGGTTGAGTTGGACAGGGATCGATGTGGACGTTGATTATAAATCAACATGATTTTATCCAAATCATGAATAAAAGCAGCAGTATTTTTTAAAGTGCAATATCTAGAAATTAAAAGTCGAATAGTTCTTATCAGCCGTTCGGCCAATGCTGCCTTTATTGGACTATAACTATGATAGAGGGTTGTATTATATTTCAGTAGGGCCTTCTTTACATGGGGATTAACAAATTCACTACCCCGATCCGTTCGAATCTTCTTATAGCAATCCTGTTCAAGGATGATTTCAAGAGCTTTAGCAACTTCATCGCCGCTTTTTGACCGCAGTGGAATGGCATATGCATAGCGGCTAAAAACACTGATTGCAAGTAGAATGTACTTGTATGGGTGATTGTGACGCCGTTGAATCTCATCCAGAGTCGAAAGATCTGCTTGTAGTATTTGTAACGGGAAAAGGCTTTAGTTTCTCGATAGTGATAACCACGAACTCTACGATTACTATGTAGAGTGTAACTTGATTCATTCTGTAGATACTCTGCCGCCCGATTCTTTTCAAGTCCAGTGACTTGAGCAAGTGTGGTGGGTGAACTTAAACTCCCCACTGCACCAATATTCTCATAAACATGTTTCAATGCTTCAACCATTTTGAACGTAAACAAGTAGTGAAGTGTCCACTGCCCATTTGCATACTAACAGGTGATGGTGAGCGGGATGCAGTGATATTAAGACGTCTTCGCTTGACTCCTCCACTCATAACTCTTGTCAAATCATTTCCACTTGGCGTGCTAGTATTTTCTGAAAATGATTTAAAAACATCTTTTGATATTTGACTAAATTCCTTTAATCGTTATAAAACATGTTTATTGGCAATAAGGCTTTTGGGGAAGCTTGATGAGTTTAAAAATGTTTGCAGATGACTGTCAAATGATACAAGTCTTATACGATTCGTGACCAAATCTGATAATAAATCAAGTAGAATATAGGTCTTGCCATGGATTACAATTTGATTCTCATTAGCATCAATTTGAACATGTTCACTGTCATTGATATATGTCAAGAGTCTTTTACACGGTTCACGATAGGAATGTGGCATTAGATCTGCAACACTTGTCATAACTTTAGACAAATCTTCTTCTTCTTCTTTTGGTATTATCGATGTTGATGATGATGATGATCATGATGGTGATGGAGTCATTTCCTTATTGTGATCAATGACTTTTACTTTGATTGGTCTCTCACGATAGGGTTTATGTTTGTCGACTCGACGAAGTGCATTTGAAGCAGAATTAATTTTTCATCGTCGGCGATTGTCTCATTGTTAATGAATTTATTGAGATTGTCCTCAAAATGTTCCTTTGGCGAAAGGACGAGTTCAATTGGAGTCAATTTATAGGGTTTGGCCATTCTCTCTCTAGAGAAAACTGTTTACAAGTCCTGCAATGATTGACAGTAAAAGTGTAAAGAAGTTAACACCCGCTTGAAGAAGTCGTTTTCATTTAAACTTGTTTCCTTTATTCTTGCTTGCTGCTGATGCTAGGGAGCGTACAAAGGAACGATGTTGCTTTGTCTGTTGCTTAACACCTTCTGGCAGTTGAATATTGCCTTCAGTTAGATTTAAACAAAGTTCAGATATGAGATTAATGAATTCTCTGTCGACACCATGTTTCAGTATGGCCTTCCTAAGTCGTGGTTTTGAATTACCTAGGACGTTGAATAAATGTCGATGTTCATGTAGTTTCTTCAGTTTCATGATTGCAACTAACGACCTTTTTTACTGTTCACCGGCAGATAAACAGTAATTTCATTGTCAAAAATATCGGTGACTGCACGTAAATCCTCGGGTGTGTTCTGATTCAGGTCCAATAGAATATATCCGTAGGGTTTGTTGGTAGTCTGATTGTAGGCCGAGAGTAGGAATTTCGGTTCAACCGGATACACCTGTCTGTTTAACGTTATGAGGGAACTGGAATCCCGAACAACCCTGTAGATGATATAGTAGGTGCAATTCAAAGCAAGTGTTCTCATACACTTGCTCTGCTGAAAGAGATTGTGTAGAACTAGGGTTACGGAGTTCCGTCGATGATGAGATCGGACAGTGAACAATTGTATCATCTCCTGAGACCATTCTTCAATGGAATCAGCCAGATTGTCAATAATCAACCAAGAGTTTGATTCAATACTGTTGAAAATATCAAGTCCATGTCTGAATTTTGTGTCTGGATCAATAGTTTTTATTCTATCATAGCATTCTTGCCAAACACTGTAGCAATAATAAATTTTTGTTGGATTTTCTAAAAACATTTTATCACGATTTTGAATTATTTTTGTTAAAAGTGTCGTTTTGCCGGGCATTGATGGTCCGAAAAGAAACGATCTAAATGGAGTTTTAAGTTGATACATAGTTCCAACTTGTCTCGATGTCAAAACACAACTGACTGTAGATTGCATCATTCCCTTGAATAAAAAATAATAGTAATTTCCCTAATCAGATTCGAGAAGAAGAAAACATTTTTATGAGGTATGCATATTTTTTATTTACAGAATAAAAACATCACTACAAAAAATACTAAATGTTATATTAATACATACACACACACAAAAAAAAACATGAAAAAGGCACCATCACGTAATAAATTCAATAAAAAGACACTAAAAAAGCACTTATCACAATTGCAAAGGGGCTCCCCCCAGCCCCCATCCCAGAAGGGCGCGGTGCCCACTGGCGGCTGCCGGTAAAAGGCTGGGACCCCCCCCCCCGGGCCGGCTGCGGGCGTGAGGTAAAAAAAACAACGATTTTGAACTTTGTCATTAAAACATAGTTCACGACCATACACACCATACTTTTTTTTATAACACGCACACTGGGATAGATATATACAGAGATAAGAGAGAGAGAGGGAGAAGATTCAATTTTTTTCTTACGTAATCACGGAGAGAGGCGACTGGTTCCATGACTATATCAGCTTCTTGGAATGGGACTATGGTTTGCATGTTGGATGTGGCAGTTGGATAGTTGACTGTTGGCTGGTGTATGATGGGTCCGGATGCTTGTGGCTTCTTGCTGTGGATGTTTGATGTGGCAGGTGGACAGTTGGCTATTGGGAGGTTTACGGTGGTTGTTGATGGGATTAACGGTTTCGACCGATGAGCATATTGTATAACAATCGGTCTATTTGAAATGACAAGTGGAGTTGCTTCGCCCCTCCTTGTTTTCTTAACGGGTAGAGGGAGCTCTGAGAAATCCTAAAAAAAACAGTTTGTTTTTCATGAAAAAATATTGAATGAGAACCATCAGTCCTCATCAATATTATGCACAAGGATAAGTTTTAAAATTTAAATCAAAAGTGTCATTCTATTTTTTTCTGATATGATTTAGAGATGTAAAAAAAAGTTTAAAAAACTGTTCACTACAAACATTATTTTTCTAATAGTAAAAGTCGCGAAACACATATCTATATCATTCTCATTTTGAAGTTGGAAAATATTAAATATGATTTTTTTGTGTTTTAAGTATGTTTCATGTCATTCTAAGAGATGTAAAAAAAGTTGGGGGAGTTGGGGGGGTTGAGGGGGGATAGAGGGGGGGAGGGTTAAGAGGAGGGAGGGAGGGGATGGAGGAGGGTATAGGGTCGGGGGATAGTGGTGGGGGGACTTTGGGCCAGAATAAAAATAAGTATGATTTGCCTCATGTACTAAGTTCGCAAGCCATTTAAATGCAGTGTTTACACACTTCTTTTTTGTTTTGATATTGCTCTTTACCGACCTCTGAAGATCCAGATTCAAAAATACTTAACAATTCGTTAACTATAAGGGGACTGTATAAACCATACGATAAATTATATAAGAATTAATTTCTCTACCCACTAAGAATATAAATGAATAACTTACTTCTTGCGAGTAGCTTTCATCAATATTCCTTTTGTCAAAATGCATGGTATTATTTCAAATGTCTATTTTGAACTGAGAAAATAACTCATCGTCAGAGTTTTTACCCGTGTTTAAGGTTAAACATAAAAAAAAACCGCACCTAACACTTTGCCATAGAATTTCGTAACAACCAAGTTCGTTTACCCATACCAGGAAAACAACCATCAATGCATGAAAACAGCCATGACTTTTAACAGAAAAATAAAATTTAATACCAAAATCATAGTAACGTGAACACCACGAATTTTCATGGTATGCTGATTATAATTACAACATAAAAAAAACAACCAAAGATATTACTTTTTAGGCGTTGTGATTTCTATCTGTCTGCTACCTTAGATTAACACAGTAAGGGAGTACTGTGCGCTACCTTTCATTGACATAGTAACGGAGTACTGTGCGCTCTCTTTCATTGACCTAGTAAGGGTGTACGGTGCGCTTCCTTTAATTAACACTATAAAGGAGTACTGTCTGCTTGTATGATGGGTTGACTGTGCGCTTCCTTTAATTAACACTATATAAAAGGGTACTGTCTGCTTATATGGTGGGGGGACTGTGCGCTTCCTTTAATTAACACTATAAAGGAGTACTGTCTGCTTGTATGGTGGGGGGACTGTGCGCTTCCTTTGATTGATACAGTAATTTCCTACCACCCTCGTACCTTTTATTACTACAGTAATTTCCTACCTGCCCCGTACCTTATATTACTACAGTAATTTCCTACCTGCCCCGTACCTTATATTACTACAGTAATTTCCAACCTGCCCCGTACCTTATATTACTACAGTAATTTCCTACCTGCCCCATACCTTATATTATAGCTACACTACTGCCATTTTGTTCTACGAAGTTGAAAGTTTTGGAAATCATGTATTTAGGGATGACAAACCACCCAGAACCCTCAGGACAAAGGTTGTAAGTTATGCCCTGGGGACATCTAAGGTTCTTATAGATAGGGTTGTCGTAAAAACTTCAAAAGCGGCTCATTCAAATGGAAATTGAGAGGGTTAGTGCCCTTTTTAATAGTTGAAAGCGATTGGAGGGTAACTAACCCCCCTCTCACGCCCACCATATCCCCAAACACATCCAATCAAATTTTCAGATGGCCATTTTGTTCAACGTTGCAGGAAGTTCTGGAAATTAGGTCTTTGAGAATGACACCCTCCCGCCCTCAGGGCAAGGATTGTAAGTTATGCCCTGGGGATATATAAGGTTTTTATTGAAAGCGTTGTCTTAGAAACTTCAAAAGGGCTCATTTGATTGGAAATTGAAAGGGCTAGTGCCTTTTTTAATAGTTGAAAGTGATGGGAGAGTGACTAACGCCCCTCTCACGCCCACCATTTTCCCAGACACATCCAATCAAAATTTTGAGATAGCCATTTTGTTTAACGTAGTTGAAAGTTTTGGAAATTAGGTTATAGAGGATGACAACCACCCTCACAGCCCTTGGGATAAAGGTTGTAATTTATGCCCTGGGGGCATATAAGGTGTTTATAGAAAGTGTTGTCGTAGAAACTCAAAAAGGGCTCATTCGATTGAAAATTTAAAGGCCTTGCGCCCATTTTAATAGTCGAAAGTTATTTGTAGGCTTGAAATTTTTATGGTAAAGGTCGATGTGGGTATAATGTATTATTTTGTTGTTGTTATTGTTGTTTAGACCAGGGCACTTCGTATCGAAGGAGTTGTCGTAGGAACTTCGAAAAGGGCTCATTCGATTGAAAGTAGAAAGGGCTGATGCCCTTTTTAATAGTCGAAATTGATTGGAGGGAAACTAATCCCCCTCCTACCCCCACCCTCCTATTTGCCTTTATGTTTAAAAACTAAATGTTGCCATAAGATTAAATCAACATGCACTGTGTTAATGCTAATTCCCAATAAGGCATCTCAGCAGTATCCCAAGAACGATTGAGGGCATTATGTTCAGACTTTCGGGGCTACTTTTTCTCTTAAAATTTAACCAAATCAAAATAGCGTAAGTGTATCCAAGCTATCAAAAAAAGTAAACGGATTTTTTTTCCGAATGGTATCAAGTTTTCGATTTCAGGTCAACTAGAGGAGGTATGAGACTAAATTAAACACTACTGTTTGTTCCAGATTTTTAAAAGGGTATACGTTGTTAAAAATTGCTGAACATTTTTTCTCCACCATACAAATAGCAGGCCAAAATATAAATTCTTTAAAAAACGAAAAGATTTAAAGTATTATTTTCTTTTTCCCTGAAAAGACTATGTCAATATAAAACGAACAGAAATTAATTTAAAAAACTTTTTAACAAATAGGTTTTTCAAAGAAAAGTAAAGAAAAAAAAACAATCGTTTTTGCCGCTCCGTTTTTGCAAGATTTTCAGGGTTATTCCCAATAATCTGGGGCTCATGGAAACTATTAACAGAACACAACTGATGAGCGACAAGTGATGAAAGAGAGGGGTAGTACAAAACTCTCAGCTACCATTCTTGGGAGACATCTGACAGTTTATAAGTAATCATGGAATTCCTGTGTTGTTTTAAAGTCACTTTTCTGTGAATAGGCAGCGTGGCTGCAGAGTGCACCTGGCGACGATAAATCACATCAGTCCAGTTTTTGTCAGGAAAAAATTACTCATGGATAATTTATTGCTCCCCCTGGCATTATGCTCCCCTAAATCCGAGCCTAGGGACCTAGTGGTAAATTCACGCCTGAGCATACACATATTTTCTTTTTGTGAATTAACTTTCCCTTTAAGCATTCTCTGAAAGTTCCAACTTAATACACAAATCCCTTTTTGAGATACGCCATTTTCAAAATCTGCATGCACATAGTGTCCCTTGATTTAGTTCAAGTTCCACATCAAATACCCCTTTCTGTCAAATATTCACCTTAAATACGTAGCCTCAATAATACTAGTTTAATAGTAGCAGAGGTCATAGTAGAGTAGGGACCCATTATTGAATTTGAAGGGGGCACCTCTGCTGCCTTCTATAACCAGTCTAACTGTACAAGATCACGTGTCTCTTTCTAGGCCTGTTTGATGGTTATATTGTTTGTTGGTTCTGAGTGTTATGTTATGTTGATGTTGTTTCATGGTTATGTTATGTTTGTTGCTTATGAGTGTTATGTTGATGTTATTTTATGGTTATGTTTTGTTGATGGTTATGTGGGTTGATGGTATGTTATATTGATGTTATGTTATGGAGCTATGTTATGTTGTTATGTTAAGTTATGTTGTGTTGCTGGTTATGTTGTTTCTTGGTTATGTTATGTTTGTTGGTTATGACTGTTATGCTATTGTTGTTTCATGGTTACGTTTTGTTGATGGTTATGCTGTTTGTTGGTTTTGCTGTTTGATGGTTATATTGTTATGTTGATGGTTAGGTGGTTTAATGTTATGTTATGTTGATGGTTATGTTATGTTATATTATGTTATGTTGATGCTGTTTCTTAGTTATGTTGTTTCTTGGTTCTGTTATGTTTGTTGGTTATGTTATTTTGTTTGATGTTTCTATGCCTATTAAATACAAACGGGAGTTTACAGCATTGCCAGATAAGAGCGAGTCTAACTGTACAAGACCACGCCTCTTTCTAGACCAATCAGAGATGTTTCTAAGTGTATTGAATCCGAACGGAAGTCCATATTTCTAGGAAATTGATTTACATAATCGACAATGATGAAAATCTGATAGAGAATTCTAATGTATCATGAGGGGAATTAAGAAACAATATGGCTTCTCTATTTTAGTGTCAGAGATAAATTCTGGAATTATTATTATTTCGAAGCCTTTATAACGCAATTTAGCATAAATGATAGAACAACAACAGTAGTATCAATCTTTGGAAACAGTTAACGGTGACAAGAAGGTTTTGCGACTTAACTTGGCTTTACTTCACGGTTGTGGTCGTTATAATACACAAGTACCATTTGAACAGTGTTGTAAGGTCTCCAACCCAAACCCAAAGGCCCCCCAACTTTTTTGCCTCCCCCCCCCCCATTTTTTTTTATAATACTCGTTTTGTACGTTTGAGACACAGAAGGGCCTCCTCCCCCAACTTTTTTGGACCCCCCCCCCCATTTTTTATAATACTTTTTTTGCGCGCTTGAGACACAGAAGGCCCCCCTCCCCCCAATTTTTTAGGCCCCTCCCTCAATTTTTTCCTATACTGTTTTGCGCGCTTGAGACACAGAAAGGCCCCCCTTCCCCCAACTTTTTGGGTCCATTCCCCCATTTTTTATACTTTTTTGAAGTTTATTTTTTAACATGATAATTTTATTTCAATCTTTTTTACATGTTTTAGAATGAACAAGTACACAATATGGGATTAGTGAGATGGTTATGGATTTGAATCATCAAGGACCGCAACCACCAATGACCCTAGCCACCAAGGACCTCAACCTCCAAGGTCCCTAAAATTCGACAATTTGATGGATATGGATTATTATATACAGGACGAGATTTAATGTCCTTGGTAAAAGCCTGTACGAGATTTAATGTCCTTGGTAAAAACCAGTGCGATATTTAATGTCCAATTTCTGAAAAAAGGGGGAAACAACCCTGAAAATGAAGTGACATTAATGAAAATGACGACGCATCAACCGAAAGCCGTCAACGAGAGCTCTGATTGATCCCCACCAAAGTGTCACAAAGCCGTCAGCGAGCCACCACCACCAGAGGTGGTAGCGTTTGGCTGACTCTGAAATAATTTACTGCAATTCTTCATTGTCGTCAACCACAAAGTCGGAGCGTTCCTTTCTCGTGTGGTTAAGTATTTCGATTTTACTAATTAGAAATCAAGCAGGGCTTCTACTATCCCCGAGTTTCCGGTGATTCCCCGAATCACCGAAAATCATCCAATCACGATGCCACCCCTTAGTGATTTATGACTAGTGAGTATCCCTATTCGTTAATTTCTGTCTCTTTTGTTACTTTACATTGTTACCCACATCCTCGTCAGGGCATTCGTCAAGTTCTTGCTTTATTAACAGGATGTTTTTGTTAATATATGAAATTGTCATTTTGCTTCAGAATTAATCACTAACGGAAATAACAATAAATTTAAAACTCACATTTTGAATCATGTAAAATAATATTTTTATCAACATTCCATTTTAGTTTATTCAGACGAAAACTAGATTTTGTCAAATTAAGACTATAGAAATAATTTGAAGAAATTCCATGCATATCAATTTATTCCATACATATCGACCTTAGTTCTGACCATTTGCAGGAGCTTTTTGATAATAACTTTAGCTATTAACTCTCTATTAACGTTTTCTAAAAAAAAATTTAAAAATTATTTCAAAACACTTTTTATTTTCAAATACAATAATATTATTAACGTGTTTTTTTCACTATTTTCACATAATGATTCATACAATTATCACTTTTATATTTCAATATCTCCTTTAAAAGTTCTTCATTCGTACACACACTATATACATGATCAATATTATCCCTTATATTCTCATAGAAATGAATGAAATGAAGAGGGAAAGACAAACTCCTCTATGTATATGAAGGTTCACCACTTTCCAACCAAAATGCTGGACTGTTTTCTTCCTGAAATATAGATTAAACCATGATTTCCAATAACTCAATAAACATACTTCTAATTTTATATTTGTTAATGGCAGAAGCAAATATATCCTTATTTTCTGAGTCTCGTAGCTTTAAAAGGGTAAGATTAAACTTAATGAAACGTATATATTTGGAATCAGCATAATAAACCAATTCTTTTGATATATTTGCTGGTATCAAAATTCTTTTTTTGTCATATAGCGTAGGTAATAAAGAAACATTTAGTTTTTTTCTAATTTTCTGTGTTTTCTTAAGAAAATAGCCCATCTTTAACAAACATAGCCTTAGCTAATTGAAACTATGTATGAACTTTTTTTGTCATATAGCGTAGGTAATAAAGAAACAATTAGTATTTTTTTCTAATTTTGTATGTTTTCTTAAGAAAATAGCCCATCTTTAACAAACATAGCCTTAGCTAATTGAAAATATGTATTAATTTTTTATTTTTTGTCGTAAAGTGTAGGTA